>VZTJ01006358.1:0-82794 GCA_013397795.1 Orthonyx spaldingii | reverse complement strand
TTTTTTTTTTAATTTTCCTGAAAATTATGAAGAATGGATAAAGTGAATACAGATCTGTTTTTTGTAAAATCTATTAATAATTAATCTATTGTGAATCAGAGACACTTTCTGAAACAATAAGAGATCAGTCTCGGCTAAATAAAAGAAAGGTTGTGTTAAATAAAAACATACAGTAGAATCAGACTTGCTTATTTTTTTGTTTCCTAAATGGTAAGTAGTCCTGGTTTTTTGGTTTTTTTTTCTCTCTCTCCTCCCTGTATAAAGAATTTGCAAGTCTAGGCAAGTCTACTTGGCAGCAAGTGTTCAGTCATGCTTGTAATGATAGTTCTAATCACAATTCATGAGGTATCATGCATTCAAGTATGATTCATACAACAAGGAAATATTCTGAAAAGAAGCAAAAATAAATTAAACTGGGCCTGGTATTCTAAAGGTTGAAGAAATGAATAGACTTGGGGTCATTTCGCTTCTATTCACAGCAGAGTTATTAGAGGACACACACGTGTAGCTTTGGGAGAGGGCCCATATGGAGAGGCAGAGGAATTGAAACAGTTGAGGCAGGGACCTTTTTGATGCCATATAACAGATTTTTCTATATCCTGGTCTGTTTACGTCAACCCTACTTCCTTCTCCTGGCCCTTGACACTTTATTAGGTGTTAATAATAAAAATGGAGATTGCACTGCTTGTGTATTGTACTTCTTTCACCTTCCTGTCATGTGTTTTTTAAGATTATCAACCATTTCAAGTGAGGAGATTGTACTGTGTTTAGTGTTCAGTAGGGTATGCTCTCACTCCTGTCTGGCCTATGGGTAAGAAGTATTGTGGGTTATTAAAAATGAATACTTGACTTCTCCAGTCATTTCTAGAAATTGCACACTTTGAAAGACAACAGTAGCTTGGTCACTGAACATCAGATACTTAATGCAGGTTCATGAGTTTAGTAAATGCACAAGTATACATGCTCTTGAGAAAGATATGATCAGCTTCCCTCTCTGTCTGAGATATTTAACTTCATGTATTGTGCTGGAGCTACTTCTGTTGCCCTTTACTAATAATGTAGCCACCTACATATGGATAGCTAGAAAGTCACATACACACAAGGATGGAAAAACTTTTTAGTGCCTGCAGAATGTTCCTTCTGTCCCTCATTCTGTACAGATGACAGGAAAAATTATACTTTAGTTCTAATCTTGCAGAATGTCCCTTGTACTATCTGCTTGGTCATTGCTTTTCCTGCTGGACCTCCTTCAGGCCTTTTAAACAGTGTTCTTACAAGCAGAGAGAACAAACTTTAGGAGCTACTTAAGGAGCATAGTATTTCAAACCTTATAAAAAATTTGGCTTCTTAGTTTTGTTGGTACAATGCTGTTAGAAAAATTTGTGCCTTCTCAGTTTTGATATGTTTAATAATTTTATTTAGTATCATAATATACCTCACTGACAGCCAACAGATTTGCTAAGTCACTAAATGAAATGGCAGTTCTTCAAGCTTTTTTCCTGCTTCCAAAAAGAGGATGATCCTGTTAATTTGTTCTTTTTCATGATACATGGCATTTCCATTTTTTCTTTTTTTCTTTAACAAAATCTCTGCATGAACATTAAAAAAAAAAAAATTTAGGAGACTCATACACTAATGTACGTATTTTTTCTAAATAACAGCAAAGTAAGATACTTCAATACAAAGCTGTGTTTTGGTTGAAGAATGAAATCCTTTTGTAATGATAGTACTTAGATTTCCAGAAAAATATCAAAGTAATTTAAAAATAGCACATCTGTATTTACTTGATATGAAATGATACCTTCTAAATAATATGAAATCTTTCAGGGAGGTATTTTCCTAATATCTATAAAAGCAGTGGACTGGAAAATATTTTTCTCGGCTGTATTAAGTATACAAAAGTTAAATGTGAAACAATACCTCCTTTCACATACACCAAAAAGAAAAAAACAAAAAAAAAAAAGAAAGGTCAGGGAAATACACAGTTATTGAACTGTTAATCATAGAACATTTCGAAAGCAAAGTCTCACCAGCTTCCCTCTTCATTTTTCTAATTTGCTTCACCCAAAATAATAAAATCATATTATTCCTTGTACAATTACACTAAATTCCGTACTAAAGTCAGAAAGAATTAGTTTGACTGTGTATTAATAGACTAATCTCCAAAAATCTCTTCTGAAGAAAAAAATAAAACCAGCTTCATGCTCTAGGAGAAGTACAAAGTATTCTTTCTTTAAAAAAACACCCAAAACAACAAAAAAACCATACCTTGGACATATATAAACAATATTGGTTGTTTTTCTTCCATCTGAAACCTCTTCAGAGGGAAAACCTTTCCGACAATATCAAAATACTTCTCAAAATATTGCATTTAACTAATAGCTTTGGGGTACTCTATAAAGAACAGTTTAATACCTATTTTGCTGTATGTGTACAGGGACAAATATCTATGATCCAGGTAAACTCTGCTAGACCATAGACTTGTCTCTGAAGAAGAATTGTAAAAATTTCCATATTTGAAGTCAAAGTAGTTGTATATCCAGACACTTTCATATTATAAAGAAATCATATGTGTAAAATGACTTCATTTTAAAAAAGTAGTAGAGATAGCATATTTCTTTGGAGTATTTTTCCTGGGACAAGGCAAACACCCCCCCCCCCCCCCCCCCCAAGTATTGTTTTTATGAGTAAAAATATTTATTTGATACAGAATTGAAATTCTCTTGGAAGAATCATCAGAAACATCTTCTGAGGCTTATGCACAAAATATATTTTGTCAAGAAACTGACAACCTATTCTTTGTCAGTCTACTTAGTTTTCATTGAACTGTGAAGATGAGAAGGCTGTCTCAAAGCTAGACAGGTGTCTGTCAGGAACTTAGTCTCCATCAAAATATGCTAACAGGCACCTTGAAAATAAGATTTTAGCAGGCTTGGGGGAGGAGAAATAGGAAAACATAATTATCCTCTATTATCTTTGACTTTCTTTTAAAGAGGGTTAAATTTATCCTATCTAGCTGAAGGCAATGAATGAGGACTTCACTGCTAAAACTTCATTGGAGTCACCGAAGAGATATAGCCATCTTAAAGTGACTGATTAACATCTGAAGTCAACTCAGTTTTAGGGGTTTTTTTGTAAGTATCTGCCACTTTTAGACGAACTGCAGAAGGACTCAAGGTTCATCTGTATTCAAAAGCAGGATGAGACTATTTTCTCTTTGCATATTAAGACCTGCTTTCAGTGGTGTATTACTTCCCCTTCAAGTTCCCCTTCAGAAGCCCAGTAGCATAATGGAGGGAGATTCCTGGCTTTGTGGGAGAAGAAAGGTGATGTGACCCCACTGGTAGTACTCTGTTCAGGGAATTTATGTCCCAGAGTGGGAACGTGGGTACATCCTGTGCTGCTGTCAGCTGAAATGTGGAGTTGTAGCTGTGGTGTGGCCTTTTGTTTATCCACCAGTGACTGTGCAGAAAACAGGACCAGATCATGCAAATTCAATTTTTAAGATTCACTGGAGAGACTTATAGTTCTGAAGTATTACACAGTTGACTCAATACATATCAACTTAAAAAACAGCACCTGGAACAAAATCTGCCACTCTGGACTGAAGATACAAGGCGCATTGGTTCCTTACCCTAACTGGAGTTGACTTGTGACACTGGAGATAGCCAAGTTGCAGTATCTATCCTGGTTGTTGTTAGTCCAGACCTGGGGGCCAGGTCACACCTTGGTCCCGTGTCTTATCTCCTGATTCCTATATCTTGTATACCCTAAAGCATGTCAGATGTGACTACATGCCATTGCTCATATTTAAGTAATACAATTGTGCCCAAGTCTGCTGAATAGAACGACTATAATTGCCTTTGACTTTAATTGAATCTTAAACACCTATGTCACCTGTAGATGCCTATATTTCTAGCTGAATGCTGAATCCAATTTATTGTACTGAATAAAAGATAAATAATTCTGTGTAAGCCAATTAAGAGCATCAAAAGTGTGTTGATAAAGTCTGTTGACAGACAGCTTGGGCAAACTGAATTTTCTGTACACCTGTCCTGCTTGAACAGAAGCAAAGACGTTCCCTTTTTTGATTAGAAGTGGACACTTGGAAAGAAAGGGAGGGATTGATAATAAAGCAAGATTTTAAAAAGATATAGAAAATTATACATGCATTTATATTCTAAAAAACTTTAAATTACCAAAAGTCAACATAAATGAAAATATTTTTTCTTTTCTTTTTTATCCTGATTTTTAATAATTAAAATTGCAACAGGTATTAATAATAGTATAGTTGCACTGTAATATTGAGATCTATATTTGAGGCGTCTTCATTCAGCTGGTTTTATTTAAAAGACTTCCTGGACAACACTCTTTTAATTTTAATGATCAAAAAACAACTGTATTTTAGCAATATTTATAAAGACATTAATACTGCAGACTTCTTTCCTTTCTCAGTATACTTGAAGAAATTTTAAGGGACTTTTCAGTTTCATACTAGAGGGGAAAAAAATCCATGACAATAAAGTCAATATCTTCCATATTTCTAGTCTAATTTATATTTTTATGAATTCAAATGATGTGTGAAATAGAATACAGACTGTCTTGAAAAGGTGAAGTTATGAACTATGACTATGCAAGCAGAAAAAGCAACCACCTTCCAAAGAATTTTCAGGGAAATATCTGAAATATCAGTCTTATCCTTGTAAATTCAGGATTGGACTTTGAATAGGTTGAGATTTGTAGATTCTTAGAAGCTTTGGGGAGAAGTAAAGCTTAATGGTCTGATAAAAGTTCACATTGTAACTATTCAAAAGTTTTCTGTTAGTTATTCTTACTCCTTTAAAATATTTCTTGTGGAAGAAACCCTCTATAAATGAACAGGAATCCTCGGAGATAATGGAAGCTGCCTTCATGGGAGAGTTCACAAACCAGGGTCAGTGATGTTTATGAAAGTTTAGTGGAACAGTGCTATTAACTAAATCAATATTCAGTGTTCATTAACACAATGTGCACCTCTACAGCAATTGTTTGTCTCTGGGAGTATTGATTTGTGACCACTCGAGCCCCCATTTTTTCTGATAGGAATATTTATGCCTCTCACTTAGTCCATTGCTTTGTAGTTAGAAAAGCACAAATACAGTGAAAGATACATGTTTTGGTGGTGAGAAGACACATGCTATCACCCTATTCCACTCAGTAAGGAGTACCCAGTAATACTGCTGGTTACAAAGAGGAATCCCAGTCTCTCTGAAAATCATTGTTGGGAACACTTCAGCAATTTTATAAATCAAATATGTTTCATTAGAAGATGAAAGAGTAGCTTACGTTCAAAGCATTTATATTGTTGGTAATGCTATCATTCCTGGGTTGTTGTAAACATCCATTACTGAGCATAATGGGCAAGTTATATGCATTCTGTTTAGTTACAGGTACCATGAGCTCTCCTCCATTTGCCTTTTGCTTTACTCAATGCATTGAGTTAATTCAAACCAGGCTCTGTGTGTGTGCGTATTTGCGCGAGAGAGGGAGAAGGGATGAATGGACCACAAGAGTGATGTCAAAAGAATTGTCAAGGTTTTTATGGGAAGAAAAGGAAAAAAAGCCCACCTTGCATAGGGATATAAACCTTGTGTAGTCTCCATACCTAAAGTTAACAAGCCTAAAACTTCCAAAGCTAGATACAAAAGGAAAATACCCCACCACTTTTTTTTTTAAGCTACACTCATTTTTGCCAGTATGTGTTTTGAACAAATGCCAGCTATGTGGGAATGGCTAGGGGTGAATGGATTATGAGCTCTCTATGAGAAAGAAACACAGCACAGCTTGTGTCTTCCAGCAAAACCAGGTTCAGCTGTGCTGGATGAAACTGCCAAAAGCTGTCAAAGATTAAGGAGTAAGGAAGGTAAATGTGCATGTTGGGCCTCTTGCAGCTTCCTTGAGCTCTGTGTGATATACAATTTTTGACAAGCCTGTTTAAAAAGGGCTGATTTTGGACATGTTCTCTGAGACAAAGCAAATTTACAGGTACCTCTCAGAGGGAGAACAACACAGGCCCACTTGAAAAAAGTGAAGAAAGCTGGCAAAGCCGGCACTTGAGGGATACATTCCAGATGGACATATAGTCTAAAGTGCAGTTTGCTCTGAGGCTCTCTTTGGCTAGCACAAATATTCACTGCAGATATAAACAAAGTAATAAGAAAAATAGGAGGGCCAATGATAAGAATATTAGTATTTTGCTTGTTGGCTTTACCATTGCATTTTCTTAGGTTTTGGGTTGTTTTGTTTTGTGAAGGGTTTCTCAGCTGTTTACTTCTGAACTGACCTAGGAGGAATATTGCCACATTCTCTCTTTCTTATTGGAACAATATGGTTGATATGACCTGTGAGACAGACTCACTTTAATGAAAGAGGATAGAAAGGATGATCTTATTGTGCAACAACAGAAAGTGATGACATCTCTTTTATTTTCAAGACTGCTCATGCTGCTGAATATTGAGGACTTCATGAATCTGTTTGCTTTATATAACTGTGCTGTAAATATTGAAATATGTGTTGGAATCATATAATCCTATTTCTTCTAATCTTGAGGACTTCTGCTGTGCTTTTGTTTTCTCTAAAATGAGTTTGACTACTTCTCTGTGGTATTTTTTATCATGGCTGATAAAAGAATTTTTATACTGAAGAATAAATCAGTCTGGGATGTGTGTGTATGGAAGAAATATTCTGAGTTTGCATTGAAAACACTCCTCATAACAGTTTTGTTATCACTGGTGAAATGCTGAGGAATCTTTTGGAAGTTCCAGTCTTCTAAAGTTTTTTGCTTTAGTAACATGAGATATGTTTATAAAAGAGGTTGTTCAGTTTTTAAAATTTTAGGTAAAGCTGTAAGTATAATAGAAAAAGGCACATTTATTGCCCAGATAAGTTAAAGCAAACTTTCCCTTTGATTGAAGCTGAGAGACGACACTTGAATAAATGAATCACCATTCTCTGTCAACTTGTGAATATGTGCCCAAGGTGTCATCCTTACATTAGAGTCTAATCATTCTGAAGACATGGTCTAAACACCTTTAAAAACTTTCTCAGAGGTAAATGCCTTTAACAAACACACTGTTGAAGAGAGATCAGTTGTAAGGCTCCCCTTAGCCTTATTGAGTGTTATGGTTAAATTCCCACAAGTTACTTAGAAAACTTAGTATGCAAAACTGAATTATTTTGGGTTGTCTAACAATGAGAACAACTACTCACCAAGGAATTCTGCAAACATAATAATTGGAGCATTAATTTACTTGTCTCCTTGAACCAATAAATTGCTTCCTATTTGCACATACTATGATTTGCTATACGCTCATTCTTTCGCTGATTCTTTTTCTCTGAATTATTAAGCATTTATCTTCCAGCATTCAAATCCCCGATTATAATGTTAAATTGATTTAAAGAATTTTTATGCATCTATTTATTTCTGTTTAAAGCTCCCTGCTGAAAAACAAAACAAACATTTTACTATGGTCCCAAAAACAAGTCAATGGCAAAAAACCCCTAAAGTTTGTTTCTATAAGGTTTCCACACAAGCTTCCTGCTAACTTTCCTTAGCTGAATTTTTTGCTTATACTTAGCTAATCTATTGCCAAAAAGAAAAAAAAAATTGAAGACTGGAAGATGCTTATCACCTTACTGCTTCATGCCCATAACTCAAAAATTTGCCAAGGATACCTGGACACCTCTCTATTTGTTCACAACTCAACAGAAGCAGAAATCCTGTGTTGGAAGACCATTCCAATATAAAAGAATTGCTTTACATTCCAAAAACATTAGGAAATTCAACTTTTTTCATGTAAAATATTTTGTTTTACAGTTTATCATAACTTTCATCAGTTGAAGAGTTTGCATTAGTCTGCTTATCTGTTTATTCACAGATTTAATTTGAAATTATTTTCTTCTTTGTTAACTCCTTGAATAATACAAATTCTATGAGTTAATTTGCTATATATTTCTGTGAATATGGAACAAAGTATTTTATTATCTATTTTGTCACAGTTAAACTGATGCATGAATATAATTAGCAGCTGCTTAAAAGTTGTTTATTTTTAAACAGCTATAATTCCATTAATCTTTCAACAATTCCCTTACTTTTATTCTTCAAGCTAAAACTAACCTCAGAATTGTTTCTGAGGCTTGTAGCAAAATATTTTACTGCTTTTCTCTTGGTACAATTTTTCTAGGGCATGTATTCCTGTTCAGAGAAGCAAATAAAAATTGCTGGTTCAATGACACCTGAAACTTGCAGTCTTAGCTCAGATCTATTTATTTAAAAAATAAACTGGTTCTATTGCAGTTGTGCTTGGTGTCCTAGTTTCACCACAAAAGGTAAAAAAAATGGCTTTAGCAAACTTTAAATGAAAATGTATTCCTTAGCATAAATGAAAGAATCTGGATGCCAACAGCATAATATTGTTTAGAAATGAAAGGATTTTACTTAAACAGAACTGGAATAATTACATTTTCCATTAATTTTTCTTAATCAAGTCAGCATACCCTTTCAACCACTAATGAATGTCACTCCAATTTAAAAATATGTAATGGAATGAAGTCACCTAAGCTATGATTATAACAGTAGTACTGTGACTGATAAACTCAGTGTTTCTTAGACATAAATTTTTTCCCAAATGCTAATAGAGTTCTGTATAACTTATCTTTTTATTATATCCTGTCAGAAGGGGAATTTCAGTGACAAACAATAACAAAAATGTTTTACTGAAGAAAACAGAAGGGAGCATGTTGAGAGAAAACGAGTATATAACCTTCAAGAGTATGTTTTAACTTCACCTCTTTCAAAGACGCAACTAAAACCTGATGAGACAAATTAATTTATGAAGGCAACTATTTCTTTCAATTATAAAGAAAAGCTGACTGACTATCTTGGATCAAGATTATTCAATTTCAGGTGACTTAAAACAGATGGAAGAAGGACCCATTGACAGTTTGATTTTGAACTTCTGCTGGGCACTGCAATACTTCATTATAAAGTGGTACCTGGCAGCTCTGACAAATATATATGATCAAAGCAAGTACAAGCTGCACTTCAAAACTCCAGACTTCACTAATCCTAGCAACTATATGTCTGCTTCAGCTGAGTTTAACATGCACTGTTTCTGAACATCCTTGCAGAAACCCATATGTAGGTGAAGAAAGCCTTCACACATGTTCCCACAGTTGCCTGTCCCTGTTAACAAAACCTGTCATCACCTTCACAGTAGCAAGGAAAATGCATAGCAAAATACCCATGGAGGATATTTCATAGACATTTTAAGTTCTTATTTAGATGTTCAACTGTTTCTGTGCTGTTAAACCTCCTTTCTAAAAGGTTTGCAATGGAGTAAAATGAGTTTTACAACAGTAAATAAATAAATAACTTTGCCCATTTAATGCAGAATTTAGCCCCACCATCCAGAAATTTAACCACTGTGTTTTTCTGTATCCTGTCAGAAAACATAGAACAGAAGAGTATTCAGCCACAGGCAATAAAAACTTCTGAAAGGGTTTTTATGTATGATAAAAAGATACCTCACATGCAGTTTAAGGTCATTACAATTTAATATTGGAAACAATATTTCTAGTGCAGTGTTTGCCAGGATGAGCAATCCATTAAAAGAACTAGCTTTGCAAACTGAAATTCAATTTTAAAGGCTGCAGGTTGCTGACGGAAGTCAAAAGTAAGTAAAAAAGCTTGACTCACAAGTTCAGATTATTTTAGTGTGTTTATTTAATTTCTTCAGCAGGTGCTGTGCTTATGTTTTTGGCTTTCTTCAGGCAAAGCACCTGTTTATGAAATGAAATAAATACCGTATGTCAGTAGCATGAGAGAGGCAAGCCTTTGCTTCACTGGACTTTAACCAATGTGAAGAGATAACACTTATAATTTAAAGAATTCCTGCTACTTTGCACATGGTTTTGACACCATAGTAACACCTTCCCATCCCACCACCCTCCGTGCTGATTTAGGAAATTATGTATTCATGTTTCTTATGGACAGGTGGTAATAAGTTTAGGGTCATGTCCCAGAGGAAGTGAACACACTACTGCCAGGTCAGGGTAAGAAATAGACATTCCCTGAAAACAGGAGGCCCAAGTGTCTGAGGGTAGACCATGCTAAACATTTTCCTCCCACCAGATTGCCTGATGCAGTGAAAATGAAGGAAGGGGACTTCCCATAAACCTATAATTGATTTTGCTAAGGAAAATATTGACATATAGAGTTCCCCTCCTTCTAGAGGATCTTTAGAGTCCCTTCTAACCCAAACTGTTCTTTCTTCACCAAGGAGAAGCTGTATAGCACTCTGGAAGGTCTATAGCAAAGATTAGCTTGAATAAATCCTACTTCACACTAAGCAAAAAATTCTGCCTATCTGCACTTTCTAAATCTGTTAAAGTCAAGCCTGGACCATGACACATTATAAGAATGTTTGAGGTTCTCCAAACCATTCTCCAAGCTTACTATGAGTTAGCATGGGAGAGAGCACACCAACACATTAATACAAGCCTCTCTTCCTAAATACAAAATGGTCTCTAGGATTCTTCATTCCATAAAAACCCTATATAATGTGAAGGAATGTCCATATCCATCCAAAGAAGTGCAATTTAGAGCACACAAAATCTCATAGAGCACCATGTCAGACTTTTTGAATATTTTATACAGATCGAAAGAAAGTAGACACTGAACCAGTCATGAATGGTAGGGTTTGATTGCTCTTTCTGAGGGTGTCCATGAGCTGCCTGTGCCAGTCACCACTGGTTCCATCCAGAGCTGGTATGAATGCAGACCCCCATTATGTCCCAAAACTCTGCAGGCAGGGAGCCCGTGACCCCTCTGCAGAAAGGTGCCACTGCAAAAGGAGCTTGTGACTTAGGCTGAGCATGACAAAGGGAAGGAAAGGTGTTTCCATAAATATTTTTTGTCTTTGTGGTCTCTTTGTGTTGCTTTTTATCTTCTCTCTCTCAATACACATATCAGTAATTAAAACTTTGTGTTAAGTGGCAATAGATTAAATCGCGAGAAGTTCCCCAAAGTGAACTGTCTGTTCACTGTGTCTGTCTTTTTTTCCGGAAAGTCACCCAGAGAGGAAATACCTTTATCTGTGGTAGTAATGTAGGCAACTACTTGAGCTCGTACAGGAGTCAGATGACTTTCCTCCGCAGTAGTTGTGGTGCTTCTTAAGAGGACAGGCAGTTAAATATTTTAAAAGTGGTTGTTTGTCTGCTGACTTCCCACAGGAGTCTAGGTCAAACACAGATAACTACTTTGTTAAAATCAGAAGTTAGCTGAGGTCAGTGCACCACTTAAGGGAAATCCCATTTTTGGCATAAATATTTTCTGTGATGGATTTTTGTCATTGCTAATAGTGGTATTGTTGGGGGTTCTCCAGTCTTAAGTCAGATCCAGAAACATAAGGTTTGTAAAACATTGTGTGTCATGGTTCATAATGCCAAAGCTGAATATAAAACTGTATTGACTTGAGAAGTTTGTAAAACAGGAAAAATAATTATAATACAGTATCCCCCAAAATTCCTTATAAAAATATTTCAGATTAAAAAACCTATTACAGTGCTCATGCAGTCAAAAAGCTGGAGCTGTAGGCTGCCCATTATTTTATCTGGTTCCAGACATGGCATGGGAGCTCAAGTCATTTTGCAATTCCCCCATTCCGTCTGGTTTTGACACAGTTAAATTAAAAGCATGCACGGAACAGCTAATATAAACACCAACTCTACTTCTCACTGAGCACTACAAAGCAAGGAAGCAAGTTATCAGATTGTTTCCTAAACCATAGAAGTTCAGCTCCTGTAGACAAATTAAGAAGTAAACAGATCACATGGAAATAATATGTTTTCAAGAGGCAAATATCAAACACTTCCTTATGAAGTATATCTACTTCAGCTAGCAAATGCATGTATAAGTTCATATTTTGACTAGAATGTAATGGGAGGATATTCAGCAGCCTTCTACATGAATTCTTCCCCTTAGATGAATGATTCAGAAATATATTAATTTTCTTATGTCATTTAGTGTACAGTCATTTATTCTTTGACACTCAGTGTTCAGTATAAGCACTATTAAAAGTAAACTACATTAATTATGTAAATGTAATTATCAATGGCCCTTGAAATGACAAGAATTAAGTATTTTACCAAGATTCTGAAAAGGTAAGGCCCATTGATTTCAATTCATTGCTACATACTTAACATAAACAAGATCAGTTCTTAAGAGGAGTCTCTTAAAAGGGTATTGACATAACATAACTATTGATATTAATTTAAACAAAATTCTCAAACATATATAAATTAAAATTACTAGAATTTTCACTAGTTGGTATCTATTTCTTCTTATTTACTGTAAATAGACGTACTACAAGGTAGTAAGAGACCTGAAAAACTTGCTGTGGAGCCCTACATTAACTGAAATTATGTTAATCTCAATTGATGATAAGATATTTGAAATCATTTCAATTTGACAACAATTCTCCTGCAAACAGGATCTAGGTAGGTGTCATGGGTTGACCCTGGCTAGGTGCCAGGTACCCACTCAGTCGCTCTATCCCTCCCTTTCCCACTGGGGCAGGGGAGAGAATAATATGGAGGGAAAAAAACTAGAAGGGTGAGATAAGGCAGTTTATTACAGCAAAAAGAAGAAGCAAGCAAAGGTCTGCGTGCGCAGGAGCTAAAGAGGGAAAAAAACAATCAATCTCTACTTCCCATCAGCAGTGATGTTCGGACACTTCCTGGGAAGCAGGGCCTCAGCACGCGTAATGGTTCTTCCGGGAGGCACACAGTGAAGACTCCATGAATGCCCCCCCTTCCTCCTCTCTTCCTCAGCTTTTATATCTGAGCTGACGTCATACGGTATGGAATATCCCTTTGGCTGATTTGGGTCAGCTAGACTACTTGTCTCCCCTCTCAGGATCTCACCCACCCCCATCCCCTTTGGTGGGGGAAGGAATGTCAGAGGGACAGCACTGCTTGGCAGTAGCCAAAACACTGGTCTGTTATCAACACCAGCTACCAATGCAAAAGCACAGCACTGTAAGGGCTGTGAGCTTTACCTCAGTCAGACCCAATACAGTAGGATAGGAGAGATATGGAACCAATGATCTCAAAGTGAGCTGAGAATGTAAGGATTTTGGCACTTTTTTCTTAAAGTTGGCTAGAAATGTGAACTTGAGAACTCTCTCAGTAAAACACATCAGGCACCAGGGCTATATCTCCTGTTTAAGTCTGGAAGAACTGTCTGACTTGTAACACATTATGGGATGACCACCTGGCATATAAGGTATAAGGGTGTTGCCCACAAAACCATCTACTGTTTTGTGCAGCCCTCATTTTGAAGTGTGTGAGCTGAAAGCAATTTTGCAGGCAAGTTAGGGAAAGAAAGGTTTCACATACTTAGCTGTGTTTTGGAGAATGAAAAGCCCAGCTTTACTAAGACTCATGAAGTTGTCATTGCTCATAACTATTGAAGTTTAAGTGTTTGGTAGGTTTTTTGTTGTTGCTTTTTTTTGGTGGGGTTTTTTCCCTCTTTTTCTGGTGGAAACATGAATGCCTGAGGAACTTTTATTCATCCTGAGTTTAGCAGCTGCTGTATTTTAGCTCTGAAGAGCATGTAATCATCTTAATTCAGACTTAGGAAGTTGAAGATCTATGTTTCTTTGTGATTGTGACCAATGCTAGTGACTAATATTGTTGCCTAGATTTAGCATCATAAAAAATAAACCTAAAAAAGCCAACCATTTGTAAAATTGCTCTCAGCAATATTTGCCTTGCAATGCCTTTAACAATCCTTTAGTCTCAGAGAAAATTATTATGTTTATTGCTCTGAAGTATGTGAATTCTTTGCATGTTTTTGAAGTCCACCTGCAAGAAAGAAGAAAATGCTGGATGTTTCTTTTTACTACTCTAGTCATAATTTATAAAGCTTAAGTATGTCTATATTTCAAACTAGATTCTTATCCATGTTACAGACTTTCAAATGAATTACACTTCAAATAAAAGTGAAGAATGAGCATAGGTGGTTATAAATGAGAAATCAAAACATGCAAATAATGTTTGGTATGAAATAACGGATTATACTGACAAACTGTATTTAACAGTCTTGTAATTTATAATCATGTTATAGATTAATGAAAAGTAGTAATGGTTGGATTTATTTTTCTTCCTTTGGAATGGAACTGCTTTTCTAATCTCTCTTGCTTCGGTTAGATACTGGACGATAGGATAGTCTATGAATCCTGAAGAAGTAAAATGAACAGTATTTTATGAACATATTATTTTAAACTCAATTGAGGGGTATCCATTAGGCATTATAGAGGGTGAGGACAGGGTCAGCAGTAACTCCTTAAAATGCCAGAGTGTGCAGTCTCCAAAATGCCTCTCAGGAAAGTGGAATTGTTTTCTGTGTGCACATCTATTCAGTGCCACTGACTCATGATTAGGTGAACATGGTAGGGTTTAGTGGCACGAGCTTTGTGGAACTCCAGCACCCATCTGGACACAGGTTTGCCGTGGTGTTCCGCCCTTTCCTGGTAATGACAGCAAGTGTCTTGTTTTCTCCCAATGCGACACTAATGAACAGAAAAGTCTGCTCTCTGTGCAGAATAATAAAGACTTGTGCCATGACCTATAAGGCTGTGAATGGCTGTGTCTGCTTATTATCACAGATAGTAGTTACTGAGAAACAAAGAAGACAGAGAGTTTCAGGATAAGTAAATTCTCCTCCTCAAGGTAGACTAAGGCAACAACTCCACTGCCCAACTGGCATTGCAAGGCAGGACAATTGAAGCAGTTCTCATTGCCAGCTCTGCACCTCAGTTCCTGTTTCAACTCATACAGTGAATAAGATCGTGGTACCTCTTGGGAGAGAGGAAGGACCTTTTATTGGTTTTAGTTATCTCCCTTCCTTCCCATTTGATTTTGTTTGAAAAAAAACCACAGGGGCAGACACAAAGGCACTTTAAACATAAGTACATTTCATGACATTCTACTGGGCTAATTATTATAGATGCTAGAATCTATTATATTCCTTTTCATTTTGTACTCCTATTTAAAGACTTCAGAATAAATAGTTGCAGAAATTATTCCTTTCTCATTGTATTAGAACAACAACACCAAAATAATTTTTTATAAGCCCGCATATCAGGCATAAAATTCCTTTTCATGTTGGCAGAATAACATGCTGTGGTTTAAAGCCAACATTAAAAATAAGATGTATTTTTTCCCAGTGGAATATGATACATGACTGTATTTCTTCTGACTGTGAGAGGAATATACTGAATTATTTTCCTAGAAAATTCTTTGTTCCAATTAATTTAAAATTATTTTTATTAATGAATGTGGACTGGAATTTCCATAGAAAACACCAGACTGAACAAATGCAAAAAAAAAAAAAAAATTATATGTTTTGACACGGTATTATTTTTCAGCTTTTAATATATTTAAACACTTTACTGCAACCCACTCAAAATAATATAAGATTCATTGAATAAAACCACTGGTTTGAATTTCAAAATATTATTTTGAAAAGCTGAAATATTATTTTTCATGTGACTTGTAGAAAAATGTTCTCCAAACAGACATTATTTACAAAATATCTATTTTGATGAAATACTATCTTTGTCACAGGAAAATACTGCACTTTGAATACTTGTGTCTAACTGTAGTGTCAGCAGAAATGTAGCGGAGTGAGTCAGATGGCTGTTCTCGTGGTGTCTGGAAAAAAGTGCTAGAGATAGAAATGGAATTCAAATGTGAGAAAAGTGTAGAGATACATTTGAGTTTCTTATTCTTCCTTGTACTGAATAAGTTAATACCCCTTATCACATTTTAAAATTGAGAAAATAAAGAAGTTTTCATCAGTCACAGTAAGGCTGGACAAATCTTAATATTTTAGACAGCATTCTAAGTGGTGAACAAAGTAAAACATATACAATGCTGTAAAGTTGTGTTTACCTTTGCACATAAGAGAAATATTTATAAAAGACAGCCCATTTATAACCATTAAATGCTTCATCCAGACTGCTGACACAACAGGGACAATGTGATTTTTACATACTTTTACTTCTTCTAGTTTAATGAAGAGGAATTGCAAGATGGCTGCATCCCTGAAGTAATTCTTCAGCAGGGGTAAGGCTGAAATAGCCAGCAACCCTAATGAGGAAAAATGAAAGGGCATCACCACTTAATTCATCTCATTATTGGCTCTTAAAATGGAGATAAATGAGGCAGAGATAAAAAAAGGAGAGCGTGAGACAGACATGCATTTCATTTCTGAGTGGTTACCGTGTAGAAGCAGGAGCATGTCTGGTTTGGGCTGTGAGTGTGAATTCTGGAGTGCCATTACCAGCTGGCAGAGATGCTGGCACAGTAATTGTGCTGACACCAGCTGGGCACCACCAGAAATGTGATTGCTTTAATTGTACCTTGTCTGATCGTGCTTAACGTAATTTCAGATTTCTACCAAAAATTTAAAGTATGGTTGAAAGATCTGCTGTATCAAGTTGAGTGCCAGGGGCCTCTCAAACAGCAACTTGTGAGCAGGTTCTGTGGGAAACATTTAATGCAGAACTGAAATCTCTGTGCCCAAAACCAGCCAAAAGTACCCATGTCCTACACACACACACAGAGGCCTCATAAACCATGTTTTACTGAAATAGCGAACCGGCACAGCATTGTCCAAGTGATTGTAGCAGTACCCTTTGTGTATTCCTCCAAGTCAAAACAGATTTAGCAACCCATAAATTTTGCACTATAATAGTGCATTGTGTTCCTGCAGCATATACTTAGGGGTGGTTTTATGGAGAAGATGAAGAGCCATTGAGTCCTGTGTTTATTGGTCACTCGACCTTCTACTCCCTGAACACACTCCTTCCCCCTCAGATGTTTGTCTGCCACTTCACACAAAGTGTCCTCTCAGCATGCCATAAAAGGCATGGGGCATCATTTCTGGCCCAAAGGATGCACATTTCCTTTAACAGGTATTGGTTCTTGCTATTTAAATTGTTTTAGACAGTATACCCCAAAGTGTTCTGTGCTAAAAAGAGCAAATAAATTATTTTTTCTTATACAAAGACTTACACTTGGACAATATTTAGGGACAACTTGTAACTTCTATTTTTTTCAGTTGTTCAAGCTGATTCACTGTAGCCTAGTTTAAGTCTTGTGTTTCTTTTATTCAAATAACTCTAACAATGCTCTTCATAAGGCCAGGCGTTTCTCATAACAATCAAGTGCCCTAAACCCCTTGAAGAGTTAGCTGTTCCTGTTTGCAGCATTACTGAAGTCAGAGGGAAGTTCATGGTGATCCAGCACCAGCAATAAAACAATTTTAATAAGAAATACTAAAAAGTATTAATAATACTTATTATTAACAAGTATTATTAATATTAATATTTCTTAATAATAATATTAATAAGAAATAAAAAAAGAAATAATAATAAGAAATAAGTAAGAAATGAAATATGAATAGAATAATGTAAGTAAGCAGTGCTCTTGATCATTGATCACTGTTTCATTTTAATGTCATTTTGCAAAGGAATAATGTAATTACATACAATAGACAGCATTTCTACATGTGTATATCTAAATTGATTTTAAAAACCCCAAACAAACTGGAAATTGTTTCTTTAATATAAGTTCTTTTTTCTGAGGAAAAATGTTACTATCTGAATTTCTTTTTGTACCAAAAATAGAACTTTACATCTCAGAAATCCGTAATAAGAATGGTCTAGCACTAAGGATGTCAGAGAAATGATGCATCTTGCTCTCTCAGTGAGCAAGCAAAAATCTTTTTTGTCCCTTCTTTCCTCTTCAGAGAGAAATGAACTGTTGCTCCAATCTCTTTCCATTCCACTTGCGAATATGAATGTTTCCAAAGTATACCTATATGATGCTTAACCTCAAATCTCCTCTTTTCATATTCACCACTTAGAATAGCAATTGGCCGTATAGCAGCACAAAATGTCCTTCTTTACCAAGAACATATTTTTCTTATTCCTTTGCCCATAGTCATTCTTCCTTCAGCTTAGTTTCTTTCTTCTATTTTGTTATCCACCACCAGTAAAATTGCTTATTGCAGAGTTGTGTTTTTTGGGTACTCCAATTAGACTTTTGGTATTTAAAGACCTGCCTGTATACATTTTCAAGTTTTGATTTGCTGGATGAATGCTGAATTCTGTTTGTATCTCATACTGATATATTTCACTGCTTCATTGCAAAATCTGTCTTATTTCTGAATGGGAATTTTGAACTGATTATTAGTTATCCTGTGAATTGAAAGCAAATGAAAAACCTTATTCTTCAAGAAGAATGAGTCTTCCTGGAAAAGGGTTGATGTTTTGGTGGCTTCTCTAAGTTGAAACACAACAAATGTGAGGGGGAAGAAAGTAAAAATTTTGAATAATATCTAGATTTTTTCCCTCTCTGTCCCTCCATTTCCCCCTTTTTTCTTTCAATCCCTTTTTCAATGCAAGAGAACAAACTCTTGCCATTTGGCTAGATTTCCATTTTCATGTCTGCCTCAGTCTTATTTACATACCTTACATTAATTTCTACATTTCTTGAACAAATGGAGTGTAGGAATATCTTTGATGACCAGTTTGAATTCTGATTTATTTTCTTGCTGGTTCTCTGTACAAATCTCATAATTTAGAGGTTATCTATTGCTCTGCTATGTAGTTCTTCTCCCCATGAATTTTATTTCCCTGAAATATTTTATTCTGCAATTCCTGGGTCATCAGCCTTGAAGAAAATTGAGACCTCCTGCCCCTGAAGTTTTTGTTTTCTCTTTTGAAATCAAGAGTTTCAGTTACAGAATGTAATTGGATTATAAGCCATGACAGGTTGCTTACTGAGTGTTAACTTGGGAAGGCACACGAAGGATCAGAAACAGAGACAATATTTCAGTGTTCTCTAGAGTTAATAAACTTCCAGAATGTTCGGATCCTAGACTGGGTCTAAGTAAATGTGTTGAATGTGAAAGGCCATTTCAGTCTCTTCCACTGTCTTAGTTATTCTCATAGTAGCTGCTTTTGTTACTCTATCAGTGGTGCAACTGAAAATGGAGCCATTGGAAATAATGATTTATGGAATTGTATCTTGTCATTGTGACTTCCAGGAAATCAGTAAGTATTCATGACAGGTGAAAAATTAATATGTCATTCCTTAAGAGTAGCCTGTGGTATTATGAAGACATGAGATAAAATTCTGCACTTATAAGAATAAATATGTTCCCTATATGCCAATAGAGACATGGCCATTTACATCAATATTAATTTTTTTTTCAGACCACTGTGTATGGTAGGTGCCCCATATGATCCTGCAGATTTATGGATTCTGCCACCAGCACTTTTTAAGATTAAAAAAGTGAAAGGACTTGAGCGATTCATTTCTTGAACAGCACATTTTTTATACTCCTTCATCAAAAAATATGACAAGAAGCATATTATCTTTGAGAAGTTGCCATTTCGTGAGAGTACTGTCAGGATTTTATTATTTGGATGCTTTAAATACTTGACACATTTTATTTAATAGTGTAACACTATATAAACTTGCAGATTTCTGAAAGAAAATGATCTTGATAATAATCATCTTTCATATCTAAACAAAGAGTAACTTTTTAAACAACTATAAACAATCTGAAATGGCTATTTTGCCTTTAAAAGTCTCACATTGAATTCTGTTGAAGGTATCTCTTGTTACTGTGAAGTAACTAAGAGCCATTAGCATTCTTATTATAATCACATTCAATATTGCAAATATATGAACTCAAATAATTCAGTTCTATATCTCTTCCTAATTTTCTAACTGTTTATAAAATCACCACTCATTAATTCTGATGGTTGTAAGAGCACATTTTACAGATTAATGATTAATTCTGCAGGTCATTGAAATGCTATTCAAAGAATCAAGCCACCTCTTAGGAAAAATCTGGATACTCAAACACTTGTTGCTTTGATATCTCCTCTGAAAATATAATGGCATATTCTAGTACATTTATCCCAAATTATGGTTGTCAATCAATCAGCAGTTCAACTTGAACCAAGTTGGAAAAATGACATCAGTGCTTGTAGTCAGCAAAGAATAATTAAACTGTAGGGATTGACATAGCAGAGGAGGTATGAGATTAGTTATCAGAGAATGCACTGAAATGGGACTTTTGAAAAGACAGAGGAAAGGAGAAGGAAAAATTATAAAATTAGGTGTAGAATTTGTTTGAACAGAGAAAGAAAATGTGCAGAAAAAAAAGAAATTCAATAAAGGAGAAACAGTTAATGTGTATCAACTCCAGATTAGTAAACTGACATGGTTATATAAGCGTAGAGAAGTGTTAGTCACTCAAACAAAGCAGATTTGTGTATGGAATTAAATCATTATATTTCCCTATATATTTTCACCCAGATTTAAGGCAAAAGTCAAAACAGAATAACACCTCATGGATACAATTTAATATTGTATAAATTTTTTAAAATTAAAAAATGCAGAAGGACTCACATTTAATACTTAAATGTTTGAAATTTGTCTGCATTTGCAGTGCCATTGATGTGCCTCATGGGATTTTTTTTTCTGTGTCCTTAATGTCTCATATTACAGACTAAACTGTATTTCCCAAGGTGCATTACCCACATTAAATTCTGGGCCAATATACAGTCAGCTGGAAATGGTGTTAGCATATCTATGAAACATAATCTTCCTCAATAATTCTACAATGACAAAATAAAGTGATAGGTATAACAGCAACTTCTTTCAGTTTGAATTGAAGTTGAAATTTTGATTCAGATAAAAGTGAAAGGGTTCTTGCCAAAAATTTTCAGTAGAATTTCTTCAGGCTTTTAAACATTTTAACAGTAGATGTGTAAAAGAATTGGAGATGATTCTTGGATCACTTAGAACTCATTGGAGAGCAAAAGAAATTTCATATTTTATGCGAGCTTTGGAAAATTGGCATTGAATGGTTACTTGGATTACTAAAAATCACATTTAAAACTTCAAAAATATTTGCTACAGGGCTATCCATTTGAAAAACCTTTATTGGACTGCAAAATTTGGAAAATTTGCTTTATTCACCTCTTGATCACTGAGGTGTTCTTTTCACAAATCACATTGATATGTGTCTTGAAATAGCATTTAGTAATTCAGTGATGCCTTCCTAAATTAGCAGAGATTTGTTTTCTCAGGTCTGAGTCCTACTGACTATTTATTCCTTCAGGAATATCTTGCAACAATGCAAATTTCAGAGCATGCTTCTTGCACTTTATCATTGAATGTGCCAGTTAGATGAGAATACAAACACAGTTTATTCCAAGAGGTTCCAGACAATCTTAGCCTAAAAACCAAAAAATTTTAAGTTACATTCTCCCTCACTTATTCTAACTCTCCATCGTTACAAACTAAAAGTATGAAAAGAACTCACAAAGATGTACAGCATGGAATATTTGTAAAGTTTTTTATGGACTATAAAACAATAAACAGGCAGATTAAACAGAACTGGATAAAATACATTAACACACTAAAAATATATGAATAATTTTCAATAAAAGGCATGTGAAGTGATTGGTGAAGGGCACTCATATCTATTATAGTGATTTTTTTTAGGCTCTTTTCCTAATGCAAGCTAAGATGGAATCCTTCAGCAAACTGGAAAATGAATAGAAAATAACTCGTCGTTTTGAAGAGATGGATGCATTTCTGCTCTAACACAACTTTTGTTACTGCAAGTATTTGTTTATCATAAAATCTGGTTTTTGTTGTGTTATTGCTGACAAACTATTTTAGAGGTAATTTTGTAACTTTCATGTAGCTAATATAAAAATAACTGTTTTTCACTTCTGTTTGTTTGTTTTCCATAGATCACTCCTTCTTATGATTAAAATTTTGGATACAAGGTATTTAATGTTTCACATCAGCAACCACGTATTTCAACTGTGTGGAATACAGTTGTAGTTTTGCAGAAGGACTCACAAACTCCTGGGTTTGTTTTCGATTTTAAATTTGTGTATAGACTGAATCTTTGAAAGTCAAATCATATAATTGAAACAGCTGTGGAGAACTTGCTTTGCTGTAAAACCTAACTTGTGGGCTCTGTGTGTTATAGGACAATAAGGATTCAAAAACAGTAGCAACTTCAAAATGGGAGATATCTAACAGTTGATGCAAACAGTGCTGGATGCAAGTGGATAGGAATCTCTGTAAGCTGGATTCATACCCAGTGAGCCTGGCACACTGAGCCTGATCTACTTTTGTTTCTACTCCTCTGTGTAGACATAGTCAAAATACCCTGATATGAAATACCTAGGACAGGAATAACTAATGATAGCGTGCACAGTTTGCACTTCAAAAGGATATTTCTGAAACCCCTAACCTGCCTGGCTGTGCAGGAAGGATATAATCCCATTTTTTTTCCCAAACCGTCAGAGCAGTGTATTCTCACATTGCATTTCACTCCTGTTGAGTTTCTTTACCAGCTACATAATTAAATATTAATAAGGTTAAATGGAGATCAAAAGAGAACTTCATATGTGCTCTGCCTGACATTCGAAAAATCTAGATGCCTAAGGATTTCTCCTGGAATTAAGAAGAATAATGTGCAAGTTCCTGGCCCATGACTGTATTCCTATTAAGAAACTTAATGTGTTAATAACTGTTCTCTGAGGATAATTCTCACGTTAGGATCACAACCTGGGCTGTGCTGACCCTGGAAAACTTTTGTCTAAAGACTGTTTTTTAAACTGCAAGCATTCACAAATGACTTGCAGTGCTCAAAGAAGTTTTCTGGAACTCATTTAGAGCTATAGATACAGCCAGACTGGTTTCTGATTGGTGGGATGCACTTGCCCAATCCAGCCAGAACAGACCTTTCTGCAACAGTCTGTTGTACAGTTGGAGAAAGACTTTGGATGAAGTTAACAAGAGAAATAATCTGAGAACTGAGAGCTTTGTATATTTAGTGTATAGCTGCTAGCAGAAATGCAGACGTTTACAGGGCTAAGGAGAAGTCAAACTGACATCAGTAATGATGAGAGTGGAAGGAATATCCTAAAGATAGGTTGTGATCTTCTTGTGGTTTCAAAATGTGCATATTCAAATTAAGAATTTGGATATCATATTTAATTTGTGTATATTTTACTTATTCATTTCCTGATTTATCCAAGATGAGAGGCTTTTGAGTATTTTCTAAAGTGTGGCTTAAAAAACAAGAGAAAGCTGTGCTGTCTTCTGCACCAACAGAGAAGTTGAAGGAAGCATTGTACTGAGGCAGTGCTCATAAGTTGCAAACGGGTCACTATGGTATAAGTGATGATTCTAGTTATTAAAATACTAAAACAAGTATGCCATTATATCTCTAAATGCTGTTTTAATGTATTTTTGATATAGATTGTTATTAAACAAACTGGACTTCATAAATATTAAACAGCTCTTATCTAGAAATGTTTTTTGCCAGTTTTAATTTAAAGGAAGAAATTGTGTTCCAGTTGTCCTTTGCTACAGATTTCCTGCTGGTTCTTTATCTGTTTTTGAATGTCAATGAATAGGAGTTTCAGTTATTCATTAATATTCAAGAAGTGAAAATCTACTTGTTATCTCTTTGATTAATCCAGCCTATTGTGCCTTATAGCATCAATCACAAAACACTGCAGAGGGTAATGAATTACTATGTGACTGCAGGAAACCATAAGGGATATTAAACTAAACTTAATCTTTTTAACTAACGACATTCTAAAATGAATGCAGAAGATAGAATTTCTCAATAAATGGCAGAGTGGAAGGCTTTCTTTAGAGTTTCTGATAGATATTCATGAACATTTTCTCTATGAAAGACATGCGCACTAAAAGAAAACACTGTATCTTTGCTTTTTCTGTGAACTACTTCCAGTCTCTAGTGAAACAATTTTGTAAAAAGCTAATTAATGTTCAAAAGTTTCTCTCAAAAGCTTAAGAATTTAGTTTTGGACCTCTCATGCATACTAAAAAAAAAGATTTCAAGACATCATTTTTAGGATAACAAAAGCCATAATAAATAGTAAGATATGTTCACTTAGGTCCATATTGCTATATGAAAGCTTTTCCTAGGCCGTGCCTGTAGGGAAGATTTCCTTTTGCTGTTTGGTAGTTACAGGTGTATAGGAAAGAGCTTCCTAAGCCCTGCAAGTTTCAATTCACAAAGGTGACTGGAGGGTCTAAAAAATATTAATATTTGAAGAAGATTATATAAATTATAGGCGCAAAAGTAGACCCAAGAAAATATCTTAAAATGAGCTGTCCTTTCCAGTAAGTGTTTAAACAGATATGATTTGTATGGATAGTCAGGTCTTTTTCCATCCATTCCCTGGATTATGGCTCCTACTTCCATAAACAAAAAAGCATACATAGTGGAAAATAGAGCATGGAAAATTTGTTCTGTGAAACATATCTGCTCTTTTTCAATGCATCTGCTTAAGAGATTTTCTCTGCACAGAAAAAGTACAACTTTCAGTAAGTGTAGAGTGGTGTAACAAAGAAGTATAATAGGCTGGTGTGTAATAGCTTTCCACAGTCATACCAGAAGTAACGTAATTATTAGATTCCCAGAGTTCATTTTGGTTTAAAATCTTACCTCTGCCTCAATAAGTATTGAATAATGAGCCCCAAACCCCCAAGTCTAAATCTAATTCTACCACGAGGTTTTAAAAGCTTATTTTCTTGTAAGTGCAGAGTTTAACAGGAATCCTGTGACTTTTGCTTGAATGAAGGCTACCCTGCTGTGTTTGCTGAAGGAGGATTAGAGAAAAATGGTATTAATAAATTATGAAGCAGTTAAAATAAACTGCAGGCTAGCAGAACAACAGAGTACAAAATCAGCAAGACAAAACTTATATGTTTTACATCTGTACAGCTCAGAATATGAAAAAGATGTGCAGTGCCTGGAATGCATGCCTATGCAAGTGAACAATGCTGAGTAGCTGTGATCAATGCCAATGCATTTGTTAACATATCAGGCAGAAGCAGAAAAATGAGTGCTCTTATCCCTTAATGAATTCAAGTGGCACTAAAGACAGAATTTTTGTAAGGTTTATCTCGTGGGACTGGCGCTAGCATAGGCAAATCTAGTGGCATACCCACAGTATCTCTACCCTTTTAGGTTTCTAATTAACAGATGGAAATGGAAGACTGGGCAACACAAAAAGAACATTTCTGAAGTTCAAAATGTGATTGGGTCTATTTCTGCAAAGGACTGTTTCCAAAACTCTGTGTATCCACATCTTAACATGCAACTCCATATATTTGCTAACTGAAAACAGAGAAAATTAAAATTATTTGAAATGTTCCACCTAGGCAATAACAGCATATATTTTGTCATAGTATTGAGCACTGGAGGAGCCAATCAGAGATCAATACATGGAAATACCATGGGTATTTCATAATAAAATATTCCACAAATCTTTATATGGTATGGATGCATTATTCCACAGGTAGATTTCTGTTATGTGGTGAAGAGAAAACACTAGAAAGGGATAAAGTGGTATGGGCACATGCTCTGCTTTGTTAACTGGTTCTCTGGTTTTGTCAAGAAAAAAACTAAAAGATGACAGCTATGCCAGATTGCTGCCTTCTACCAGAGAAAATGTAATGGAATAAAGATGTTTCTGTGCAAAACAAAACAAAACAAAACAAAAAAATGGGTAGGCTTTACAGCACTCATGTTCTTGTGGACACAGATCTGGTTGCCATATTGCCTTTCACTCCTGTGAAAAGCATAAAAGCAGACCTGAAAGAGTGCTTCAACCACACCACTCCTTTCCATCAGGTGAATTACAAAGCTGAGCTTGATGCACAGAATCACTTCGCACCTGTCAGTCCCACTACATGTTGCTTTTGAATATGCGTCAATATGTTCCAGAGGGGAACAAAAGCAGTCTGTTGGGGGACATTCTTTTAATGTTAGTGGGAGCACTTAGATGCTATTAAATTATAAAATCACTTGTAATAAATGTATTGGGTTTACATGCTTTTTCTGCTAGGTGATGGAACAGGGATGAGCTATGTGTATGGCTTAACTTAAATATCAATTTAATCCAATAGTAAATACTAAGTAACATAATTATTGTAAGCAAATAAGTAATACACCACACAATTAAATAATTATCGAATAAAATGTAAAGAAGTTTGGAGTTTATTTCAATGTTAGTACATGATTAATGTGGGAATCTCCCTGCCTTAGGTTTTCAGCAAAATTCTGTCATGGGGACTTAGAAGCCAGAGGCAGACACTGTGTTATAGAACCAGTATGATGTATAATGAAAGAGTGCTGGTCCAATCTAAGAAAGTGAAATTTTTATGGCTTTTCCACTGAGTTTTATAATTATTTCAGAGAAATTCATACTTGTGTTTTTTGACATATGACATGGTTTGTTTTGCTGCAGAAATTAAAATTGAGATGAACTTGCAAAGACTTACTTTCTAAGTATTCTGTTTGTCTTCCTGGAAGTGTTATCACCCATTCTTTCCTTTTCCTTATTCCCCACATCAAATTTCAAGAAGTTCAGGTCTTCTCTGAACAGCAATTTAATTAAATTTAGGGAACAATAGGAATAAGATTGTGCTTCCTTAATGATGCCAATAAAGTCCTAAAATCATGTGGCATTTAAACCAGACCTATCAACAAGTGTATGTGTGTACTTTCCTGTGTAGGACACTTTTGCATCTCATCAGCTTTGTCTTTGATAGGATTATGGTAATTTAATTGCTTCATTAAAATTATATTTTATCTTTTATCATTATATTAATTTAAATGGCTTGTAGAGATTCAGTAACTCTGTTTATGAAACAGTTGGTGTGGGCCTCTCGGTAGCAGGAAGCTATGTTAATCTCCAGATTAAATCTAATATAACTTTTCAAAAGATTCATCAGAAAGAATTTATAATTTGTGGCTGATGATGCAAGTTCAACATTGTAACCAGAGAAGTTTAGACAAAAATTGTCAGACCCTTTTCCACAGAACAGTACAATTCTGTCAACATCAAAACACTTCATAAAATTGATTTTGATTTTGTCAGTATATGCTTTGAAGGCAGGGGGAATAAGAGGAAGAAGAGACTACTGAAAATGTTCAAATACATAATTTTAGTATTTTATAAAGGACACTTTTTAATGGTATTATTCTGCATTATCAATTATAATATAAAGTGCAGTCAAAATGGAGAAGGAATGCTTAGATGTGAAACTGCATTCCTCATAGATATTAATTCTGTGGAGAGTTAGGCTGCCTTTTTTTAAAAAAAATACATTTGAAAATTGGGAAAACCATGATTTGATTACCTGCAGTCACCTCTTAGCTCTACTTAGTATTTATAATTGTATCTATATCATGAAAGTATGTTCAAATTATAGATATTGTATTTTAACATATGTTTAAGAGCACCCTTCTAATAGGACAAGAAGAAAACTACCTTTATGCAACAGTCAGGGCTGAAAAGACTCTGATAGTCATCACTTTTCATAAATGTATTTCAACTTTGAGACACCACAAGGCCTTGTATATCTTCTACTAATTCCTTTTCCCAACTGAGTTAGTAGGTGGAGTAGTAACCTTGTTACACACACATTTAGAATGTGGACACACATTCTAAAGCATCTATGGTACTATAGAAATTCTTTTTAAAAATTTTAATTTAAAAATCTATATGCAACATTCAAAATTTAGTGGATTGCTTCTTTGCTACCAGAGTGTTTTTCAAATAATTCTCCCAAATGTTTCCATTCTCACATTTGGAGGGAGAGGAGCATCAGAGAACAAAAATTGGAATACTTTTAGATTAAATTAATCTGAAAAATACATGCCCAGATTACATTTCATGTAATGAAAGGGCTGAGCATTCAGTCCTTGGCACTATGGCAGGGAGATTCAGAAACACCTCCCTGAAATGTGTATATTGTGGAGGTTAACTGCACAACTTCAACTCCATTGATCCACATATCTGCTCCTACCCCTAATTTCTCTTAGGTTACTTATGGACATCATGTATTCCTTTCATGAACCAGTTCTATGTCATCGTCAAAGTGCTATAGCTGGGACTTTAATTTTCCCTAACTTAGTTTTTGGTTCATCCAAAACATTTCTGCTCTGATTGTTAGAAAATTCTTATGATGGGATGTTGTTATGATCAGTTGACTCCCACTTGTTAATATATTAATACAGTTCACAGAGGTCTTCTCCTTCCATGAGATATAACCTTTAATGTATGGACGAAAACACTCACATCCACTTTCAATCATCTTTCTGTTAGATTATGTTATCCAAGCTATTCAATATGTGTATATATTTTTATTTAAATTGCAACAAAGAGTGGTAGGATCTGAACAATTACTGAATTTTTAAGCATTTAATTAAATAAACCTTTAGAACATCCATTATAGCTCCATCATGACAACACATAGATTAAAAACACCTTTTGTTTCTTATTCGTTGTTGCCATGGTTATAGTTTTAACCACCACGCTCAATTACTGAAGTACTTCATTATATTGTTCAATTTTTATTAAATTTTATTAACATTTTCAGAATAATTAGTCTTTGAAACCAAGTGAAAAAAAATTTTGTATTTTAAGACAAATCTTTGTAAAAGAAAATAAACTTCTAGATACAGTTAGGAAGTGAAGTTCTATCATTTTTCTTAAAACTGACATAAACTAGTGAGAGAGGGGTAGAGGTTATGTGTATATTTAGATCTAGTGCTACGAAACACTAGGGAAAAAAAGACTTCTTGAACTTGCTTTCATTTCATAACACTTGTTTTCAGAATAAAGTTTCTCTGGTCCTTCAAATATATAAGACTTCTGAGAAATATTAAACCCAAAATTTCAAGCTGTGTATCAACAGGGATAGGAAGATTAAGCAATCTTACCTAGCTAAAAAAGGCATCTTCTACTTTTAAAAACCTTTTAAAGTCATACAAGTGATTTGTTTGTCATACAGTGAATGTTGCTGCTGAACACCATGTTTCATTTTCTTTAAGAAAATTCTGAGACTGTTTCAGAGTCTCCAAAGTATTGACATGGTTTTTGGATTTTGTGAGCAGAAGTTTGAGGCTCTTGGTTCCACAGTATGAACTGTTCATTCACTTGTTTTATTCTGAGATTTAGTTTAGTATGGGACAGACAGACTTGTGCATGCTCAGAATATCCTCCTCCATGATACAATGGAGTAGTTACTCACTTGCTTCATGCTGTTCCTAATTTTCATTGTTTCCCAATGAAATGTGTCTTTTCTTAAGCATGATGTTCAGAGTACTGACTCAGGAGAGGGCAGTGTTGGCTGTGGTCCCCCTTCCAAAAGAAGTGACATATGTTCCTGCTACAGTCAAGTATTTAGAGTGGGACTGGTGTGCTGATCTCCTGACTGCTAAGTCAGTATCTGTGTCACTGAGCTATATGTATATGTGTTTGCTCTCCTAAAGGATTAGGGAATCTTGGATTTGTTGCCATGCAGTGTTAATTTGCTTGGTAAAAATAAAATCCTCTTTCAAAATAGCATATAACTTCAAGTAGAAAGCTAAAGTATTATTTTAGGGAAAAAAAAGGTAAGTTCACCCACTTTACTCCCTGTCATCTAAACCCAGTATGCTAACTAATTAACACTGCATGTGTTATTTTTGCAGTACTTCAACACCTTAGAAGACTTCAGTCTAGGTACTGAAATGATTTGAAGAGCTAGAATATATAATGTTGGCAAGAGTATGCCAATGATAATAAAGACAAGGTATATTTGATTCTACACCACTAGGAAAAATGACCTGTGTTTATCCCCACATGTATATTTCAATAAGACATAAGAAGGCAGACAATTTTTTCATTTAAATATCTCAGGAACAATTAATGTTCTAGTCTATGCATCATACCCGAATCATCTTTGGGAGTGCCTGTACGCAGCCCTGCTTGTCCAGTCCTTCTTCACCCTTTCATATGTGGTGACATCCAAGTGTATAGTGGGCCATGACAGCATTTATATATTGAGAAGTTCATTGAAGGAAAAATATTTTCTTATTCTTATTTCTTATGATCTCTGTTCAAATTACAGCACGCCCTGATGCCAAACAGTCTGGCAATAGCATGGACTGTTTAAATTATTGACAAAAGGTATATTTTTATTTGTAAATAGTCAGGATTTTGTTGTTGACCATTTTTTGATAAAGGAATGAATCTATGCAACTCACACATTACTTTTTCCATTAAACCCTGTTTGACTGTACTAATTTTGGTATCAAAACGCCCTCCCCAAATCAACAAGCTTACTGACTGACCTGATATTAAAGCAGACTGACATATGTGGGAGAGAATGTGCCTCTGGCTACAGCCACTACCAGAAGTTACTGCTCATTTGTTGCTGCACAAGGAGCCCCAACAACAGCAGAAAGGCTGTGAAAATTTTGGAGTAACTGCAAGAAGTAGCCTCTTGCTGATGAAGCTGACAGCTACCCCTCTACTGGAATCATCAGTTTGAGATTAAATCTGAAAGAGCTTTGAGGCCTCAGGTGACTTTTCTGTTACCCTGAAAAATTGCTGTGGTCCCACATGAGGTAAGAATCTGAAGAGGAAAAGGATGTTTCAAAGATGTCCTTTCAACTTTCTTACGATTTTGCAGTTAGAAGTCTTTACAACTACTTCTTGAAATTGGAAACAGGGAGTCTCACAGGACACAAATGGGAAAGTTTTGGACATTATGGCTAGTGGTAAACCCCTTCTCAGCACCTTCTTATTTTTTCAGATATCTGTCTCTCTGCTTTACACAGCTAACTCATCATAGGGAACGACAGTTTGATCTTCGATGCCTGTATTTGTTATGTTATTTTGTGCATTAAATCAATACAGGCTACAAGTCTTTACTCCAGAGTATATCTTGAACAGTTTGCTTAATGTGATTTCCTTCTAATATGCACTCTTGTGTTTGCTTGTAGCCTTTTACTTTCACATTTTAAAATGATCACAGCCTGAACCAAGGGAGCTGGAAAAGCACATGACTCTTCTCTTTAAAATGCAAAACCATCCAGGGTCCTCTTCTGCAAAGGGTTGATAAGTGCTTTAAATTTTTCAAATATGGTAGAAACTGTGGCCTTTCGCCTTTAGCCTTGATTAGGGTTGGGATTTAACACATGCTGCCTTCGTATTTTCTCTGATTAGATTGTCCTTGGGCAAGTGCATCCAATATGTGCTATGCAGGTCAGTGATTGGTCTTCCACAGGGAAAAGAACAAAACCAGGAAATATTCATAATTCATTGTGATCAGATATTTAAGAGTACACTAGAGAGATCTACTAGTTATGGGCATTTATTCTACATTCTTATTATTATTTTACAATTTGTTCTCCATGTTGGTCTTTACTATATGCTTTTGTTATTTTAAGGCATTTGTATTTCTTGACTTTGTAGACACAAGCCGGAGTTTAATTATCTTCATATTTGCCTGTAGAAATATTTCATTCAAACAATTTTCTCAGATGTAGAGAAAGTGTTCCTTTTTTTAAGATAAATTAATCAGACCAAGACACAAACATAATAAGAACTGCTGAATATTAACAGCATAAGAAACTTTTCTGCAAGACTATAACTGTATTTTCTACATTTTAGGGAAGTATGTATGCGTGTTATATAGATATTCATAATGCACAATTCTCAGTTATAGAAAATCTGTCACTTCTTTTTTTCTAACTTTTTTGCCCCTAAGTTGTGTTTAAAAGTCTTAAAATTATACTCTCAAACTATGGACTCGTGTACAGCAAACACAGAGGAGTGAAATTTTCCTGCTTTTCTGCAGGGAGTCAGTGTGATTCCTATGCAACATAAGTCCTACTTAAACTCGACCTCAGAAAGCTTAACATTTCTCAGAATCACAGAATAGTTGAGCTGAAAGGAACCTCTAGAGACCATCTAATTCAATCCCCTTCTACAAAAATGGGGTTAACTAAAACAAGTTGCTTCAGGTCATGTCAAGTTGTGTTCTGAATATCTCAAAGGATGTTGACTCCATAACCTTCCTGTGCAATCTGTTTCAGTGTTCAGCCACCCTTACAATAGTTAGGCTTTTTCTTAAGTTTTAAAAGAATTTCCTTTCAGTTCGTGCCTGTTAGCTCTTGCTCTTGCACTGGATACCACTTAGAAGAGTCTGGCTTCATCTCCTTTATTTCTTGCTACAGGGGGTTGACTTTATCTGGCTGCCACGTGCCCACCAAGACACTCTATCCATCTCCCTCCTCAAGTGGACAGGAGGAGAAAGCAAGATAAAAAACCTCATGGGTTGAGTTAAGGACAAAGAGGCCATTCAGCAATTACTATCAAAGGCAAATGTGGAAAAGGGTTATTACTAATCAAATCAGAGTAAGAAAATGAGAAATTAGAAAAAAAATCTAAAAACAGCTTCCCTCAATCCTTATCTTCTTCCTGCACTCATCTTCACTGCCAACTTTTCCACCTTCTCGAAGAAGATCAAGGGGCTAGTAAATAGCTGTTGCAGTAAGTCCATAACACTTTGTCTCTGTCTCTTTCTTCTCCTCACTCTCTTCCCTTGTTTCAGTGTGGGATCCCTTACACATGAACTTCAACACTGAGTCCGTCCCATGGGCTCCAGTTCTTAATAAACTGTTCCCGTGTGTATTCTTTCCATGGAATGGTTTTTGTCCAGGAATGGACTTTTCCAGCATGGGTTTCTCACAGAGTCACAGGTTCCTTTAGAAAATCTGCTCTGGTAGGTAGGGTTCCTTTCCACAGGCCAGAGTTCCTGCCAGGAGTCTTCTCCAGCATGGGCTTTTCAAAGGATTGCAGTTGCTTTCAAACTGCATCCCACTTGGCGTGGGGTCCTCCATGTGCTGCAGGGTGACAGCTGCCTTACCATGATCTTCTCCACAGGCTTCAGGGGAAGCTCTGCTCTGGCACCTGGAGCTCCTCCTTCCCCTCCTTCCACACTGACACTGGTGTCTGTAGAGCTTCTCTGACATATCATCTCTCTAAACAAAGAGTTTTTCTAACATATTCTTAAATATGTCATCACGGAGGGGACAGCAACATTACTGGCGGGCTCAGCTTTGACCAACAGTGGATCTGTCTTGGAGCCAGCTGAAACTGTCTCTGTCCAGCATGGGGCATCTCACCTTGTAGCCCTCCACTGTCAAACCTTGTTGCATAAAACCAATACACCTGCACCATGTATGACTATAAACATTGATCTAATTCTCCCGAAACTATTCTGCTTAAGCTCAACCAATCCCATCTCTGAGCCTCCCCTTGTATGTTAGATCCTGAAGTCCCTTAGTGATCATCGTGGCTCTTTACTCAACATGGCCCTGGATATCCCTGTTTCTTTTGGACTGGGGAGCCTAGTATTGGACACAGAATGGCAGTTGTATTTCACTGGGGATGAGCAAAGGGAGAAAGATCACCTTCTTTGACTTTATGATTATGATCTTCCTAATACATCATAGTCAGCTTTTGGCCTTAGCTGCAAGGGTACTTTGATAGATCATGTTCAACTTGGTGTCCATCAGGACCCCCAGATACTTCTCTGCCAAGCTACTCTTGAACCTTTAACCTCAGCATATCTAGGTGCATGATGGTTTTTCTTTCCAGGTGGGGAATATTGCAATTAACTTTTTAAAAGGTCCAAGTCAACCCACTTCTAGAGTCTGTCTAGGTCTCTGAATGGTAGCACAAGTTATTGATCTATCAACCACTCCTTCCAGTTCTGAATTATCTGCAAACTTGCTGAGAGTGTACTCTTGTCCCTCATTCAAGTCACTAATGAAAATATTAAGTACTACTAGCCCCTATATTGGCCTGTAGGGCTTCACTTTCTTTTATCCTTAGCATATTTGGAAATTATTTCCAGAAGGATTTTCTCTTTCACATTCCCAGAGTTTAGGATTAGGCAAATCAAGGTGTAGTTCCTTGGCTCCCATCTCTTGTCCTTCTTCTAGGCAGAAGCAACATGTGTTTTCTTCCAGGTCTCAACAACCTCCCTTGGTCATCACGACCTATCAAAGGCAGTAGAGAGAGTCCTCACAGTGGCACTGGTCAGCTCCCTCAGCACTTGTGGGTACATCCCATCAGAACACATAGACTTGTGTATATCCAGTTTGCTTACCTGTCTCTAATCTGATCAGCTTCTTCCAAGAAATATTCCTTGCTCCATAATTTCTCACTGGTGTCAGGGACCTGGTATTACTGAGGGAAAATCTTACCAGTAAAGACCAAAGTGTAGAATGCACTGTCTTCCTCATGGTCTTTGTCACCACAACTCCTGTCCCATTTAACAATGGACCCAAATTTCCCATCATCTTCCTTTTACTGTTAATATTCCTGTATAAGCCCTTCTTGGTTTTGTTTGCATCCCTCACCAGACTAAACTCCAAATGGATTTGGCTTTCATAACCCAAGGATGGGTCCCCCTTTATTTTTTTTGTTGCTTGTAAGGTCTCTCTTGTACCCATCCTCCTTCAGTCTTCACTTTCCAGGCTGATCCACCCCTTCTTCACTTGATTGGAAATATCTAACTCCTTTCTTTACTGTCTCTAATTAAAAAAAATAAATATCTATGGACCTCATATCAACCAGAATAATTTTGGGATCCATGTGACTCATGCATTTAATATTCATAATTGCCGTTATTTCAACTTGAAGTATTGGGCAAGAAGGTAGGGTTTTTCTAATTAAAGGTTTGAAGACAATTGTCTGGTTGATTTGATCTTACAAACTTGAAAGGTTCTTGTCTGACTAAAACTTTGAAAGCCACTGCACAATGTAATTTTTTTCTATTTAAAAAGTACCATTCAGTTAGGTTGGAAAAGACCTCTGAGATCAGAGTCCAGCATATAATTTCTTATAGGATCTATTTATAAGATATGTGTAGCAAGATGAAAATTTTAATATGTTAAAGACTTTAAAAAAAAATGTTCAAAAATGTCCACCTTTCTTAAAACAGGAAACATTAAAATCAAAGCCAGTTCTTTTTCTGATTTATGCAGTCATGGGTCTCCCAGTAAAGAGTATGATATTTTGGTTCCATTGGAACTGTTTTCTTCACAAATGTAAATAATAGTTCAGAGTATTTCTGGGATGCTTTCATAAAGTCTTGGTATTTTCATGAAGTCTAAAATCCTCCCTGTTAGTCTTGCTCTCCAGTCTGGATTTCTCAACTTTGTTTTGAATCAGAGACATTCAGTTTTCCAATAGTCTGTTAATAAAAACTCTTCTTCATTTCTGAAGCACTTTTCTCCCATGGAAAACTTGCAGTTGGTTTTAGCACGCATAATGAACCAATGCTTAATGATTTCTTCTGTTTAGGTGTCTTGTCTGAAATGCTAGCATTAGATTTAATGAACATGAATAATATAGCCCAGTAATTCAACTTGGTACAAATCTTTTATAATAATAGTACCACACCAAATCTTAATGTTTCTATATTCTTTCACCTTTGTGTGTGTGTGTATGTTCCTTGCTGAGTTTACTGTTCATCATTTACACATCCTTCTGTTCCTGTTTCCTCTGTCTTCCTGAATGCTGAAATCTTCATAAACACAGATTTGTTCACACAGTTTCTGAAGATAGATACTGTCTTGTTAAATTATGTCTTCGGTTCAACAGCTACATTATTCAGCTCTGCGTTGCTTCCTTTTAAGCCACAGGGAATAAATAATCCTATTTTATATAGATGTATCAAGAGTACAAGTAATTGAATCATGCAATCAGATAATGGTTTGGATCAGAAGGAAACTCTAAAGGTAATCTAGTCCACCCCCTGTCATGGACAGGGTTACCTTCCACTAGACCAGTTTGCTAAAAGACGGATCCAATCTGGCCTTGAACATGAATATGTTGTTTACATGTCAGTAATAAGAGCATGTTATGTGAGTTTTTTAATATTGTGGAATTCTTTTCTATATTTAAAATGTAAAGTATTTCTAAATATTCCTACAGTAGAGGGAATAAAACCCAATATTAAGTATAGTCAGAGTTTATTACTCAAAGTTACTGTGTAAGGAAATTTCCTCTGTGAAGATCATACACTTTCTCTTGCAACTACCATACATTTTCCCAGTTTCTGATTATTTGCAAAACAATAAATATTTGGGCAGAAGTTAATTGCTTCTGTTCAATCATTTGACACATTCTTCATTACTTTTAGAGCATGTGAACCTTTCACCCAGTCACACTTACAATTAAGACTGATGGAATCATTAGATGTGTTACAAACATTCAGTTTATCCATATAGAGTTTGGCAACATCCTAAAGGTCTTCTGTCAGGTTCATTCATTGTTTAATTATTTGTTGTTGATACTGAATAACAGTATGATCACTGTCATTTGTCATTACACTCTACTGCAGGCACAGATTTTTGACTGTGTGACTGGTGTTTCCAAGAAGGTTTCAGCTGAGTGAACAGAAGAGTTAATAACATCTCACAAAAGTCTGCAGTTTCCTTGTAAATAAACCCACTATTTTCTTGCAATTCATGAAGAATAGCAAAGAATGCTGTAATTATGAGGAAATACTGTGTCCTCCTGTACCCAAACCTAACTTACTTTTCTTGATGATTATGTCTCCTAAACTAAATTAAATTTTTAGGAGTAGAACTGTCACTTGTTGCTATTCAAGTGTTTCTAAATGAAAACTCTCAAGGAATGATCCAGTTGTCTTGGTTAAAAAGAATGTAGAAGCGACAGATACAAAAGTAACTTGTATTCTGTGATTCAGCTGCAGAGTCTTGGTACACTTTATTTCAACAACTTGTCTGAGAAAGTAGATAATGTGTGATATCTTCCTTGATTATCCTATTAGGACTGAAGTAATGGAAAAATAATGCTTTGTGATAATAATCATCCTGGTAATTTATAAGCCCTCACCTTGTCCGCTTTCTGTGAAGTATTCACTGTGACTTCTCAAGGGGTAAAGCCTAGTTCTCTATATTATCTTTGCAAGCAGAATACAACTTTTTGGACTATATCAACAGTGAGGACAAAACTTGCAGTTGATAGTTTTTACCTAGGTTTTTTGTATGGAGGGATAACCCTTGTTTTAATCTATTTCATCCTTTAGAGTAGAAGTAAGTAAATCAGGTATAAATAGAGCACCCAAGTGTGTAAGTATAGAGCATGCTAAGGAACAAAGGTTCTTTGTGGCTGATATATGAGCTTTTCCTCACATGTATACACCTTTCCTCACACATAGATAGCTGATTTAATTATGAAAACATCTATACCATAAACTCTATTTTAAAACTCACACCCATGATAACTGGAAGCAGAGAGAGGCACAGAAAGCTGGGATTTGAGATACTTAGTTTCAAATAATTTCCAGATGCCACTTCTGTATCTCTAATCCTCTTCCTTAAGAAAAAAAAAAAAAAAAAAGAAGATGAGGTATAGATCTTTCTGTAGCTGGTTCCTTGTTCCATTTTCATCTTTTCCTCTAAATTGAAAAATACCTTTTGGTGAAAGGACCTTCTCTACAAATGTGACTTGTTTATTTTCAGAGAAGAAACTAGTATAAAGGCATTCAGTTTGAATGTTAGCAGGAAACATTATGTTGATTTCTGGATTAATTTCTGTACTTTTTTGCTTTCTACACAAATGTACTTGCATTTTCAGCTGGGGCATCTAATGCCTGGAACCCTGAGCTGCTTTTCATCACAGCTCTAAAACTGTGACAGCAATGGAAATTACTTTGATAATGCTCACAAGGGTGTTGTGAGGCTTAAACAATTAATATTAACAAAATACTTCAAAATCTTTAGTTTAAAAGACGAGGTATCAACTCTTAAAATCTGGGATGCATCTTGAAATCTTAGACAATATTACCTAATACTTAGAGCATTGCTTATGTGTTATTTGAGACTACTACAGATAAAGACATGTGGTTTACCTGGTTACAGAAATTCTATTAAATGCAAAATAATAACAACAGGTCTGTCTGGATGCAGACAGTAAGAGAATTTTGTGTAGGAGGGATCTAAGAGGTATTCAGTATGTGTTCTCAGCAGCAGTGAGACTTAAATGGACTACTTTTGTTCCCTCAGAATGACTCATAGCCTTATCTGAAACACATTTATCAAAGTGATCCGGGGTTGCTTATTACTGGGAATGCTCAGTGTGAAAAGATTAAATCTCTGTGTACCATGGTAGCCCCTTTATACAAGTTAAAACTGCTGTGACTCACGATAGGAAGCAGAGTGTATTAGTCTGGGCAGAACTACGTTAATGTACTTCTTCCGCTGTACTTGGAGCAGTAGGAAGAGGTTTGGTGACAAGGGGAGTTGTACCGCCTTCTTTCTGTCCTTCCCTCACTGAAATTCTAGCTCTTTAGGCACTCTTCCTAGCTACTGCCAAGGATCTGCTGTTTTTCTCGGTTGTGTGTTGGTAGCAGCTGACAGCACTCAGGCTTTTTTGTTCCTGTTTTGATGACGTCCTTTTTTCCACACTCTACTGCAATGCTGAAAAATACAGCTTTCAAAAGCCAGGCTGGTTATCTTAACACTATGCATTGCAGATACCAACCTAGATACCAGTATAGAGTGGACTCACTTCACCTGACTTCAGGTGTGTACATCTGAATTAGTCAACTCCTCTAAGGCTTTGCAGAGAAAGATGTGATTAAAATCAGCCCTTCACTTAAGGGTGAGGTGAAACACTTTTTAAAGAATTACTTCTAGAAGGAATTTAGAAGAAATCTAGACAATTAGACTTATGAGTTGGACTAGATAACCTTTAAATGTCCCTTCCAACCCAAACTATTCTATGATTCTACCAATTTTAATAATATGTTTCCAGCCCTAACTAATAAAAATAATTGTGTAGCTCTATGATGTACTTCCTCTTACATAAGGGGATTGGCCATGTCTTTTATACACACACACACACACACACATATATATATATGTATGCCTCAATATTTCCTTTGTAAATTGTCATGACAATTGCGATTCTGAAACTGAAAGCATCAGTAAAGGAAGCACTGACAAATGATAGGGAGTAGGAGCATCTAGTGTATTTATATGTTTGTGTTCCTTCTGAAAGACCAGTGCTGTCATGGTGAAGCTGGGCTTTTGAGCTTTTTTTTTTTCTTTTCCAATATAATCTCCTCATATCAGAGACTCCATTACTTTAAGAGAAAAAAATTATGTTAGTGATTTGCACATTTTTTTCAAACAAGTAACAGTGTTTAGTTATTATTGTCTCTTTGGCAGTACTTGATACTAGAATTTTCCATAACTCAATTCACAGCAGGACTTTCTGGTACACTCATAATCTGGTTTGACTGACTTGCTCTTATCTGAAGTAAGTATATCCATTAATACAGTTTAAGTTCTGGCACACCTCAAAGAGCTTTTGTAGGTCTTCTATATTGTTAATATTTAGATTCTACCCCTAGAGTTGATTTCTCATCAGTGTGCCATCATTTCCTCGGGTAGGTAAGTGACAGCCAAAGCTGTTTTACACTTCTTTTTAATCTTCTACTGCAGTCTTTTATCCTATGTAATGACCTCTATTACATATCGAGTTTTGCATGCCACATATCTTAATGAAGTCAATATGGTTTGCATCTCTCTGTTAGCTATGGTGTACTAGCGTTTGTAATGTTTTTCAGTGAATGTTGTCCACATTTTTCTGGCAGATGAAGTTGATTTTTTTTCATATTCTACTCATATGTCCTGTAGTCTTGTCACAGGCACTTGTGAAGTCTCATATTGATTTTAAGATGCTTAATAAATTGCAAAGTCCAACACCCGAAATGCCTCTTAACATTTCTTCCTGACCTTCCATTGTCTTATATTTAGGCAGAGCTGTAGCTGATGATTATATGTCACAGTGGCAGTCCTTTTCAAAAGTTCTCTTTTTTACCTTATCTGGGTGACAGAAACAGCAGCTTTAAAGGGATTTATGTTTCATTACAGTTCAATCTTGTTTTGAGTGACAACAGTAGCCAAAACTCAGGCATATTATTTTCAATTTGGTGCCTTCTTTCTTGTTTCTTACTCTAACCCTGAGTACACTGTTTCTCAGGGCTACTCTCAATGCCCTGCAGTGTAGATGTTGGAAATAGAACTCATCCCACATAACAACAGATATGCATGTATATTTTTATATTTATACTAATTCTATAGAAATTATTTCACACTAGTGATAATTAATGCTTGGTGTTTGCAGATGTTATTTCTTGATGAAATTTTTAAGCCAGAGCTTTTGAAAAGAAATAAAGGCAGCTTCTGTAATATTATATTTAGTTAATCAATTAATATGCTTATAGTAAGACATACTATTTTAAATTAACACAATTTTTCTTCTTGCTGCATTGTGCAGAAAATTCACACCAATTAATAAAGAGGCAAAGATCTGGGTAAGGGGCTAGGTATGGAGATCAGGATGCAAAAACAACCCAGGGAGTAGTCTAAATACTGTACTATGCAGGCACTGTCACTAGCTTGTCCTTGCTGTTTCTGTGAATCTCAAGTCTGCTGCACAGTAAATTATCTTCATACTGTAGTGAGATTGAGCATACATGTGGTACAGAATTTCAGGTAGTCATCCTAGCACAGGTGTTGTTTTAAAAAACAAGCAATAGGGCAATTAGCTCCACCATTTATAACATTACAAGGGTATTGGTAGATGGGACTCTGAACAGTGAGAAATCCTGCAACATGCCTGAGTTTGCACAGGAATAGCTGTTTCTTAAGAATAATTTTCTTTCTTTAATACAGAAGAGATTTTCTATACTACCAATTCTGATTTTCTTTCTGATTTTTTCCCATTATGATAGGAAAAGTTACTATGAGATGAGAAAATATCTCTTTCACAGGTGTTTACTTCTAGGTGTTTCTTAGCCTGCAATGTGTCATTTAAGAATCAGAGAAAATTACTTCTGTTTGTCACCGCTAGTGTTCCATTGAGTTATCCATATTTTTCACTGGTTGTCATCACTATAAAACAGAATACCTCTATTAATACATTCTTTCTTTTATAATGCCTCAATGTAGTCAGGTTGAGACCAAAGAAAATGAAAAAATGAAAGTAGTTTCCCAAATCACTTGGAAAACTTTTCCATTTCCAGAATTTTAAAGTAAGTAAGAGAGATTAACATTTCATTGCAGGGCAATGCTGTTTAGCATCTTAAGGAACCTTTGAAAGTCTTACTTATGGTGACCAAAGAAGATATGTAGTAAGTGTACGTGGAGAATTGTAATCATCTCTACCTCCTTTAGGTGTTTTAAACTTAAATGAGAAGTTTTGGCTGAATATTTAATGTTGAAGTCTGACATTACCTCTTGATTTCCTCATTATTTATATATCACATACATTTGCTCAGTCTTATTGCCTTCCATTTCTCTGGAAATGAAAGACTAATTGACACATTTTTCCATAATTTCCTTTTATATATTTTTATATTTTACATTAGAATTCAGGTTGACTTTTTAACTCTTATTTTATGGTCCATAATTTGCTCTTCTAGACTTATGATTCTTTTAGAAAAATTGGTTTGTGATTATCCCCCTATTCCATCTCTAAGTAGTCATTACTTTTAACTGTTTGCCTTTCTACTTCTTGAGTAAAATCCAATACCTGCTGTGCAGGTCAACAGTTTTCCTGAGAGACAGTAATTGCTGATTATCTTTCCCACAATAATCTCAATCATATACTGATTACAAACTTACCTCTCTGATTGCCTTGATCCGTTCTGAGTTTCTCCCTGAAAACTCAAATGACTCTCGGACCTCATCTGCTAGTTAAAAGCATTAGTGGGCAAGAGTATATCTCTAGATCTTTATGTTCATTATTCTTTCTAGATAGTGTCAGAACCCTTACATAAGTAACATGTGGACAAACTTTTACTCAGAGTTATTTGCTTGTGGAAAAGCAATGTCTACTTTTCTTTCAAGCAGTCTTCATCCACTTGCTAATAAAATCTCTATCTTATGCCTCAGAGGAGCATGGTGAACAAACAACACTTTTATTTTTCAGACTAGGTAATTAAAAGAGTGATTTATCAATTTAAAATTTCAAATCCCTTTTGCTTACTTTATTTTTGCTTTTGTTGCTTAATTATGCAAATGCAAATCCACCTTCAATACCCACATTTGTCCATCATCCAAAGCTCTTAATATCCTTGGTGACCTCAAATTCTACAATAAATGCTCTGCAGACAGTTTGAAGAGTAGGACTTTGCACAGAAGAATCACACTTAATTTTCATCCTCACTGGTTTTCCTTGCAAATGCAACTTCAATAGTCTGGACAATAAAAACAACATAAGACATTCCAGTCCCACTGTTCACAGCATTTGTAAACCAAGTTATCTACCAACACAATTCATATGCTCTCCACTGTGGTGGAGAATAAGTTATTTTTCCTGTCCCTATAGGGAAAAAGTGAATGAAATAATTCAGAACCCTTTCCAAATTTCCTGCTGTGCATCTGATTTAAGGTTAAGTACTAAGCAACATTGCATAGAGTTCATGCATTGTTTTGGATACTAACTAAATTAAAAATATGAAGTAATATGGTATAGGTTCCTGGTGTTAGAAAGATCTATTTTTTCTCTCAGAGACATACACTTGCCACTATTGATGTAAGAGCAGTCAGGAGAAGGTGTAGCCTTAGAGCTGAACTTTTGTGAATTCCACACACCCTTGTGGGCTGCAAAATCAAGGCAAATTCAAAGTAGCGTGTATCAGACTAGAGAAAGAGAAGTATGAATGGCTTTTTATTACTGCAGCCCTCCTCATTTTTTTCTCCACCAAGACTTGTTGCCAGCTGCCATCAACTGCACCATCAGCTTCTTCAGTGTAAGTCCATCATCTGTGAGCAAGGTAAGATTGTGCTAAGCAAGGCAGCATATCAGCACACTCTGCAGAGGTTTCTAATATGCAGAGTGTAATACGCAATGTCTTCTTTACCCTCTTCTTCTTCTTTTTTTTTTTTTTTTAATTTTCCAGTCACGACACTTTACCACAGAAATTACAGAAAAGATCCAAGAGGCACTTTTAGAATGAGAAATATTCTATTTCCCATTTTAAGATTATCACATCTTCTTGATATTGCAGTACTTCTGTTTGCACCATCCATCACAAAACAGGAAAAAGATAAGCACTTCTTACCATTTCTAGACAAGAGTGAGTTAAAAGTAGAGAATTTTGATGTGATGCAATCTTTGGCTTGTTCCTGTGGAACCAGAGAATTTGTGCATGTAGCATTTTATTTCCAATCAGGACTCAGAATTCTAAGCATTGCTTTTGGGCATAAAATAACAACATTCCCTTTGTGTTCCTGCTTCATGCTACTAATTAACATGGTAACTGTCATCAAAAGGCCAGTAAGCATTGATCTGTTGATCTCCCAAAGTGATTAGCAACATGAAATTTGCTAATAGGATTTGTCTGAAACATCACTGAAAAGCAGAAAGGCCAGTTTCACCTGTGTAGCAATTGAATGTGGATGGGCTGTCACATCCAAAGGGCGATGGTTTAGTTCTCATATTAATATTGGTATTGCAACTCTACACAAATGTTGTTTATGGCTTTTTTTGCAATGAACAAAGACTGTCCTTCATTACCCCAGCACAAGTCAGCAATACTAAATTCTTCAATATGAAGAATAATGATGAAATCCTATTGATAGGGTTATGGATACTTGCTAATTTTGTTATGGAATTGAAGAGACAAAGTTATAAAACAAGATTTAAAAAAAAAGAATGAAGAAGAGACCATGTTTATTTCTGTGTATGTGTGTGTGAGACAGAGAAAGATTTGGCTGAGTGAGGATTTCCTAGAAAGAAAATGACAAAATTTTCCTGTTAGCACAGATTTGTTTCATAGGACATTTTCCATAATGAATGAAGCTAAAGAAAATATAATTGTCTTATACAGTTCATTCACTAATTTCTTCTAATAGCATTTAGGTTGTGATTGGATCTGTTAGTAAGGTGACTGTAGGATGGAATGTGATAGAGAAATAATATTTTTCCAACATTTCATCGTCCATCAAGAACTTATTTCTTATAATCCATGATACTTAGACAACTGTATTTTTTGACTGAAAGTATTGAAACTGTTCTTCATCAAACAGAATATTGAAACTGTTTAATTTACATAATAATGTCATGATTTACATATTTATTAGTTTCATTTAATTTGCCACAAACAAAATGTTCTAATCTGGTTTGAGGATAATCTCTAACCTTCTGTTGTTCTTCATTGAATGCACACACATACACACAGACAGACACACTCATACTGGCCTTCATCTACATTTCACAGAATGTGTTTGCTTTTCTTCTAAACACATTTCTCAATTTAAGAAAGAGATTTATTGGGGGAAATGCCAAGAAATAAAGAGAAAAGAGTGACCTTTACAATTTTCTGTTTATTGTTCCATATTTTTTTTTGTTGTTGATTTGTGAAGTTTTCTTTTTGTCATGTCTGGGTTAACAATTACAACTACAATTGCAAAAGTTAACAACTGCAGTTTTTGAAGATAATGTTTAAGTGATGATTATCTATCTTTATATTTAATGGTTTATTAATATTTGAGCTGTAAAAATACTTCCTTACATATATAATTAAATTTTTTTCAAGTATTTTTTATATATTAATATTTGTAGTCTCAAAAATTATGTAAAAAAATGTTACAGGGGAAACCCCCAACATATGAATTCCTTGTCAAATGTTCAGTTGTCACTATGTGTTATGCTAATCTAAACACTAGGATGGAATCAGGAAGTAAATGCAATGCCCTTACTAACTTTTCTGTGTGTTATAGCTCCACTACTGTTGCCATCAGGTAGGAGAAAAGATATTCAGTAGTAGCAGGCAATAGCTTTGATATGATAAGAAAGTACAGATGGAAATTCTCATACTAAGGGAAAGAGAATGCCAGAGATCTAAATGACCCTTCCAATGAAGCACTAGAACAGTGACCCCAAATGGGAAATATTTCAGTTTGGGGATATATTTATTTTGTTTAAAAAATTAAGTGCGTTTTACTGGGTGGTGTGTAGGAAGGGAAAAAAAAATTTTCCAAACTAGAAAGCAGTCACCGAAGTTCTTTTTAGTCATAAGTGCATGGATTTTGAAATGAAACTCCCTTTTTGCTGGACTTCTTATCTTGGGCACAGGACTTCGGTAGTGCAGCAGCCTTTCTTTCTGTTCTGTGTTCATCCTGTACACCTTTGCAATGCTGTTCTGTGTTGTGACATGAGGTGTCTTTGTCGTCCTTGTGCAGTGTGAAACTGTAGCAGGAATTCAGCCTGGAATGGGGTCAGCAAGTTTCACAACCATCACCAACACTGACAGTAGCCTATTCTCTGTGATCGGGCACATCCCTGCCCCCAGGATGACACTCAGAATTGCTTGCTCAACACCAGGGAGCTGAGCAACCCTTACATTGTCCCAGGAGGAAGGTGTCTCTGTCCTTCAGCTTCTAACAGGACATTTGTATGGTGTTTTGTAGGCACATGTGAGAAGATCTCATTACCTAATGCAAAGTGTCAAGATAACTGTAGGTGCAAAGCCTGTAGGGAGAAGCTGATTTGCATATAGCAGTCTTGGAGCATGGGTGGACCAGGATCAGTATTCAAAAGGCGTTCTTGCTGTTTGGACTCAGCCCCCACTCCATGTATACTACTACTCCATTTTCACAGTAGTTCTGGTCTCATAAAAAACTGTGACTATAAAGGCATTTTATAGAGTATCTAAGTTAATAAAATGTAAATAAGAGATCTTTATGGTTAAATCCAGTTGTCATGCCTAATACTTAAGGATTCCTAAGACACTTTGAATAGAGACATATCCCCCAAAGAAAGAATCCTTCTACGGTAGAAGTGGTCCCTTAAGGGAAGGGTAGGGCCTTGGAAACAAAAAGACAGAGAGATGTTTCATTATTTGAATGACCTTATTGCCCTGGGAGATTTTGATACCAATCAAGAGGAGCTGAAATAAATATATACTTTTAAAAAAGTTAAGCAGGAGAAGTTATTTAAAGCCTTTAAAGAATAAGGTACAAAGTAATCTATGTCATCAGAAGTATGTAAATGTATTCTGAATATACTTTTAGAAAAAAAAAACCCACACTTTTTTGGAAAGAATATTCTTCTCCTATAAATTCATCATGAGTTCAGTATCTAAATTAATGTTATGACAAAGGCTTCAGGTATCAGAATTTCCTGCAAAGGAAATTATTTTAACCTCAAACCAGAGGTTATGATGGGAGACAGTGCAAGCTTGATGACTAAAAGAGGATTCAGATAAAACTGTTTATGAGCTCTAATGTAAATTTTCTAATGAAAAGACAAAGCTGTCTTTCCTTTTAAAACTGTTTCTGACAAAGTTCTGTATTTGAGGTTAATGACATGTCTACCTGGTTGGAGACTTTGAAAAAACTCAAAAGGTGGCTGAGGACATGATGCACGAAGAAAAGAAACAAGAAATAAAACAATTATAAATACTTGTTCTCATGCTGGCAGATCTGCTAAATAATAGCATTTAAATGAAAGGAACCCTCGTCACAAGTTATATCCTGTCAATGCCCAACCCCACTACAATAAGTAGAAGCCGTACCTTTAATTTCAGAGGACATAGGAAAAATTAACAGAAATTTTGCTTTCAGTTATAAGCAAATAAATATGAGATGGTGCTAGATATGTAATGTAGAGTATTCAAATATGGGAGAGAACCACTGTAGGAACTTCATTCTGCCATTTAGATGGCAAGTGGCACGTGTTTCTAGTTAATTTTTTTTAATACCTTCATGTTGGAAGCATAGAGAAAAGTTTCTAAACTTCATGGAAATTAACTACATGTTCATTACAATCTTTTTCCTGTAAGAAAGTGCCCTAGTTCCTGCAAGGAAGCAATGTGACAAAGCATGCTTTTAATGGTCCTTAAATAAATTACTTCCTACCAACTAAAAAGTTGTTATTGGTACCAATGAGTATAAGAACTGCTGCTGCTTTCATGAAGATGCTTATGAAAGAGAGGGAATCCTTGTGGGACATTGCCATAAATTTTTTTGCCATACAGTGCTTACTGGGTGGAACAAAAGTAATTAACACTTTTAGGAAACTCTTGTCTTTTGATCTGTAAAGGACTCACATAAACGAGTGCTTTTAACATTACTTACAGCTAAAGGTGACTTTCTGTAAATATATTATAGAATAGTTAGTGCACAAAAAATTTTTCCAGACAGCTTGAGGCTGTTTCTCTGAAGACTGTGAGGAACACAGATTTGAACCTAGTGATTCATAGTGCAGAATCATGTGGAAAATTGGAAAGAAGGGGAAAAGGTTTTGTGAGAAGCTTCTGAAAGATTAGTCCCCACGTTATAAATGTTGTTCTGCTGTTCTGTCATACACATTGCTAAAGAAGGTATTAATTCTAAACCATAGTTTGGGTACAAGAGTGTCAGGCAGCCTTTCTTATCTAGTAAGTCTGGGTCTGCTAAATGTCAAATCTTATTGACTGCAGTAGGTATTTACATGTGAATATCCAAGTCACTGGAATAATTTGCTTTTCCCTTGCCTGTCAAAGACATTTGGAGAATGAAAATATATAATTTGAAACTGTTTTCATGGCATTTTTATGTCATATTCTCTAATATCTTTCAAAAGAGCCATGTCTATCTGTGGCTCAGTTTCCCCTTTCTCCATGTTTCTCACACTGTATCAGTTGTCCTAAAGATTTTATTTCCTCTGCCTGCAAACTTTGGCTCATGTATCCGCAAACCATCCTGATTTCCATGTTACCCCTACCATTTTTAGCTATATCTATTTATTAGCTTTAAACAAAATATCAGTCTCTTCTTGCTCCACATCCCCTCCAAAAAAAGCAAAAAAAAAATACTGAAAACCCGATGATAACAATTGCTACCTCGGATAGAATGAGGTCTACCTGATATGATCATATGTCCTGTATTCCCAAGGTTATTTTCAAATCTAGCCCATTCTCGCTTATTTTAAGAATACTCTACATGTCAGTCTTCCCTTATATATCCAGGTTCTGCCAATTTGTCAGACTTGCTTTATCTGTCGGTTGTCTGTTATGTCAGCCCACAAAATAACGTTTTACATACAATGCAGTTTTATATATAGTGATGTGATAATGCATTTTAAAAATATACTGTCTGTAAAATAATTATACGTGGCCAAGATAGTTTTCAATTGGTACTGAAAACAGAAAATGCTAATGTTTTATTACATTTCTGTTGAATGTTCAAAGTGTGCATACAAGTACCATTCTGCTTCTTAAATCTCTTTACCAAAAATCAGTTGTTCTTATCTTTTATGGGTGAATATATATGGGAACTGTAATCAGGCAGAGTGAAATTGCAGCACAGTGAAGTTACAGCCTGAACATGTTCCTGACTAATCCCTGCAACAAGAGAGGCCATACAAGTTTCTGGGGACTTAATCACAGGCACATCTTTTTGCAGAAAGCTTGAAATCATTATAAGAATAATACACTTCTGTTGGTTAATTTGCAGACTTAACATGACTGAGAGTTACAACTTCATTGTAGATTTCAATGTAGGACACTGCAAGAATTAATGTAAATGAGAAAAACAGTCAACATGTTAGTAAATTTAGGAAAAATCCCAGGAAAAATTTAAGCACAAATGTATTTCTGTTTGCATTCCTAGTGCAGAGAACAAATAAATTGTGTATTTCAAAAATACGGTGCTACTGCAAAGAATGTGATGTTTAGCTAATAGTAGATGCCTTGTGAGGTGGGGCAATTTCCCAAATCAATATCCGATTATATAGTTTTACTCATTCTAATAAAATCAAGGGATCTGAAAGATTTCTTCAGTAAAAAGCGAAGTGTGAGAGAGAGAAAAATCGTGGTTATTTGACAGTGGGTAACTTGCTTTCAATCTCTGCTGGAGGGAACACTGAAGTAATGCAATTTCAGATGCCCTTTTACTGTGTTTTCTATTTCTTTTTTGCTGTCTGTCCTTAGCTGGATGTCTGGCAAAGCAAACTCAGCTATTACTTCCCATACTTGCCTCATTAAAAAGAGGCTGTTCAGTGATTAAAAATGTTTGAAGTAGACAGGAGATGAGAGTGAAAAATAATTGGACTAGAGTATTGATTAATGCAGACTTCCATATTACTATGGAAAATAACATTTGGTTTTGATCACTCACAGACAAAAGCTTTCAGCTTATTTCCTCTCTCCCTATTTTTCTTACTGCTTGTGTATCTCAGATGTTCTATTGTTTGTTAAAAAACACATTTCGTTTTTATTTCTTTGATATTAGTATTCATGAGGCAAAGAATGTGTTAATATCATTGTTGTCTTGTTTTAGATAAAGAAGGATTTAAACCAATTGATTCTCTGTGAGGAATATAATGGTCTGTGTAGCTGGTTGCTCATGATACTTCTGAGAAAAAATATATTGACGATATTGAGATTTTATGAAAAAATATTCTGCATTATGGTGTGGTTATTCTTTAAGTTTTTGTTTATAAGGTTTGCGATTGATATACTTTGACTTTCATACATTCCTTATCAAATCCTATGGAATTTGGAATGCACAGATAAGGGGGAAGCTACTTCTGGGAAGAAAAACCTAGGTAGCAACTTAACAATTGAACCTACAGTTAGTCATATGTCTTTTAAAACCAATAATGATTTCCAAACTGTTTGAGAACCTCAAGCTTTCGCAAAGATAATATAAATTGCTTTGATTTAGTTTCCATTGGCATTTATAGGCATAATTTTATAAGTTTTATCATTTTACCATTTTCAATTAAGTATTCACAAGCCAAATAGGATTAAAGTGAAACCTTGCATTCAGTAAACAATACATATGATTATTTTTCACTGCACACTAGTGAAAGAGCAGATGGAGATCTAGCATGGGCAAAAAAGAAGATTATTTTGGGGGAAAACAAGAACAATTGTACATAAATATTATAAAAACTGGCAACACAATAGATTGGTGTTTATTTCCATGTATTTATAACACAGTCCCTTTAGAATACCAAACGACTAGTCATTATTTTGATAGAGACACTGATTACTTTGTTTCCTTCTGTTTCCTTTGCAATCACATAAGCATTGTGACAATAACAATGAAATCTGCAGACAATGGCTGCAGAATTTGATAGATAGCAAACTTATTAGTAGACATTCTGCTGTTGACATGAAAGTCTGTTTTAGCAGAGTTGCATGTAGGAATTCTGACCTTAGACAAAGGCAACACTTTTAAAGAGCAGTGTTTACTGGCTAGGAAGCCTGAGGCCAGGATGTGTGTAAGCATTAGTGTTGTCATGTACAGTGTCAAATCTGTAGTGTGGTCTCTTGCAGTGGTGCCAGGCAGGGTAGAGGTGTTGGCATGGGCCGTGGACCAGTTCTGGTGAACAAAATGGGCCAGTTCTGGTTTAGAACCAAGGAACTTTAACTTTATAGCACAAATTACGCTGTGCGAGGTGTCTGCTGTGACCGAGAATGGTCCTTTGATTATTACTATAGATGTAACTTTAGAGTTCATCCTCTAACAATTGGTGTGAAATCATGTCATCTGGCAGAATTGAGAAGAAAAAAAAATCCTATAATTTGCCAAAAATAATAATGCTTAATCCCAAATAGATGAACCACCAAAGGGTTTACCCTGATTTAGGATTTTCACCATCCACAGTGAACTAACTTATATGAGCAAATTTTAAAAGTGTGATAAGCAAGAAAATTAGACCAAGCTAATAAACTTCATTTTTCAGAAGGGTTTTAATAGTGCAGAATCAGTATAACACTAGCCACTGCTATACAGAATCCAGCTTAGAGCTGTCTTTGATTCAGCTGTGCTGATGTGCAGGCATTTCTCTGTTGCATTGTTTGCAAAATGTAGCCTGCTGATGTATATCTATAATAGCATTTACAACAGCAGTTGAAAACAAAGCTTTGAGTAGTTAAGAACATCATCCATCTATGCTGTCTACAAATAAGGGCACTATTCTTACCAAGTAAAAAGAAATTCGAACTTAATCACAAGAATAGAAATGAATTGGATTTTTAATGAGTGAAAAAGTGTTTTAATGCACATTGAACTCCACAATTATTTGTTCCAAGATCTTTTAAAAGCTGAGGTTAAGGATCTGTTTTGGATTTTTTTTCTCAATAAAATTTTGGGAATGTAATCAATACCTCATCACTTTGAACTATCATTTTGGAAGGTTCTACTTTTCATTTGAGTTTGTAACAATGAACCCTACTGCTAAATGTAAAAAATGTAATTTCTCAACTAGCAAATCTCAGGACTCTAAGACTGAGCTCAAAAATGTGATAAATTCAAGACTATGCCTGCATCTGAAAAGCCTTTAAAACACTTTTTCAAATATTTTTTTCTTCTTGCCTCACTTTACCTTGACTTTCAGGTACAATTAGAAAAGAAATCAGTGGGGGTTATAACTTTTGATTTATTTGATTTTACAAGAAATAAATAATTTCAGTTTGTAAATATAGATCAAAAAATAAAAGAAAGAATAAAACAAGGAGAACAATCAAAATAGTTAATGCAAAACCTTTCATACTTGAATAAGCTCCTCTTTTTGGTATTTTTATTCTATTATTTTTTTTTAAAATACAAGAATACTTTGCGAAAAATTTGGTAAGGTCCCAAAGTACTGGCACTAAAACTTGACAGATTCTAGCATGATCAATAGTGAAGGCATCATAGCAGTATCTTTAATAATATATATTAAAAGAGTATCTCAGTCTTCTGATTAACTAAATGGTTCAATAAGTCTAGGCACTAGGCTGCTTGTTCCTGTAGTTTCACATTTTCACATCACTAATATGTGTTACTGTATGTATCAACACACAGTTTTAATTTTCTTTCTTTTACGATTTATTGACTGCATGACATAGTTAAAAAGTGTATTTTACTTCTGCAGAATTCTATCTGTGCTGTACACACATCACCAAAATCTGTTTGGTCCCTTTTATACACTTTCTGAAGGTTTCTCTCCTCTAATTAAAAACAAATTTTCTGCCTGAATGACTTTTTAGGTTTTAATTATATGTATGAACATTTTGCACATGTATATTGTTACTAAAGTCTTTAATAAATGTCCTGATTTGATGAAGAAAACTATTAGAAAATGTAATGTGAATGCTTTTACCACTGTGTAAGATTTTAAGGGTTTTCCAAAACCCTATTAAATTTCCATCCTCTACAGCAAATAAATAAACAAACAAGAAGAACAACAACTGTGAAGTTTTGGTTCAATAATGTTGCATACTGGCCATTGGGATTTTCATTTTATTGAATAACTTTATGGAATAGATATGTCTCTTGTCTTCAGCAGAGCTGGAGAAAGGTATCATCTCTCATTACAATTCCATTGCAACTTTCCCTCAGTTGAACATCAAAACTTTTCAGGCTTTTGGACTGGATTGTTTGTGTTGTTAGACAGAGCTCAAAGGCACTGGCTCGTGTTTGTTTGACAGACTATCACTTACAGTGCAATGAAGGAAGGCGTTTTTCTGTCAGCATAATCTGCCCACGGTTCTTCACTTTCATTACATTCTGCTACATGCTGATTGTCACCATGGTGTTGCCTTAACCAGGGAATGAACTGTAGGGTTGAACAGGGACAAAAAAAAAAGCTTGTTACTCATATCCCTCTGTTTTATTACCAGTACGTTGTAAATCACTAAGCAGCTGATGACATTTAGTCAGGGACAGAAATCAATGAAGAGAAAATCAGATCTCTTGGAATACCTCTGCTGGCTTTGCCTGCTCAGCTTGTTCTGCCCTGTTCAAAACACACAGCAAACCTGAGCTTGGAATGTAGCACAAAGTCATTTTTTACCCCACTCAATTATAAATGCTTGGTTATTGAATATTTAATGCCATGATTAACACTGTGATGATCAGTGTCGCATTTTTTATTTGTCCCTTTCCTCTGAAGGATCCCAAAATGCTTTCCATATCTCTGATTACTCAAAGACTACAGAAAGGTTTCTTAATCCAACAAGGGGCTAAAAAATTACTGCTTTAACAACGCAGCACATCTCGCTGTTATTAATGATAATAATCATTCCTGGCACTGGCTGTAAGTTTCGTCTTTTTTATGAGGCTCTCAGAAAGCAATTTATAATCCAGCATTGGAAGTCTTCACACACAGCACTTTCACAATACACATAAGCTTATAACTTATATCTACAGTAAAGGAAAGTGGAGTCACACACATTAACAGAGTTACTCAAGTCAACAATGCAGTTATAATTGGAGATCTGAGGATCTTTGAAAGAGTTCACGTATTATCACCTCAATGTCCTATTTTAGCTGTTACGACATATTTCTGAACTAAATGTCAAGATAAGATGTGGCAGAATCTAGGGAAGAAAATCCAATTCCATCCTATTTGGATAATTAGTTTTTCTAGAACGAAAAAGCTCTGCCTTGGTTATAAGACATGAATACTGAAGGAAAAGAAAAAAAAAGAGGAACTGAGGCACAGTATGAATTTTTCAGGAGTTCTGGAAAGTTAACAAGATATTTTCAGGCTTACAGAGCAGAAAATTGCTATGTTTGCAGTAAATCAGTTTAGTTATTAGGACAAATCTGGTGCTTGTGGCACATACCACGGTCCTCCATGTATGGGATGAAAACATCAACTCAGGTGTAATGAGTTCAGTTGCCTGAGATGTGGACTTAGGGGCAGCTAGCTGACAATCTCTGTGTGGAGGTGGAATTATCCATATGGCAGATATATATATATAGATATATATATATATACACACACACACACANTATATATATATATATATATATAAGCTAATATCAACCCATTTGTTGATGGCATATAAAGTCTTAGCTTTTGCTTCTGTGTAGGGTGCAGAGATTCATATCTGCTTCCTCCATGCCACTCCCCATCAGCTCCTGCTCCTTATCCCTTAAACTGCAGACTATGGGCTGCTTATGGTGTCTGAGAATGGGAATCACAGTGGAGAAACAAATTTCATTCCATATCCTCTTCCTGTCAGGCCACTAAAAAGGGAAAAGAACACTCTTGGGACTGGTGAGACAGGGACCTTGGGGAGCCTGGTTTTACAGCCTGAGTGCATTAGGGAAAAGAAATGTTGGGACCTGTCTCCAGGCGCTTCTCTTTGAATGTGCTTTCATGACCTGCAACTTTCTTTCCTCCAGATAATTATTTTGCATTTTTCCAGACTTCATTGCAATCTTTTAATTCTTGCATTCTTGATTTCATACTGGCTGAATGTCTACCAGACAGTTAGTGAGAAGAGACTGCTCCCTCCAGGCAGGATATGTAGCATCACAAATGTCAGCTCTTGTACCTGCTTCAGTTTGCATGTTGGGCATGTACTTCTCACTGTTTTGTCTTCTGCTCTAGGATCCTAAGGTTAGCTGTCACCATGTGGGACATCAAAATCTGTCTCTGACAGAAGAAATCTTATAACTTAGGGGAGATGTCTCCATATGTTATAAATCATCCAGATTCATTTGTCTTTCCCTCTAGGTGAAATTTAAACTGTACCTCTTCCTCTTTCTCTTCTCCCTCCTACCTTTTTTGATTACCTTTGCTGATTATGTAGTTTCAAATATATGAAGTATTCTTTGCGAAAGCTGGATTTAGCAAACAGAAATAAATGCATCCAGCAATCAGATACTTTCTCTTCCGCCATGCATCATAACCATTCTGAAGAAGATATTAATCTCATGTGACTTTAGTTGTAAAATTGCTTTGGTTGCTTCTGACTTTTTTTCACTCCTCTGCAGTCTTTGTACAGCTCCATTCATTTATCCATCAATTCTGAAGACAAAAACTCCTGAGAGTTTTTTGAAGAGCCAGAGTTTTGTGATTTTAAAACAAACATTATTAATATTTTAATGAAACTTCTTTTTAATATTTTCCTAATTTTAGAAGCTTTGCATGTGGATTGTGTCACATTTCATTATAAATTCTAGACAAAAGAGCCTATTAGTCTGGCAGCAGTAAAGACATTCTTAATTCCTTTAGTATCTTTCCCATTCTGCAGACTGGGATGAGACAAAGAACATGAGCCTTTCTGAAATAGGCGCAAAATAAAAAGCTTGTTATATAGGTCGTCTTTATTTAATAGTCTGTAATACTTCATTGCTCATGGTTTATTACTTAATTGTATTTATTTATAGAAATTTCCCACTGCAAGGCAGTTTGGCTATGCCATTGTTTCTCCAAAATGAGTTTATTTAAAAACCTACATACTTAACACACAAAAGTTATATGAAAAACGTTGGAAACAGCTTTTATGTAACTGTTCATAATTTGAAAACAGCAAAGTCCTTACCCTCTTACCTACAGGCAAGGTTCCCTTACCTACAGGCAAAATCTTACCTACAGGAGGTTCCCTTTTTATTAAGAAAAAATACAGTCACCATAAACTACATATTAAACATTAAGACTGATCTTTATGGTCAATCAGACATGTGAACACAGGTTGAGTGTAATAATTATCACTGAATTTATCTGTCTCTGCTGGGGCTCTGACAGATTTTTTGTGAATCTCTATTCTCTGCAGTTTGCCATGAAGAGATCCCTTAGCCATGTATTTTTGCAAGAATCTCTTGATTACCAGAAAACCCTACAACACCAAAAATCCTTCACTATTAGTAATCAACCTCAGAACACATAAGAGAAATGAAAGTTTAAAATTAAATTTGGACTTGAGTAGAAAAGCCTTATAGTCCCTTAACTGTTAAATTGGTTTCTATCAAACACAAACTGGCAACTATATTTTATACAACATCAAAAGGATTGAGGCATCATGAGGGAATAGACTAACCTTTTCTTTTTGTTGTCTCAATGAACCAATAATTAATTCATTATATTTCATGAATATGTTAACAAATTTTTAACAACTGCCCAAATCTTCTGTAATGACATGTTTAAATCAGACAGGTATGATGACCCATTGCAGCTAGATGTCTGAAAGGTCACAGGTCATCCCAAGGGTACTGCCTGCACTTATTAATGCTTTAGTAGCTACTAGTTATACTGCTACCCTGATACCCTGCCATGAATTTTCTTATGAATATTTAGTAGGTATAGTACAACCCTATTGTGAAAGGAGAAAATTAAGTGATAACATGAAGATATATTAGAACTGTATCTTAGAACACTTACATATATTTCTCAGGATTTTCAAGAGTGTAAAACTACATGGGTTTGATCATCATTTAAAATCCAGCCTTCCTTACACTTGTTCTGCAAGACAAAAAGCAGAATGCAGGTTTGATTGATATTTTGCCCATCCTATTTCTGCCATCTCAGATGAAAAAATGGCTTTGCTGCTTAGGGACTGACCAGGATAAGCGGACATTAAGTGTCCAGTCAAAAATATTTATTTTTAAAAACACAGAATAATCAAGTCAAGTCAGACATGTAGGAACAGCAACAAAAGACTTATGACATTGCTTAGATGCTGCTTAGGACTTACCTTAAAGTTTTTTATACAGAGAATAGAATGATTCACGTGTCTGACTACACTTTCTTCTGTATTTGAGGGTTAGTATGAAAAAACTGTCCCCTTGGCTTTTATTTTTGTACTTCTTTAACAACCATTTCCTTCTTTTCTGGAAAAAAATACTTATAAAAATTGGGGGTTTTTAAAAGTCTGAATAGAAACCCAGTTTTTGAATAGTCAACATTAGGATACACTGATGTTCTATGCAAGCTATAGAGTTAGAAATTAATAAGTATTTTCTCTGTGTGGTGTTGGTTTGCCTAGGAACATCCACAAGAGCAGTCCACTGTAGGGGAGGGAGAGTAAATCTTTACTTGCACAGTTATTTGTATATTGGGACAGAACCTGTTCATGGGGTGCGAGAAGGAAAGAGAGAGGAGAAAATACTCATCATAAGAAATGGAAAAGATTCTTGAGGATAGTATGAATGAGCAATACCTGTGCATATTGCAGGCCCACAAGCCACATGCCCTATGTACTTGCTGGGGCGTGCTGTCATAACCACATACACATGTACTGTCTCATGGATTGCCCTTTCATATAAGAAGTGGACTTACTGCCTGTGTTGAATTTAATTGCATAGGGAAATATGAGCCAATGCCTAGATTCAGTCTAGAAGGTGCTTTCTGAACTTGTTCCTAGTCTGAGAATCACAATAAAGTGCATGGTTCTGTATGCAGATATCTTAATAAGCCTTAGGAGTTTGCCATCCTGATCTTAAGCCTTTCAGCTGTTTTCATATGAAGACCCTCCAAGAACTTAGAGCTAAACCAAGAAGCCAGTGACAGTCTGTGTCATCTGGTCAGGAATATAAAACACCCATGTGGTGGCATATATTGCAATGCAGACTGCACTGTACTTGTCAGCAGTGATCTGGGCCAAGTCTGAAAAATTATTCTTTTTGCAGCCAGTCTCAGCCTCCAAGAAGTGACATACTAATCCTGGAAGCCTGCATTATACCACTGTAGCAGATCTTCCTGTGCACACAATCACAGACTCCTGTGAAAAATGTTTTATAAGGGTATCATAGAATCATATAGACAGCCTTTCATCTCACACAGAGTTCCGCTCAGGTGACATGTATGTGGACTCTTTCTGTCAATGCCTGTCACGCCTTCGATTGGCAAGACAAAGTATATAATTAGTGTTTAATCAATCACTTCTCACATTACTGTTTTGATCAGCAAACACTACAGTTTATAGACTGCAGATAATAGTTCATTTGCAGGAAGGATGATGAGGCTCCAGAAGCAGTGCCAATCTCATAAATAATGGAATGAGAAAGTTGTGTGGTCCTGTTGAAGATCCAAGAGGGTTACTGGTACAGAGAACTGGACGTTATCTTCCTTAACTGAAATATGTATACATTTTTATAACTCAGAAAAACTGAAGAGGGTGAGTATTCTTCTCTGAAAGAGCGTTAGGCACACAACTTACAGGAGCCAGGGTAAAGGCCTGCAGCATGGCTCTGCGTTACTCACACTGTTTGCCTTGAGAAAATCCAGCTCTACCTCAAGCATGGTTACCAAGAGCAATTAGGACATAACCATGGCAGTGTAAATTGGTTTCAGCTTTAGATTTTTGCAGTTCTGTGAGTTATTGTTAAAATGAGTTTATATGTGTCTTTGGGTGTGTGACAATCTGCTATAGATGACTCTTCTTGAGCACAGGGATTGGATCAAATGCCCTCCACAACTTTCTTCCAACTCCAGCCCTGCTGTGATTCTGTGATTAACACACAGTAAGAGCAAGTCATACCACAGTTATAAAACCTACAATTTTTTTAAATTCAGAGCAGTGTGGGTACTCACTGCTGAAACTGGTTGCTAAATTGGTGTCTGCAAGTGTTGCTATATATGTATATATGCTATGTTGCTTCTGTTACTCTGAGTAAGTAAGGGTAAGGCACTGTACATACATACGTGTGTGCATGTTATTATTTTGCATTGTTTATGAGTAAATTTAAAAAAAATCATTGTGGAAGGCATTGTATGTATTGTGATTTCCTTTCTATAATCCCTCTCTGTTTCTGCCCAACAAGTTGTTTTGGCAACAACAACCAGTGAATATATAAAACCTTCAACGTTAAAAAAGAAAAAAAAGACTGAAGCTGTTAAGTGGAATTCCCTTAAGACCTTCCTCTGAGAAAAGATCTGGTAGAAGTGAAAGATGTATTTATTTTTGTGCTTGCGGACAAAACCCACTGTTTTTGTTCATACTGCTTTCCAAGTCCTCAAGTTTTGTTGGGACAATGGAAATAACCCTAACTGACAGATGTTGCTATTGAAGTTGTAATAAATCATTAAAAAACATTGCTAAGACAGCAACATCGCTATCCTGTGTCTTTTGATGTATTTGTCAGACACACCCATAAAAATTTAAATTGAATGCAGGCTCTACTACCAAACGAGTTAAGTTGTAAAAGAAACTTTCATTCTTTTCCAGAACCAGAAGCAATTATCCACAGCTCAAAGCATTTCAGTAGACATAATGAGGGTATGATATTACCCAGTCAATTGGACTAATCTGAATGACTGTCAGTACTCCCAGCAAAAGAGGCCTTATTATAGTTACAGCTATTACACTTCTGCAGTTGCAAGGTTACTTAGAAAGCTGAACTCAATCTATCAGCATATTAGAGTCTGAAATGCCAAATCATCAAACTATAAGCCTTATTATACCATTTAGAAGTGGTGGGATGAGGAAGAGACCTATATGAAAACTTAGAGAGAGCAGGATCTCCTTGGCATAATTCTTCTCCATATTCTGAACCACTCATTCATCTGAATGATGTGTGGGAAGTTCTTACATGTTTTTCCATCTTTTTGGAAGTTTTCTTCAGCTTGCAACTTGCAGGAGACACTTGTTACATTGTAGGTTCTTATTTAAATGAACTCTCTAAAGAGGTTATATTTCATTATTATGGATAATTTTTTTAAAATTATGACTAATAATAACAGTGAAAGAGCTACAATAAGTGTTGATACTGCATTATGGGATCTGGAATTGTAAAAACCAAGAAACACAACCGGTCAATTCATGACTGATAAAGATGACTAGATGTTTTTCTCTCAAAACATGCCATTGAGTACATTTTTTATGCATGAAGAAGGTTCACCTATGCTACATAGCAAGGCCATAATTAGACAAGACTATTGTATACTACATTATACATCTGGAGGTTAGAAGTGAGGAGGATCAGGACCATAAAAGAAAAAGATTTTCTGCTTAATATTGAGAGTTGGAATGAGGGAGAATCTGGAGCTTCAGGTCAAATGAGCTGAATAAATGAACTAACAAGATCAATAACAAAAAGTCCCTATGAAAAGGCAAGGCACAAAGAGAAAGACTTCTGGTCCAAACAGAAGGAACTGTAGGAAGCACTAGACAGAAACCTAGTACTGAGAGGAAAACACTGGTGTGAGGTGCTCTTTTCACTGGAGTGAACAGACATCTTTCTTTTGCATCTTCGTGGAAGTATGGAAATTGAGGATGTCACACTTCAAATATAATAGAGTCAAAGTTCTTGGCTAGAAAGAGTTATTTTCCTTCCAATTCCACAAAAAGAGGCTGAAAAGAAACCTGGAAGTTCAGTATTAAGATCCAAAAGGACAAATATGAGCATGTGACCTGGCAGAGAAAGAGTTTGTTTGAACTCTTATATAAGAAGGTGTCTGTTTTCACCAGAGAAGTAAATCAGCCAAACAAGAAAACTGGAAGCCTGGCACAGGCATGTTCTGGTTTTGACTTTGCAGCTAGGATTTTAGAGGTTGACTGTCTTTGGGACCTGCTATTGGATGAGCTTATTTGTCTGCCTTCCAAAAATCATTGATTTTAGTCTCAAACAACATATTAGGAGCAGTAACAAAGATATCATATGGTAATAAAGAACAAATATATAGCAAATAAATCTTGTATCTAGTGGATATTCAGGTGTAGCACCTTAGGACTCTTTCTATACAATGTTCTATTCATAAGTAGATGTGAATGTACTTTAGCTGTACCTCAAGCCAACTGTTTGAAAACCAAGTCCAACCTCAAAGTCATATTGGAAGAGTTACATCACATTGAATTCAAAGTGATAAGCCCAGATCAGATTACTAAAAGTACCATTTGGCTAATGACCAAGGTACTGTATATCAGCTTGTTGTGCCACTTTGATGACAAAGTACCTCATTCTCTTTTATATCAGTCCACTACTACACAGTAATTAAAAGAGAGAGTATTCTGGCTGTGAGACTAACTTTATCTCCTCAATAACTCAGAATTTCTTTTAAAACGTGGGTTTTCTATTCAGTGTTCACCTATTCTAACTCAGTTTTAAGACCATGAATAACTCTGAATCTTCTGTTTTGTCTCTATTCCCGTTTTCTCTTCTGCTTCTGATCCTGTTCCTCTACTGTTGCCTTTGGTCTTAGCAGTTCCTTCTCTCACCTTAGAATATAACCTCTATCTCAGATTGCGTTCACAGAATCCACAAGATGAGCATCCATTAGTCCAGCACCAAGAGGAAAAAAAAGGGTATAAGTCTTTGTACATTTGGTACATATACATGTTGACATTTTATGCAATTATATTTAAAAATAAATATAGATTAAGATTCTAATAGATTTTTTCTATGACAATAGATATTCTCAGTACTTTTTGTGGGCTGCCTTCTAATAACAGATGTTTCGGGTGTATCAAATTCTGTCCAAGAAGGGCACTTTTTGTGAATTTTTTTTTAATAATTGCAGCATTAGTTGCATTTATTTGAGCACAACAATTCCAATTTTAATATTTAAACAGATCCATAACATTCTAAAATATTATTTCTTCCTCTAGCAATTGTTGAAAGACATGATTTCAGTTATGTAATGTCATGAGAAAAAAGCATTTCTTGTCCTCACTGAAGAAAAGTTACCACTTTAATACTAGATTCATTTATGAAGGATTCATATAATTTTATAGCCTTATAGTTCACAGAAAGTTTTTTTTTTAAAAGGTTCAGCTCAATGTTCATTTTAATTTAGCTCTTCTATAATGGAATGCTTCTTACTAGAATGTTTACAATTGGTGCATAGATAAATCATAAATAGGAATTCTAATTCTTTGGTATTTATTCATATGAGTTCCATTACAGCCACACTGCAAGCAGTGATGCACTTCAAGGATTGTGCTGATGCTGAAGTTATAAAGCAGAAGAACAAAGTTTAAATGGTCTGTAAATGTCAGCAGAATCCTGATAGTAAATTATGACCTTGCTATCGACTCCTTTAGCTACATTTTATGCATTTCATATAATGAAAGTGTAATGCTCTTCAGATGACATAAACAAAAGAGTAACATAGCTCCCCAAATTCATGAATTAAAGAGAATATCAGATACTTATCTGTAGCTCTGTGAAGTTATTTGGATTATCCTAAAATCATCTTAGGAAAGCAATAATATCCAGTGAGTAATATTGAAAGAAATAGTAGCAACTGTATCCTTACAGGAATGAACTTATTTTTAACTTTTTCTTTTCTTTTTTCCTTCAGTGTAGGTGTTCAATATACAGAACTCTGAGATTCAGCATATTAAGCTTTCTTCATTCTTAAGCATAAAATTTGAATTCTTGCCTTGCTTTTCATTTCTATATTGAAACTTTGTAGCTTTGAGGGGATACATTAATGTCCACTGCAGTGTCTGTGTCCATGAACGAGGTTCAAAGGCAAACTGAATTCAATAATACAGAGTTGATTATGGATAACGGAACCAGAAGTTTGTGCTTGACATATAAGTGACCTTGTAATCCTCTCCTTAGAATTCGTGCCACCATTCCTCCCTCCTGCCACTCTCCTTTATTGTGTTCTAAAATTAGGTTAGAAGGACTTTGGGGCAGAGACCGTGCTGTCACTTACATTCCAAGGAAGAGCTTATTTTTTTTTACTGCACTGGAAATGTATCTATTGTGCAGATCATTTTTTGTGTTCCTAGTTTGAATTGTTAAAATTTCATATCATCCTCATTCACATTCCTTTCATAATCCTAAGTGGGATTCAAGAAAGTTATACGTTGCTCATTTAACTTCATAGCAACTAAAATGATTTCCACTGGCTTCTTTCTTTTCTTAGCATTATCCAAGAATTCCTTCCTTACCTATTTATTTCATACCATTTTACTTATTGTTGTAAATCTGGGTGTAGTCACAGAAATATTAACAATGTTTTTTTGTTTGCCTAACCAATCCCAAAATTTCTTTGTACAAAAAAAACACAGCTGTGCAAGTGAGCTTAGTAAGGCAGTGCTGGATTGTATCCGATTTAGGATAAATATCTTCATGCACTGCTACTCTTTTGTTTGGAACACAAAGGCCATTCCTTTTATAAAGTTAGTCTGTTGGGAGAAGAGTTCAGCTACAAAGTAAAGGAAAGCTGTTTGAATGTGTCACCAGTGAAGTCAGTGCGCAGCCAGGATAGGATTGAAGATTTGAAATTCCTATTAAAAGCTTTGAAGTCTTTAGAGTTTCTCCTTGGCAAATATCGATATCCTAGAACAGGAGTTCTTCCACTTTAAAAATAGTGAAACCATCAGGCACCTTTATTGTCCTTATCAGAAATAGCTACTGTCTTTTACTGCTAAAAATGGCTTCTTGATGAGTACACAATGCTGTACTGCACACACACTGGGTAATATTTTAGAGGCCATAAGAATTCTGTACATTAGAAATAAATAGCTCCTTCTAATACCAGGAAAATCCAAGTGATGCCTAAATTTCTTATGTATGTTGCATCAGAAGCCAGCCAGGAACAAATAATAAATCAGTATTGATTGAAGTACTCAGGAAGGTCAGAGAACCAAAGTGTTGAGAATTTGACAAATGTAGTCAATAAAAGAGGCAAATTCCATCTGACCATGCAAAACAACCACAGTCCTTGAAATATTCACTGGAAACTTCATCAGATTTTTAAAAAAATGTCTTCCAGAAGCATTTTTCAGACCCTGATAAGCTACTGGCTTTCATCACTAATAACCAGTATAAGGATGCTGACATACTTTGATTATAAAAGCCTGGCCCGCTGATGAAGCAAGGTGGAAGCAGAGAAAAAGTGAACTCTTCTCAAGGCCTCTTCTGTCCTTGTTGAGTTCAGGCATCATGTGGGTGAGAAAAAGTCATATCACCTGAATGTGAAGACAGGATTCTAGTCAGTGTTTTGTATATTCTTAGGGAACCTGGACCTATTGTTTCTATCTAGCTGTGCTGTTCAGTGCGTTCACAGCAGATCAGAGGTTGTTCAAGCTGGGAGCCCATGGCCTTTGCCCATCTCACTGCATCTACATCTTTTCACAGTTTCTGGTCCAATACTGTGTTCACCTTTCAAACCATGCAAAACCATTATCCTTTATGTATTTAAGTACCTGATGAAGGTTCACTTTTATTGAGCTGTTTATCATATGTTGATCCCTATAAATATAAAGATGCACAAGCATCATGTCATAAAGAACAATTTCTCAGAATATTTAGATATGGTTCTTATGCTGCATCAGTGGTCACACTTGTTTAATTATAGGTTCTGCTAGCAGCACCACATAAATACCTATTGAGACTGCAAACAATTGTTGTTCAAATAAGCATAAGAAAATGTGAATTGATGATGTTAGTAATTTCTGGTATTAAATAGCCCAGGAACACAAGCAGTTAGCACAGATCATCCCCTCTAGTTGCACATATCTCTAGGATTTTGCATATAAATACATTTACTCAGACAACTGCTCTGGAGCTTTCACACTGATTTGCAGTGGAATGCTTAGAGACAAATCATATGTCTGAGCTCAAGACACTGCACACACAGTTTTCTGCAAGAAAAGACAATTATCTTCTGCTTTATCTTCACTGAAGGGGAAAGACATAAAATAGTCATATAATAGTTTAAGATGAAAGGAATATCTGGAGGTCATCTAGTCCAATCTCCTACTGAAAACAGGTCTAATCAAATCAGGTTGTTCAGGGCCAGTCAAGTTTTTACCACCTCTGAGGACCCGTCCCCCTATAGTGACTATAGACATCTAGTTCTAGTATTTGATGAATATATTGATTTTTTTTTTTTTCCCTTATATCCAGTTTAGAATTCTCACGTTCCAGTCACATTCAAACAGGACTTCATAAATTCTACTGTAAACCATTGAATTAAAAATTGGTTTCCCAGTTTAGATACTTTTATACCAGATTTCATGCTAATTTCTGTAAAAAGAGTTTTCATATGACCAAGAGATTTACAGACTTTAAATATAAACCAAATCTTACATCAAAACTTTTAAATTAAATCTTTAAACCAAAGTTTTTATTCCTAAAATGGAGCTTGCATATGCTTGGATTCAGTCCATGTACTAACAAGCATGAACTTGCTGATTGAAGAAAACTTCTGATATTTCCATGCACCTTTTGAAAATGCACCATGTCCAAATGAAACAAACCTCCAGCAATTGGAACCTGGTTATTAGACTAACCCAAGGGTGCATTTTGTACTCATATTTCTACCTAAACTAGAAGAAGAATATAATCTGCCCTTTCCACCTCAATGCATGTTTTATTAGGCAGTTTAATGGCTCTGATGTTGACAAATCAGTCAAATATAAACCCTTTTGGTTTAACTTTTTAATTATTACTTTATTTTCTTTATGTTCACTGAGATGAAATAGAAAGGAACTGTAAAACCTATATGCTCTTGAGACACAAAAGGATTCTTGTGAAGACGTAATATCTTTGGAATAGTGTACTGAACGTTAGCAATTCTGGGCTATGCTGAAACTTTTTACCACTCTAGTCAGAAAGAAGATTAAAACTTCCCATGTGCTATAGAGCTGACCAGTGACAAGTCCTCCTGCAGGGAAGGTGCATGTGTAGGAGACAGTAGGACTCTTTTGTCAGTCACAGCAAATGGGAGCAGTGAAGTGATTTTATGAGATGTGAGATGATGGACTGAAAGATTGAAATGGTAAAATATTCTTGCTTGTCACCAAGGGTAACAGGCTTTATTTTTAAGGTTTTCTAATCACTGCATCAGGTTTAATAATCCCTAATGCATAGGTGTAAGTAGTAGCTGCAACAATAAAGAAGAACCTGATTGTCTTCTGAGGTAACTATGGACTGTGTTGATCTGTAATTGCAGAGAACCGAAGTGGTCTGTCTCATTCAATATTAGCATATTAACTATAGGCACTATGGGCCTCTGCCCAGTGAAACCACCTACTCATGTCAAACTTCAAACATGCATGTTGCTTTTGTCTGCTCAGAGCTCTCTGATGGTTACAACCAACAAACACTGTCAACATTGTGCAAAGTATTGGATACTGATTGTTGCTTTATAGACTGACCATAAGGTCAACTGACCATAATCAGTCTCTGAAGTGCTGCCCCACTCTCCCAAGACCTCACCACCACAGTGAATTTTTCCTATGCACTTTACTGACTTTGTTGTCCATTCTACCCATCAGAATGGAAATAGCCAAAAGCAGCAGTTACAAGATCTGAATGAAATTTTCATGCTACACTTTTATCCTTAGCTGCAAGCCATAACGGGACATAACTTTGTCCAATTTAAAATGGTTTTTATATGCATGGTTATCTGTTCTGCAACACCAAAGCTAACGGAAAAAGATCTTTTGTTTGCTGCAATCTCATCAACATATTAGGTGAATCTCTGTGCAATGAATTTACACTTGCTGACAACAGGCTTATTTAGGTTTTTTTCTTGAGACTTAAAACCAACTCATGTAACACACTTCCCCTGAATCTGAAGGCAAAAATTGAACATTAACTTTACTAATTGAACTATTAACTTACAAATACTTCCCTGCCCTGTCCTGTTTTGCCCTGCTGCGTCCTTCTTCAGTCAAATTATTGGGATTGATATAGCTTTTTTTATTTCAATCAACAACGACTCTTTTTACTTGATTTTGCTTATATATCAGCTTACATGAAAATTTTAATTTCAGTATTCCTCGTTCTTTCTCATTAAGCCTGTAAAAGTATGGAGTATTCTGCCTGTGTGCCTTTAGATAAAATCCTATCTTGTATTGAAAGCTCCAGTCTAAATTGATGATGGTGGCTAGAATTATGATATCCTAGCCAACTTTTTACTAATAGTCTCCTCACTTTTCCTCAGCATTAGCTCTGGCATTCATGGTCTACTTAACATCTGATGCCAATTCCATTAAAAAGGAATCCAATTGCAATGTACAAAATTCAGTTTCAAACTTTAGTGCCCAGAATTTTTGCTCAAATATGACCATTATTTCTTGTGCATGTTATCAATTTTCAAATACAATATCTAGATCTGAAAAATAGTCTCCAGCTTGCAAATGAGAGGTGTGAAGGCAAGAAGCTTTTTCATCAACAGGGGGTTTTATGATGTGTCAGTTCCTGCTGATTTTCCTTTTCTACCCACAGGTTAAGTATGGAAATTCTCCTTTTGAGGAGCAACAGCATTTTTTGTTAGACCACAATAGAAAAGCTTACAATACTCAGTTTTTATTGTATGCAAGAGAATTAGTAATACTCTTATTTTAGGCATCCTCACTTTTCAGGCTGCACAGATTCTTTTTTTTTTAAGAGACAATCTACACAGGTGAGCAAATATAGAATACTGTTCAAAAGTCGAAAAGTTAGGAAGAAATTCTGAAGTTTAGAGATGTGTTGTGGGAACTGGAGTAAGGAAGATGTGAAAAAAAGGGTAAAGACAAGCTATATCAGAACAAGATTATGAGAAGCAAAGGTCAAACACAAGCCTTGAATAGAAAGATGAACAGATAAACAGATTAAAATATTTAGTTACCTTGCTGATATGACAGCAACATCATTTCACAAGGACTAGGTAACACAGAATAGAGTTGCAGGGTGACTAGTAAGGAATATGTTCCAGGAGTCCTAAGGATAATGTTCATGATGTGAACTTGAAACTTAAAAGTCTAGCTTCAAAACAGCCTCAGTGATTTTAGGAGTCTGACCCTGAGGCCTGTTACAGTTCTCCAACTGATCTCCACTAAATAAAAATCAAGACAGAAATTGTAAACTATTCATATCCAGCACAGAGAAGATAGGACATGCTAATTATACTAAATTCCATTTCATATGGAGTGTGTTTACCTCTGAAAAATATGTGGAATGCTTTTCCATTTGTTTTTCTTGTGGTTACTTTTGCATCACTGTATGTTTCTAATATTAAATTTTCATTAAGTGGACATAAAACATTCTCTCAGATATTACCTAAATTTTCCTTGTCATGAAGTGGACTTTCCTTGCCGTAGGATGGGGAAATCTCTGTATTTTCAGAAGAAAAACTTATTCTAAACAAACTGTTGCGAAGGCTCTTGTGCTCTCTTGAATATATGGTTGCTAGTTAAATACCCTGGAATAAAAAATCTTCACCATGGTTTCATGCCCTTCTCATTCCCTTCTCCTTCCTTTTCTCTTCTCCTTCCCTTTCCCTTTCACTTTCCCTTTCCCCTCCCCTCCCCTTCCCTTCCCCTCCCCTCCCTTCCCCTCCCCTTCCCGGAACTTCCTGGAACTTCCCGGAACTTCCCCCAGCTTAGTTTAGAAATCTGTTTATAAAATACCTGTCTCAGATTAAGATGGCTAGTAGATCTTTTTTCATTACAGGATTTGATCAGAATCATTCCTATACAGAACAGAAATGTCTGAATTTGTAAAGACCTCTAAATGATGACAATTTGATGTGCAAATAAGTATTGAAAAATTAACAGAAATCTTTAATACGAAGCTGATTGACTTTTTTTAAATACAGTTTTGCCTCTGATACAACGTAACAGACACACCAAATGCATTTATTTCTTTATAAGAGCTGACTAGATTTATTCTGAACATTCTAGTAGGAAAGCAAATTAGATTTACTTTTAGAAAAGCAATTATTTATGTTTGCACGAATAAGTTATGTAGTACCATATCTCAAACTAGGAAACATAAGAAACTGTTTCTGAAGTCTTGAGCACATTTCATTTTCAATTTTATAATCATTAGTGTGGCATGTACTTTATTACTTCTGGCTGATGATATATTTTTATTTAGAAATGGGTGTAAAACATGGAAAGAATACAAATCATGAAAGTGTAGAAATAGGTAAATTGGTAATCCTTTAAGATGAGAAAGAATATACATATAAATTTTGTAAGTCTGAGGTCTACTTTTTAAAAATGAAAAGTTTATGGGAATGAGGCTATTAAATGCAAAATTAATGGAAAACCTAGAAAAATGCAGAGACTTTAAGTGGGCTATTATGGATCACCTTGATTCTGACTTTCATGTGTTTTACACTCAGGGGATATGTCCTGTCATATTTTGTGGTGACATTTTCTTGATTTTTAAAGTACCTATAATGCTTTTGCTTTACCCATTCTATATTAGTGAGTTTCTATGATGCAATTTGAATTACTCACCTAAGATTTTGACCTTTTTGACTTTTGCCGTAATGACTAGGTCTTGAAGACGCCTTTGGTATGTTTTTGGCTTCTTAGGCCTACTGGAGAAAATATTTCTTGTTTATAAATATGCTGGATCTTTTAACTCACTTTCATGAGTGATCTATCATGCTAAGCTATCTGATAACATAAAGCCTGCGCTGCTCCTCGTGTGTCTCTGTTGCCCCGGTGCTGCTTCGGGATCCTCCAGGTAATGAAACTAATTTACTCTCTGCATTTCAGCCTGGGTTTGTGGTTGTTCTGGCCACCTGCCTGTGCGACTCACACAAACCCCAAAATCAAAGAAAAAAAAAAAACCCAAACTCAGCCCAAACAACAGTCTATTTCCTTTAATGCAACGACAGAGAAGAGGAAAAGAAATCTTTGCTATTTATAACAAGTTACCTGTCAACACTTGCAAGAAGACAACCACTGTAACTGTGAATCTCCCTGTAATAGTCTTTCTGACAGTAACCTTTAACAGAAAGTTCAAATAAGAGTGGATATAAATTATTAAGCAGGTAGTGTGCCAGAGCCAGAATTTAAGATACTTCATAGAATTTTCTCTTTTTCTTGCACTCATTTCATCTTAAGATTGAAGCATTTTGAACAAGATGATTTTTCTGTGCAGTCTCTAACACAACAGGGGCCTTGTCATGATTGTTATTGTGATAGTTATGAATCAGTACCAATAATCTCGACTAATATTTGCCTTGTTTAGGATTAGGTATAGTATAAATGGCATTTCCATGGTCTGTTTTCAGAGTCGGATTTTCTGGTTTTCATTGTGTGCCTTCTAATCTACTTGCATGTCCCTTTTTATTTAGGTTGTTCTTTCATAATTCCTAATTTCCAAAACAGTGACAACAAAAGGAGTGAAAAAAAGGCATGCTGGAATCTATTTTAAGGGCATGGAACAAAATGCCTTTTGCAAGTCTTTACAAGTCATGCCTACAGTGCAAATAATGAGTAAGAAATGAGTGATGAGAAATGTCTGATTACCACAGATCAAAACCAGATATACAGCTGGTAAATGACAGACAGCACATCTTAATAGTGATTTTTCATGTTTTGTACACTCTCAAGTTAGATTTTACATGAACCAAAGTAGAAGCTACTTTATGTTTAAATATTTTTCAGCAGAGGAAACTAATGCATAATGAAGGTTCATGATTTTCTGAACTTTCAGATGATGGGCTGTGTCTGCTTTTTTAGTTTTTGTATGTTTTAGTTTGGTTTGGTTTTGTTGGGTTTGGTTTTTGGGGTTTTTTTAGTTTCTTTTTCTTGTAGGAGATAGACTATTACAAAGTAAAATAGGGGCATTGTGAGGTGATGACACACAAACAAGCTTCCTTGCATCTTACACATTCACATGAAAAAAGCAAACTCAGCAAACTAGAATGATCATGTCCTAGAGTCCCTAATAATTAAAACAACACAATTACTGTTTTAAAGCTGATTGTGGCAATTACATATCATTTCCATTGCAGATCATCTCATCAACCATAAACTCTAATATGGAGGTAAGTGAAGAAGAAACTCATTTAAAGTAGGTACTTGCTCTGTATGTCCTATGAGCACAATCAATTTCCAGTGTCCTCAGGTCCTATAGATAACATCTGTTTTTGTAATTCAGTTGATAATTCATTAGTAAAACCATTTCTGATGAGAATTCATGGACTCCCACTAGTCTTTTTATTCCTTTGGGCTCTAGACTCCATCTGATCTACCTTATTTGATCTTGAGATATGTTGAGATGCCCTCAGTTTTCACTTCCCAGCTGGTAACTTTCTGCATAAAAACTTCACTTTAAAAATAAATCCCTTGCAACAGACACCCATCAAAACACGGCAAATATTTTTTGGTTTAGGGGAGATGCATTTCTTGCTATGTATATCCTGTCCAGATATACCATGAAGTTACATCAGTGTTGGTTTAGCAATTATTATTAACATTTCTGTTAACACAGGCATTAGTAGGGAGTCACAGTGTGGTCATCTAGTATAATACATGATAATTTATTTAGTGAATCACAGAATTATAGAATACGTTATTTAGGAATATGCTGTCCTTTATGGATTATACAGACAAGATCTTGTTTAAATCACCTAAAAATCAAGAGACCATTTTGGATCATCTAATTTATTTATTAAGTATTAATTTAAAAAAAAAAAAAGGTCATCCAAAAAGAAAATTAATATTTTTCATGAATTAGAAGTAAGCAGTGTGATTTTGGGCATTCTGAAAACAGAGCTAATATCTGTTAATTTTGAAAGAGGAACAGGAGGAGTATGATAGAAGTAGTTACCATCTTGGCCCATTTTTGGCTTTGATAAATGATGTCTTTAAGCACATTTAAGCCGAAGCCCACAAATTTTTATTCCTTCCTTTTTAAAGTCCAAAAGAATAAGATTAAATGCTTACAATTTTACCTTCTAAAATGCACTGCTAAAAAACCTGTTTCCTATTAGATCCCCAGATTTTTTTCCCCAGATTCCGTTTAGTTATTTCTAGAAGCCCACGAGTGCTACCCAGAAGTTTTACACGTCCATGAATGGTCCAGATTGCAGAAACACAACCAGACTAGAGGTCTTACCAGAAAAATCAAAGGAAACTGCAGATAGAAAGTCTTCTATTTCCATCTTCACTTCTTTGTTGGGTAGGAAGCAGTGTTTAGGAAACATCTCTTTTCTGAGCTAGATGGCAATGTATAAAATTTTCTATGCCAGTACTAATTAGCTGGAAATATCCTAAATATCCTCACAAGTCTACATGAATACACATTTTCTGCATGAACTACATGAATACTTCAGTTCCAGATTTTTTAAATATTGAGAAGTTTTCTGAGTCACTGGTATAAATAACTCACAACATTTTTAATGATGAGAATTATTTAAGAAAATAGTACTTTATACTAGTATTTTTGTAGTCTAAATGGGATGAATGGGGCAATTTGCTATCTTTTAATTTGATTTTAGAGGCCATGAAAGGACTCAATTTTAACATTTAGTCAGTAATTGTAGGCAGCAGTAACAATAACTGGTGCCTTTCCAATGTGGTGTTATGGATAATGATGGTTACCAAAGTATTCTAGGTGAAATAAACCATCCTAGGACAGCTTCCCACCACCTGGAAAGGAGCTTCTCATACTTTGAATAACTGCTTGCTTTTTCCTGTGTAAAAATACTGTAATCTTAACCACAAAGGTGTAACTGAATCTTAACTACTCAAATCTAAATTTGCCAAAACTTCAAAGTATGGACTCTCACTCAACAATCCACAATCTGTTTTCTTTGTCCTTTTTATTCTCTTTCTTTTACAACAATTTGATAATTAAGTTAAAGGGGTTTATTCAGTGTCTCATTCTCATGAAAAGTTATAAAGCACAGAGAAAAACCACAACAGCTCACTGACCATCTATTTCTTCGAAATCACTGTATAATAAACACATAAAATCATTACTACTTAAAATATGTAATGGGAATAAGGTTGATTTTTCCAGAGAAAATCATAAACATATACCTCTGCAAGAAAAACTGGATATGCATCTAATATATTCTCCTAAACTGAATATTTCATGGTGGCAAGTACAGCTTTTGACGGTACGTCTTCATGTATCTGAAGATTATCATTTGGGAGATAAGACCTTATGAACTGCAACAGGATATAAAACAACCATTTTTAACAGGGCAGGTAAAATAGACAATATATTTAAGATACTACAATTTGCATTTCACCAAAATTTCCTACTTGCTACAGATTCACTTCATTCTATATTCTTTCTTAAGGTGCCTTTCCTCATACCTTATGAAAACCGAAAACCGGAGCCGTGCATGGCTCCACTCACCCACCATTTCCAAGGCAAACTGGCAAGATCCTGTCAGCTATCCTACAGCCTAGCAAGGCAGCTGGACCTTGCAGCAGATGGTTACCCAGTTCCTCGGAAATTCTTGCTGCTGGAAACTTTCTTTCCACTGAAACAGTTTTGCCCCATGAGCATTTCTTTTTTTGAAAGTATTTGATTGATGTAGTAGTTAGTGCTTGAACCAGCTTCACATTGTGACTGTGAGACTGACTTCTTCTCCCCAAAATTCACATCTGCCAAAATGTGGCTGTTCAAAATGTCAGGGAAATTCCTTTCACCCTGTCTCTGTAACTAAACACACTGGTAACCAGGGAAGTCTTAGTAAAGTTTCGTAAATTTCAATCATTCAAACTATAGTTCTTGTGAATTTCCTTGAGAAAACCCAGAGCAAAAAAAAATATTATAATTACTTTTTGTGAGAAAAGAGGGTGGGCAAGGGACAGGATATAAATAGCAGTCTGGGGGAAAATCCTTTTTTGATGGAAAAGTAGTTCCTATGGTGAAGCGTGAGTGAAAATTTAGAAGGCTGTAAAGGTTTTGACTCCCACAAAGTAATATTGCCAGGATAAATCCCAGGTCAACCACAAGAGAAAATGAAGAGGCAAACCAGGAGAAAGTTGGACTTGGCAGGCCCCATTCTGTGCTCTTTTTTTAGTACCTGTGGCTGAAGAATGAATTTTGGAATGGCTAAAGTATACTGAATGAACTACCTGTTATTTGATAGTCATGGTGGAAATTATCCAGGATGTGAAAAATTTGCTGAATTTAAGTTGCTAAAAAAAAATCCCAAAGGCAGGTATCTGATGCAAGGAGCTTCTTGAAGAACATTGGTTTGTTCAAAGATTACCAACTCTTCTGATTTTCCCCTTCTTTTCAGCCCACCATTTAAAACACTGTTTTGTTGATGTTTCTTGAGTATTCTTTATTCAATTTTAAATTAAATTGTAAATGGCAAATATATAATATTGTCACCTACTAAATGCAAATAGTGTTTCAGATGATCATTACTTCACCTTGGATTTTAATCACGTGACCAAACTGATTTGCCTAGTTTGGCCTAGTCTTCTTCTGTCAAGACAATTTACGCTGTTGTGTGCTGGATGAAAACATAATGAAAAATATGTAGATTTCATATTTTATACCATGAAAACTCGGGGAGGCATTCACTTATTTTCAATGTTTAAAATAAAACAAATTTATGAGGCTTTTTTCTGATTCAAATAATAGCCCCATGAACAACTCAAGTTGGTAATGAGTAAGATAAATTGCCATCAAGATAGGGATCTTTTCATTTTGCTGACTACATTAGTGGAATTGTTCCCTTGATTGTTTTTCCACTGAAAGCAGGAATGTTTGTTCATTATGCATCTATTATGAAAAGAAAATTCCTCCAACAAAAATTTCTTCTGTTTTACTTGTTTTGCTGGGTTTGTGACAGCAAACATAATTTCTCTTCTATTTTATTTGCCAAATGTGTCAGTGGCAGACATTTAGAGAAAATCATATATCAAGAAAAGGGCTGGATTCAAGCTTTGCAAGTTTGAATATGATACTTCTTAAGAAGAGTGGGAACAGTACATTGATCAACTCACAGCAGAAGTTTTGGAAACCCAAATTGCTGCAATGTGAAAAGTGCAGAACCTGAGGAGGCTCCTCTAAATTGTGGTAGTAGCAGAGGTTGAACCAAAGATCATCTGCTTTTCCTACTACAGTTGTACTTCAAGCTCTAAGCTGATGGCCTGACATCAGGCAGTAAAACAGAAAGAGACAGAGCTTAAGGTACGAGAAGCAAGGAGATTTATAGAATCATTAGACTGACTTTATAATAAAGATGATGGGTGAGTTTGTGCTTATAGCTGAGGTTATCAAAGGTAACCTAGAAAGGAAAAAATATCCCAGAGTTTTACAAGAGATCAATAGAAACACTGTAAAAAGGACGGGATCAAGTAGAGGAGAAGCTGATGGATCCCTGAGAGCTAGAGGACAGCCAGGATAAAAAGAAATTACAGAAGACAAAAGATGATGAGATTAAAGAAAACACTTGGTTGAAAACCAAAATAGAAAGGTCGAGACTGAGGACAATGTGCTGGTTCTAACATTTGGTTACAAAGAGTGCAAAGCACAGAATCTAGATGGAAGATGGAAAGCAAAATACATCTTTAGACAAGGTTAAACTTATAATTATCTAAATCTAAGCTAATTTATGAGAATGATCTTTGAGTTAGTGCATAGGAAGAACCAGCTACAGAAGACAGCTTGATTTCATTGTCTTATACAGGGGTTTTAAGATTGAATTGCCTTACCACTGATCATGTAGATGATCAGCTGTGGCTTGGACAATTGTCAACTCTGTCTCTGATTTGTAATGTCAAGGGGAAACTCGAATGGAAGGTGCTCCAGGCAAGTGAGAATAATTTATTTATTGTGTTCTCAGAAGAAGACCCCAAACAGACAATGCAGAAGTTGGAGTCACAAAGAGAATGAGCTCTCTTTAGAAAGTGTATTCTGTAAAAGAATTTGTTTCTTTTAGAGTAAGACTTTCCTGGACCTGGAGGGCAGCTTTACACCCGATGTGTACTACTGTGAGAATGAATAACAGCTGAGTCTCACTTAGAGAAACAATTCCTATCTGGTGAAGCTCAGCTTCCTGCAAAATGCTGGAAAAAAACTGTTGCAGTGTTTACACTCTCACTGAAATAAAAAAAGGTAATGTCATTCTTGCAGTATTCTTTCACATAATTGCAAGTTTAGGCTAGTACAAATATTCTAGAGAGAGAATAGTTTTATCTGTCACTAGATGAGTGTTAAAAAGATACTCAAAGTATGTTCAGCAGCAGCTTCTTTTGTTTATTTATTTGTTTATGGTTTTTAGTAGCAGGAAGCAGGAATAAATTTTGCAGATTATCCAGGATTATTATCCTCTTAAAACACTTGTTACCAATTTAATATTTGATGGACATTGCAAAGAGTGTTGTTTTAAATAACTGGCATTGTGAATATAAAATAAGCTCTTTAACAATGAAGGAAATATATTCTTTGTTTCCAGCACCTTTTGTGTGCTTTGGTTTGTCTGTTTGTATGCTGGCTTTGCATGAACCAATGTATTCATGCAATTGATAAATCAATTCCTCTAGACATTGGAATTCTTTAGGCACACTTTCAGGTACAACTTGTGTTCAATTTATAGCAACCTGCCGCTCTAGAAACAGTGTAATCAGCATCCTATTTAATGGACTCATTTAACTAGGATTCTGTCTCTTTGTACTTCTTGCTTTCTTTTTACAGAGAGGAAGTCATCCTTGACAAAAATAAAAAGGAATGGGCAGTCTGCATTAACAAAGTGTGAATAGCACTTTTTCCATAATTAGTTTGATCACTCACTTAATAAAAAAAAAAATGGCTAATATTGTCCTAACTCTGAAGGTGAACTTTCCAACATTTTAAATGAGAGAGATGATTTATGGCGATGCATCCCATGCTATTAACTTTGACATATGTAAATGATATCCTGAAATTATATATGCATTAATTTGCTCATGTTATCTGTAGATACTGCTCTATTATACTGCATATCTATACTACCTTAATATAAAATGTATTTAGGAATCAGCTTAACAGTAAAACAAACTTAAATTATTTCTTTAATAAACTAAATAAATGAAAAGTAATATGAATATATATAAATAAAGAATTTTATATCTGATTGGAAACTCTTATTTCAGTTAAGTATTTAATTGTAACAGAATTTTAATAATTGCATTAAAATAGTGGACCTTAAATTCCTCACAGGTATTTGCAAATAGCAGGGAAAAAAGTGTATCATGAAGAAACACTCTGTTTCTTCTTTCCTTTTTTCCTTTCATCCTTAATTTTCTGAACTATGAAGTAAATACATCTGACACAGAGCTACAGAACCACAGCATGGCTGAGGTTGGAAGGAACCTCAGGAGGTCATCTTTTTCAACCCCCCTGCCCAAGCATGGCCACCTAGAGCTGGCTGTCCAGGACTCTAGTTAGATAGTTTTTTAATATCCCTAAGGATGAAGACTCCACAACCTTCATGGTCAATCTGTGTTAGGGCTCAGTCACCCTCACAGTAAAATCTGAGGTTTATAAAAATACAGATACTATATATATTATTAGGAGAAATTTACATGGATCAGCATAATTGGGTTTCATTGCAGGATTTTTAAAAAATCTGTTTTCATCTGTCATTTAACAGAAGGTATGTCGCTGTTCTTTTCCTTCAATGTGTGCATTTTCTGTGACTTACAAATTTAGATGCAATTTTGCTGTGAAAAAAATCACTGAACATGACCACCTTCCTCTTTGCTGAGGTCTCCCTGTGTATTTTTTAGCTGAATAACCCCAGTGTTAACTTATGGTGTTGGAATTTATGAATGCATAAGCTGTCTGCCGGTCTGCTTCTTTAGTGGATAAAGGGAGTGACAAGGTTGCCTGGGTTGCTTTCTGTAGGCTCAGAACTGTTGCAACTGTAGGGAGACAGTGATTAAAATTACAAAGATCTGTCAGGTGACTGATACTTGGTTCAGAGGACAAGGGAAGATTTTTCTGTGAGGGAACATTGGGTTGTTTTTTTGTTATTTTCTTTCTGCTGTTGTTGTTATTGCTGTATTGTTACATGTGGGTTCTGGAAAGTGTTTCCTCCCCCTTTAGCATGACAGGGACGTGCAGACATTTTTCCTTCTTTGCCACATGGGGTATGGTTTGCCTGCTAGGATCATCTAGGCATAACTCAATTCATTAGTCCCCTGCTAATGTAACTAATGTATTTCAAGTGGCAGTCTGTGCTGAAAATCTTTACATGACACTGTTTGAGGAATTCTTTTCTACCTTATCAATTAACAATTAACATATATACCATATAAGTTCTCAATTTTTATGCACATTTCTGTAGTTTTTATCCACTCTCACATTACAGTTCACAAAACCCCCAAAGTTTCAATATCTTGAAGAAGGAGTTGTATCTTATAGTGATGTATTTTTAAAAGCTTATTTACAGATATGGATATGATGGGGTGCTTTCTTCCATCAGAGTTGCTGTTTTCTCTCTGAAATACTGAATTAGTTGCATTATGCTGATCTTACTCTACTTAATTGTGTTTTCTGTTCCTCAGACGAAGGGGGTTTAAAGGGATATTTCAGAATCTGTCTGACAATTGCACAGGAGTCTGTATATACAGTTTTTCCAGTACAGCCATTTGTTGCAAATGTATAAGAAAGCTGTTTGTACAAATATTTTGTTATACATCATCAAATCACTGTAGTTTTAAGTTGTCTTTAGCAATGGAGATGCTACATATTGAACACAGATTCCTGAAGCATTTTATGCCTTTTAAAGACACCCCTCTCCCCCCACCAAAAAAAAAAAAAATAACATTTAGCAACCTTCTGAATCTGTTCTATCTCTAAAATAAGAATGCATTTTGGATAAAATCCCTTTCTGATAATGTCCTAGAAACTAGTTCATCGACATGGTGAGAAATAAAATATGTTGCTGCTTTTTCTTCAGAATTATTATACATACATTGCTGATCACCAATGTTTACTTTTCCTTTTTTAGGTGAAAAATTTTACAGACTGAGATGCTCTGAGTGTCTAATGTGAGTTAAATGGGACTAAGGGAAATTTCATTCCAGTTTTATCCTTAACTTAATAAGCAAACTAAAATATCTTCCTTTCTCTGCACTTCAGTTTATGTCCCTATCCAATTAAAATCATGAGACTTCTTTTGTTTATAGTGTTCTTTGAGATCTCTGCAAAATGAAAAGTTGATCAGAGAAGAATAAATACTATTTTGCCATTTATTATGATCTAGGTTATGCCCTTCCATCAAAAGTAGATTGGTTGAATCCCTTCATGTAGCAGGAAATGTATATTGAATAGTAATGGTAAATTCTATTCTTTTCTTTTGCTTGTCTGTTGAAATGTATCCATCACTATTCATTTTTCCTTTGAATTACAAGAATTAGAGAAAAACACTGCTATTGTATACAACATTGTGACTATAGTGTTTTTTGTGGTATATTTTAAGGTGTACACATATCAAGACAATTTTATGTCAGACCTGTCTGTGAAGGTTAATTTATTTTACTGAAGTCCAGGCGTCTACAGCAAAGATATCTAGATTGAGTTATTTTCCAAAATGTTTTTTTTTTTCTTTTCAGTCAGGAAAAATAAAGAATTTAAAGGCATGAATCATATGAGCTGTTTTAAATGTCACCTTGAGGATGTGAAGGATTGTGTTCTGGAAATGTCCATTTTTTTCCATGGATGAAAAAGGAACTGACTAATCCTAGCATCTGCACTAAGTCAGATGAATCCCTCTTTGCGTGAAGGGCAACAAAGCTTGTAAGGGGTCTACAGAGTGAGTCCTATGAGGAGTAGCTGAGGGAGTTGGGGTTGTTTAGCCTGGAGAAAAGGAGGCTCAGGAATGACCTTATTTCTCTCTACAACTCCCTGAAAGGAAGGTGCAGCCAGGTGGGGTCAGTCTGTTCTCTAAGGCAACAAGTGACAGGACAAGAGGAAATGGCCTCAAGTGGCTCTAAGGGAGGTTCAGGTCAGTAAGGAGAAAGAATTCCTTCATGGAAAGAGTTGTTAAGCACTGGAATGGACTACCCAGGGAGGTAGTGTAGTCACCATCCCTGGAGATGTTCAAGAAGTGACCAGACATGGCACTTAGGGCTATGGACTAGTTCATAAGGTGGTGGTTGGTAAAAAGCTGGACTTAATGACCCTAAAGATCTTTTCCAACTTAAATATTTCTGTGATTCTGTGAAGCACACAACACCACTTATCTGTAAAGTGTAATAATCAGAGGAGGCTCAACAATACATTTACTCCGAGGGTCACAATCCCTGTGAGTTATGAAGATATTGTTATGCAATTTAAACTGTCAAAAAATAAAATAAAATAAAATAAAATAAAATAAAATAAAATAAAATAAAATAAAATAAAATAAAATAAAATAAAATAAAATAAAATAAAATAAATTTATAAAAATAATAAATAGCTAAAATTAATCAGTTATATAACTATTTAATCAGCTGTATCCTATACTAGCTTCAAATGTTTCTGTCCTACAGTGAAACACTTATACTACTCTGCCAAAGTGTCACAGTGAAGAAACATAGTAAACAACAGCCAATCACTTCACTTTTGGTTTTGGGACATTTTTTATAGCACCTAAAAGAAAAATTAAGACAGGAAAAGAATGGGAAATATTAGTATTCAGCTTACCATTCTTCTGTGGCTGAAGAATTCTTCCATTGTTTATCGATTGTGCTTCTTTGAAGGGAAAATCAAACCGAAGAACCTGTAATTGGAAGTGCTCCAGTTACATCTAGAATCTGTCAGAAGTTCATCTGCTGATCATGTTGCTTGCAGTTGCAGCCTGCCTGTCTATAGCCTCCTCCCTCAGGAGCTCATTGCCTTTGTAGTCTGTAGGTTGTTGTGGTTTACAGGTAATTTCCAGATTCCATTCAAAGAGTGAGTTTTGGTATAGATAAGTCTGAAATGGCACAAATCTAGCTACTGCAGAGATTAGCTTGAGGTATCTGCAGGTGTTCTGGTCATGTTTCCACTGAAATGACCAACAGTTAGCCAAGATTTGCAACCCAATAGAACCATGAAGAAGGGTTTATTTGACTATTGGAGAATTGGTAGAAATTATTTATTCTGCAACTTTAATAAAAACTCTCTTCCCTTATTTATGGTTAGCACTCAAGACAACATAAAATTCAGATCTCAAGCTTCATTTTTGTACATATCAGTTCTTTTAAAATCCCAGACAAATTGTCCTTGCAAAAATATATGAAAAAGCCTTGTTTGGGACTCAAGGACTCTCAGCTTTCAACTTCATCTAAAGCAAGAATATATAGTTGGTTTTGGCAGAAGGAAATATCAGATGACAGGAAACAATATCTTGGGAAGGAAGCAAGAGAACATTTCTCTATCAGTTTTAAAGTGAAAAGAAAACTGGAAAAATTATTGTTGACAGATTAATGGAATTTGTCTATGATAATATTTTTATGGCTTAATTGCATTGTCAGTTTACTGTAGCTGATATCTCTCTCTCTATATATATATATACACATATATATGCATCCATGGAAATTCATATATAGAGTGCTGTAATCTATTCTTTGTCACATGGGTCATATGCTAGAAAAAGTAGAATTTAATCTTTCCTCTTCCCTCCTTTGTATTAATCAAGCTCTCATTTCCTATTGTGTTTTCTATTTTCTTTCCAAAGGATTAGATGTTTTTTTATTAATGAGCTTGAAATTCAAGTCCAACCAGTTTTGCTTCTGTATCACTGAGTAGATGAATGTCTATATTTTTGTTAATATATTTATAACATGTTGATTTTGATGCTCATTTCAGTGATTAATCATTTGGTGATCTAGATCTAAACAAACACACTCCTTGCCTGTAAGAGTAAATTTTCTGTGTGCTTCCCAACAACAAAAATATAGTTACTCACATAAAACTATTGCTTATGTTTTCCAGACTAATCTGAAATACAGCAAGCTTTCAACACAGTGATTAGCAAAAGAAGTTACCCTGTAAGGGAGAAAAGTAAATCACAGAAACTGATTGCTCCATGCAGAGCATCCTTTAAAAACACAAATGGAATCTGAGCCAGTACTAGCAGAGAGCATTCTAAGCTGAAGATTATGCTGTTATCATCTAATGCACTTGAGAGTCCTCTGGTAGAAAACTTTGGGAACAATTACTCACTGATTTATAGAGAGGATATTAATGTCTTTCAGAAGACGCAGCAAAAGTGTTATTGAGTCTCAAGAATCTAAGCTTCCATTAAAAAGTAAGGAGCTTCCAGTTATCCTCATTAGAATGCAGAAGAAGTATAGGTAGCAAACTGATAAATTTCAGAACCATGGCTCAGGATGATAACATTAATATGGAAAGGCTTTCTTAGTTCTCTCAAGTTAAATTCTGCACAAATCTAGAAGATGTAATGTATAAAATAGGAAATTTGAAGTAAATATGTGGTTCTTGGAAAAGTAGTTCGTAAAAAAGATGGCAAATGTACTTTGGATAGTAATGAATAACAATAGGTGCCGAACATCTGTCAAGAGAATGGAAATAAGGGTGTTCAGGGAAAACATACCACCTTGAATAAGTTTTCTTTTTGCAGACAATCGTTAAAATTAAAATCTAAAACAAACTCAAAAATACACCCCATAAAAAAACCCTCAAACCTACAGCAGCATGAACAAAAAGATAGAATATAGCACTCTTAGGTAGGTGTTTTATTCCCAGCTGTGTTTAAACTGTGTTTTTTCCTCAGGCTTTTCCATGCCTGCACAAGTCCTTCTCCAGCTACATCCTTCTCCAGTTTGTGTGTATAGTTTTCACACAAAAACCTGCAACAGCAAGTGAAATTTGACCTTTTGTTCCATGTTCCTCTCAGACCCACGACACGTGAGAATTTATTCCTAACCAAACTTGAAAACATATCTCTGACTTAAAAATGAAACAAAACAACAGTGAAAAACAACTTCTTCTTGCTTTTAATTTAACATAGCTCCCCCAAACCAACAGAATAATATTATTAATGCTTAATGATATAGTTAGCATTTCTATTGTTATAATTAACATTTTTATAAATCCCACAAAAAAAAAAAAAAAAATCAAGGCCTGTTTTACATATAGAAATTTCAATACTGACCTTTAGATAACAGAACTGTCAATGTTGAGCATTTTCTTTTGATATAGCTGTGCATGTTCTCTGGATGTTTTGCAGTTTAAGGTACAGATGCTTCAAATCTCTTCTAAAGTGTAGGAGGCTGATTTTGTAAACATGGCAGATGAGTTTAAATCATGCTAAAGGTAAGTTTTTAATTAGATGAACATAGGCAATTTCTGGCCATGCCTAATGGTAGCTATAGCATAAATTCAGAAATCTATATGTGTAGTGGTTTGAGTTC
>VZTJ01006357.1:0-13842 GCA_013397795.1 Orthonyx spaldingii | reverse complement strand
TGCCCTTCCCCCCCCACCCCCCCAGAGGGGGGANCCCCCCACCCCCCCAGAGGGGGGAGGGGGAGGGGTTGGAAGGGAGTTTGAAGCGGCAGTGCAGCTGAGCGTGGGAGAGGACCCAGCCTGAGCTTTCTGGCTCAGATGCAGTTCAGCAAATAAGCAAGGGCTGGGCTGGCTCCATCCGACTCGGGCCGGGCCCTGCTCTATCACCCCAGGCCAGGCCAGCCCCGCCGGGCCGGGCCGGCTTCACAGAGCAAGGCTAATGAAACTCTTAACTGCTTCTGCAGCCCGGCTCAGACTTTTTAAACAACTCGGTAAAAATGATGAGACTGTCATAGAGGCCCGAGGAAAAAAATTAACCCTTTCATTGCTCAGATGAAACTTGCAGACATTCAACTTCTTTTGCACAAAGAAAAAGTGAAGACACTTACAGAAACACAGCATAAAGACTTAAAGTCAGTAAAAAAAGCAGAGCTGATGCCTAAAAAGGAAGAACATAAAGAGTGCTTTTAATGTTAAAACTGAAAATTGTTCTGTGAAACCATGGTTGAGATGAAGCTAAAATATTCCCTGTAATATATGAAAGCATGGTTCAAGGGGGGATGTGACATTCTACCTGCAGCCAGTGCAGCCAGTGAACCAAGGCACCTGTGTACAAATAAGTAAATACTGAAGTAATTGCAGCCTGATGAGAAGTTTGAAAAGAGACAGAAAAAAAGCTGTAATCCAGATCTTTTGCCCCGGGGAGTGGTGAAACAGGACTTATGTTACCAGTCATGGAAGAAGGGGATTTCTTTGCTGCTGTAGTAAAATCACTCATCCTTAAAAGAATATCCCATGAACCATCATAACCCACGGCAGTAGCTGTGGGAAGGCTACTGGTATGGGAGGGACTTTCCACAACAAGCAGATGTTTTTCTCCTGGGCGGCTGCTAGTTGTGAAGCTGAGAACTGTAAGAACTGTATTTCTTGTGGAGAAGTCAACATGATAAAGCAAGAAGAAACTTCGCTCTTTAAATAAACTGAAGAAAGACTAATTTAAAAGTGGTAAACTGACTAAAAGTCAAAGCGGTTTTTTTGTATTGTCATTGGAAAAAAATGGAGAGGTGAGAGGAGCAAAAGTGTTCTGAAAGTTTTGTTCTGGTTCTTAATTTTTTTTCCCTTCCTTTTAGGTCTGTTAATAAACTTACTTTATATTCTTTTAGGTTTGAACCTGTTTTACGTACTCCTAATCCTTATCTCACAACAAAATTGAATAAAATCTGGTAAGGGTGCTAGCATTTAACCAGCAACTCAAGTGAACAAACTCAAACCACTACAGCCCAGTCTTACCGGAGAGAGAGAAGCATAGGACCTGCTTCTCTGGCAGCAACAGGACAAAAAAAAAGGGTCTTTTTTCAGGTGTCCCTCTCTTAAACATGGGTTTTTTTCTGGAGGTGGAACAACTTTTAATTGGATTGTATACCTATCAATACTCAAAACTAGCTGGCTTTGTCTCTCAGGAAGCAAGGTGTCCTACTTCCTGCAGCATAGGTCACTTCCAAGACTGATCCTTCCTGGGCAAACCCAGGACACCCACGATGTACCCAAGTTCATCTGCTTTGCTGTGGTTGACAACAGGAGGACCCAAATCAGGCAAACCACCCAGGATTTCCAAAGGTTCCAAAGATGAAGCACAATAGTTGTCTCCATCCCTCACTACTTTCCTGCCCTCTGCCTTCTTTACTCTTAATCTTAACTGCTTCCTCATTCTGACGCCTTTTAGAGAAACTGGTAGGTCGTGGCTGCCTGTGTTGGCCTACCTCTACCCTGCGTTGCCACGTGCAGGGTCAGAGCAAGCTGTGGTAGACCAGGACATGAGTGTATGACCAGCTCAGGGACGAGGGTATAGGCTATGCCAGAGTGAAAAAGGATGTGGCACTGTAGGGCAGAGGAAACATCTGAGCTTTTTCTATTTCCAGATTCTGGGAAGCCCGTGTTGCCAGAAGCTGTCCTTGTCATACCCTGTGAGTAACCCTCAGAGGCACAGCGATTCAGAACTACCCCTCTGAGTCATAGGTCAGCAAAGTGACTTTCATTAAATACTTTTCATGCAGCTTGTAGCTAGAGTGGCATCAAGGTCAAAATTTATGCAGATCTGAAAACTGATGGAAACACATCTGAAGTTACAGTACTTAGAAAAAGTTTGGAAGTGAGATTGAATCTAGTATACTGAACTTAGGACAAGGCTTTAGATATAGACAATGGATGGTATCTGTCACCTTTATTTCAAAATTCTGGTGCTATCTATTATCAGGGACAGTGTTCTGGACTGGATGTACAAAAGTCAAATACAGACTTACAGTACCTTTCTTTCCTGCTTTTCTGTCCTCCAAGGGACAATAGAAGTTAATTTTTCTCCCTTATCAGTAATACATCACACCTTCTTTTATCAGTTCCTACATGCAGGAGTATATACATGTATGTATAACCTTGTAGTGGGGCCATATTTCTCACCCACCTATCCTATAAGCAATTTATGCTATTTTCTGTCTCATGTGCAGAGTTTTATGGTGCATATGCAGATACAAAATCAAAGGACTCAGGCAATGCTGACTTTCCTGTCATGTTCCCTTGCTCCAGAATAAATTGTGCTGTTCTTTCTGTTACCATTAAGCAGTTCTGTGGGCCTTGCCTTTCAAATATACTGTTTCAAAATGGTTTTTTTGGAAATAACTCTTGTGGCAGCAGGATGCTGAGTGGTGTGTGGGCTGTGTGAAAGTGGCTCAGGGATGTGAAACTCCAGCATCATGGCTCATAGGGATTATTAGACACCAAGCAAGTAATGCAATAAAAGCTACACAGTGAAAACAGTCAGTTGATGCCATTTATGATAGAGAAAAATAACAATTGTTCCTCTGAGCCCTTTCACCCATTATGCTTCTGCAGGATGGGGAAGATGAGACACGATGCTCAGCAACAGTATGCAATATCGTGTGTTTGAAATCCTCAAAGCTAGAACCAGGATTTTATCACCAGACTTAGAAATATGGTGCACACTGAGGAGCCATTTAGTCATATGGTTTTTGACTGTGGTTGTGGCCAGTGCTGTTTTAAGAGAAAGAATAGTAATTATTGTTGAGGTAGACAGCTTAGGTGGAAGCTATGGTGCAATGTCTGTTTCCTGGTGTTTGACTGAAGCAACTGGAAATGAAAGACTTAGCTTAAAAATCCAGGCAATGGTAAACCTAAAAAAAATGGCATACTTGTATTCCAGACAGCTGTTCTTTCCGGAATTTTGCTTTATTGATCATTCTATTTCTCTACTTTCTATTTTCTGTACTTTTGAAACCTATGTAGTTAATGAAGCCCACTGACAATATATATATATTCAGAAGGATGAAAAATTAGATGTCAAAATATAAAAATGTATATTTATGTGTGTGTGTATGTATAAAAAATGCTTATCCACATGCATTTATACATGTATATATTTATATACACTTCTTTAAAACATTTTTGAAACAATTGTATAGAATAAATGGTGTTTGTAGAATAATAGTTTTAGTGGCAGCGATTTGTTATGCTTTAATTGCTATGCTGTTCATGAATAATTTGGTGCATTTCTTGCCATCTAAACTCATATCACACCACACACCTTACCTATTTTGTATCTGAATCACTCATATTTGGACAATACCTGGAAAGTGTTGTAGACCCTTGTAACAGATTGTTTTCCTCCTATATCTTTGATTAAATAAAATCAGGGCTCAAAACTGAAGTATATTAGAGGTGTTTTGGTGTTTGAATTGACCCCTTCTAAGTATTTTTATGTACTTATTTTGTTTCTCATAAAATGTCAACACCATATACATAGATTTATGCATGTCTATGGATACTGCATAGATGTGGTGTACACAAATGCACACAGGATTTTTGGTTACACATAAAGATTTTGTGTGCCTCTTCTGTTTATCCTCTAAAAATTGAAGAGGAAAATAATTTTGGGTTAGGCAGTTAGAAATATGGATATAGTAGACGATTATGTTTAAGTAGAGATCTAAAAATGAGAAAATATGAATGCTATAAATACTGGCCATATTTTTAAATTAATAGACACAGCACTTCTTCCCACATCCAAAGCTGTTACTTTATATTTGGAAAGAAAAGTGATACCTTTATGAAGCACACACATGCATCTCCTTTACTGAGTTGCCTCCTTACTCAGTGAAGACCATATTCTGTCCCCCTTTCCATTTCAGTTGAACTGTAAGGGGAAATCCTTTCTTTTTTAAAATACAGCAGACAGTTCCCATTATTAGTATGCTGCAATAGGACCCAGCAGGTGTTTCCATCAACAAAACATTTCATCTCAGTTGGACATTCTTGTATAAATATTAAAAATACATGCAAATACCATTTGATATCAAAACGTAGCAGTACACTGAAATACTTAGGTCACAAGTGGTGTGAAGGGTTTAAACTTAAAAAGTTTCTCTCAAACTTAGAGAGTTCCAAACTCCCACCTGAGCCCAGAGCCACCAGTACAATTTGTAGTGTGAAACTAGTGCAAGTCTTAGGAGATAATCTGATTATTCAAACATTGCAGGTAACACAAATTATAAATTTAAACTCCAAACTATTAAGGTTTTAAATTAACCTATTGCCATTTTTTCCTGTTTGAAAATTGCTGCTCTGTATTTAAATGGGTTGACGGCTGTAGCAAGGCAGGTGGGTACAGAGCATCAGTTATGTTGTATGTTATGTGGGACACAGTGACACAACACTTCAGTGTTTTAGTGCAAGGGAGAGAACAGAACGACCCTGTAAAATACACTAAATGTGCAAAGAAGCATCATCTAGGTGAAGAGATAGGAATGCCTCACTGTAAAGTGGCTGTGATGTTGGATCTCAAATAGACAGGCTTGTGTTCATATGGTTTAGGGGCCTTAAAATATTTCCTTTACTGCCTTCATAGTTCTTTTATTACTTGAATTGGGAAAGTAGGAGCTGCCGATACCACTGACTTGTCTGAATCAAATCTTTTGATTTGATCAATATAAGGTCTTCCAGTGCAGCAACTAAAATGCCCAGTGAAAAGCATTGTTTTCTGCGAAGTTTTTTAGTAAAATGGCAACTTGAAATGTTCAACAGAAGAGTCAGATGGAAAAAGTATAAGAAATCCTGTGCATGGTGTTTGCCACCCCTCAGAGGCTCCAAATTCTGGATTGCTTTGGGTAAAACATGTCAGTATTGCACCACCACCTCCAACAAAGAAAAATGAAAATCATGAGAAAATCAAATAGGCAGAGATGAAGCCCACAACTTGTGCCTGGCCCAGAAGAATCACATGAAACTTAAAGTACACAAGATCTGTTTGAGTCTTTGTAATTGCTTTCTTTTCTAATCCTGGGTGTTCTTAGAGGTAAGTCAAAACTGCACCATGCAAAAGCTTCAGTTTCTTGAGAAAACTATGATTCTCATGGACTCTATGGACTGCAATACTGGACCCGTAAGAAAAAATTATCGAATACTAGGAATATTTTCCAGTAACTCAACAAATTGGCAATGTTGCAGTAGGAATTAAACTGAGGCTGTTGTAGTCATGGCACAAGGGATGTCCTGTGGTTAAGATAAGACATTATTGGACCTTTTTTTCTAATTGAAACTTCTTAGCTCTCATTCTGCCCATCTTTGATGTTATATCTGGTGGGAAATGTAAGAAATAGGCCAGAAATTATAGTTTCCCAACAGATTGAAACTTTTCATTTGACAACTGGCCCGATCATAGAGACTATTTCTTTAGAGGGGCAGAAACTTTTTAACTTTTTACAGCCTGTAGCAATTTTTGCAATTACCTGAGGCATTTACAGTGTGGGATGACATTGGGAAAGATACATAAGGGTCTTGAGGACTTATGGAAACAGAGCAAGCACATTTTATGGCAGCCTAGGAGTAGCTGGAGTCAAAGGTCAGTGAAGACACTTGACTGTGGGATAGCTCTTTTGTTCCCACTAATTGTCAGACCCAAGGCATTTATCTTTTGACTTTTTCCATACATCCAACACGTACTGGATTGAGAAGCTTGGATGTAGGTCTCTAAAGAGCTTAGTTGCCCTCTGGCATTCAGGTGGGGAGTACCTGGCCATCTATTCATAATGCTCTCTTACAGTCAGTAAGAATGGCTGTATTGGCTGTCAAGTTGCAATTCAAGAAGGCAACCGGCCTCTCTCATCAGGTGTTGGAAGTCAACAATAGTTCCACTGGTGGATGTTGTGTAAGGTTGAATTCAACATGCAGACGTCTCACATACATATTGTCCTTTCCGTTTCCTCTTTTACCACTGCACATGGTTTCTGGTCAGTGACCTTTTGCTGTCATTTCCCTTTCATCCTTCATCTCTTGCCCCCTTTGTCACTTCCCTTTTGATGTTTTTTATTCCTGTTGTCTGCAGGAAAATAAAGTTACCATTATAACAACCATCAATACTCTTAGAGAGATGTTTCTTTGATCTTTCTCCAATGAAATCATCACAGTAAATTTCTAATTTGTTCTGAAAAAACACTCCATAAATCTTACCACTTTCATAAACATCAACCTGGCATTTCACAGGGTTGCTTGAGAAGAAATTACTGAATGCATTTAGAATGCTATGACTATAAATACAAGGTAGTCAAAGGACAAATCATCTTCAAAGACCAGTGGATGGTGAAAATCGTAAATTTATTATCAAGCCTTGTTCAGTTCTCCTATTTTTAGAATAATCAGAAGTAATTTTTTCATCCAAAAATACATTTTTGAAGCAATATCAAATATTTGGAGAAGTACAAGTACAGAGAGTCCATTGCTTTGATTCTTATTCATTGTACCCATACTGTACCTATATGAAGTGAGAGTTCCTTTTCTGAAGTCTCTACCAGTGTAGGCAGATTAGGCCCTACACAGACAGAACAGAAAGAGAAATATGATGGAATTAATATTATTAATTGTTCTTTTCCTGTTTTACTCATTTTATATAAAGCTGAAATAGTTAGCTGTTTATTGTCTTCTTTTTTACGTGATTACTGCAACTTTATTCACTGTCTTCATTCACTTTTAGTAGCTTCCTATCTTTTCCACATTGAAGCAGCAAAATAATGCCCCATGAAGCCTGGGTTCTATGTGAAAGGTTTCAGTGGAACCTGAGAAGACTTCAGTTGCCCTCTTCAGGATCTTCAGGAACAACTCAGCCAGTCTTCCCTTTGTCACTCTCTCTATGCCTGTGAGGTTTGTGAAGCTGTGCAGGCTCCTCTGGTGGCCCACTGCCACCGGCCAGGCGAGAAATCCCATCTGCAATAGGGAGGTAGAACATAGGAGTTTCATAGAGCAGGTGGTTCTTAGATTTGGATTTTTAATTGTGGTGGCTGTCATTAACAATCTAAATTTATATAAGCATATAAATACAAAAAATATTACATATAATTAAACATAAATATAATAAATATAAATTTGTTGTGCTAGTCTAACAGTCTCTAAGTGAAGACTTCTATTTAATTTAAAAATATTTTGGTATCTTAGTTGTTATCCAGGAAACCAAGCATGGCTGGTTCCTTCCAAAGATTGCAAGACCAATAAAGTTCATTTTAGCAGTTTTTATCATCAGGCACTGATATGAGCTGAAAAGGAAATAATCATCTTGCCACTGATTCACATTTCCATTGCCAGTGCTGTTCACATTTCGTTTGCATTTGCTATTATTCCTTGCAGAGCTGGAAAGTGTAGTGAATTTAGTCATTCAGATTCTATATCAACACATTTGAGTGTTTGTCCTTTCCTCTGAATGGCAGTTGTATGTTATGAATGGATGTTATGGTCTTTAAATAAGTTTCTACCTCTGCTTAGGCCTATAGCAGTAGATAGTAACTTACTGAGGCGGCCTGCACCCTGAAAACCCACTTTCTTTAATATTGGCTGATTCAGTGTATTATAACATAAATAATTTATTCAATAGACACAAATTGAACAGACAAGACTTAAATACACAGAGAAAAGGAAACTATTAATAGTTAAATATACAGTGCACGATAAGGTACCATTCTTTTAATATAGTTAGTGAAAAAATATTATAGATTAGGATTCAATGTATCTTACCATCCAATTGTTGAAGGAGCACACACATGAATCTTTTTCCAGTCAATTTCTAGAAATTGTTACCATGAAGATTGCATCCAGCCTCAGAGAGAAATCCTCTAACACACTCTCAGAGTGTGTGCAAGAGAGTTTCTGACTTTGTGACAGTTTGTAGTACTTTTATAGAGTAAAAACAGGACTTTTGTCATCGATATCTCTCTCCACATCTGCTCTCCAGACTGGGGTGTTGATTGTTGGCAGCTCTCTTGGTGCCAGGGGATGATCCCTGGTGGGCCTTTGCCCCTCGGGTTATCGCCCTCATTTGCACCTATTGCCTCAATGGGGAGAGAGGAAGGAGCATCCTGCCACATTGTGTGGACCACGTGCAACCGTTTTTCTTCTTTCCTGCTTGGGGTGGACTGTGAGTGGGATCCAGGCTGAGCCCTCACTTGTTCCCAGTTTGCAGTACAGATAAGACGTGATTTGTAAAGCAGGGCAAGGCAATATTGACTGGAATAAAGCTCTCAGGACATCTTGAATTCTTTCATTTCTACATGACATTATTATAACATTTTATTTTTTTGTATTTTATGTTATGTAAGTTTTGACAACAGAGTTCAAAGTGTGAATCTAAATTATGAACCACTTGTTTTATTGCGTTTTTAGGCTAATTCAGTGTCTATTAACATCAGTGGTAGCTATGGTCTTCATCAAAAGTAAATCATGCTCTTATATAACATATTCAGAACAGAAAAGATAAAAGATCACCTCCTTAGAACTAAAAAATATGTTATTATTTTTCTTTCAGTGATTTTCTTCCACTCTTTGTATGTAGTAGTGTAAAAGTCAATGTTTCAGACCCTCTACCATACTGGATTGTATCTACAGATACTTTCTTAATAACTATAAATGCTGTATTGGCAGTCTGAACAGAAAAGAAATTCAGTCTTAATAACAAGAAGTATATGTCATTCAAAAAAGTATGTCAGGAGTCCAAGGTCCAAGAAAAGTAATTTAACCTAGTGAAAGGTATTTTACAGTGGATTTTTATTGATACTTCTTTAATTTCCCTAAAACTGATATGTTAGTCCAGTGTCCTACTGAGCATAGACTGATGTTGCCTTACCTGTAGCCAGCACAGCCAGTGGAACAAAGTCTGTACCAGTGCACTTCTGGGAGAGGATGCTCAGCCTGCCATGGAGGGGAGATGAGGGGAACAGACTCGAGGGCATGGGGACATTTGCACTCAGGCACTGCTATGCTGCAGCGTGCTGCTCTGGGTGGTCAGCGGCCACGACCTTCCAAAAGCATCTCCAGCCAGGGGAGGCGTTCGGCAGGGAGCTGCAGCCTGCGCACACACCGGGCAGCCCAGCAAGAATAAACGAGAAGGGTCCTCGTATAGAGTCTCGAATGCAGGTTTATTGAGAGGGTCCACACACAAAGGGTTCCAGGGACGAAGACCAGGAGCAAGGGACTGACAAGGGGTTTTATATGGGGGGTGGGTAGGGAGCTACAACCAATGGCAGGAGAGGAGAGGGGCGGAGCAGAGGCAGGACAAAGATGCGGGAACCAATGAACACTAACCGAGGGAATACTGACAACCGGTCAACCCACAGGGCATTGAGGAAAGGAGAACTTTCTGGCAGAAGGGGAAGAACAGGGAACAAGGGGCAGGATGGCAACAGGCCAACGGGGAAAGAGGAATTTGGGTACATTCAAATGAAAACACAAAGGATCATGGGGGGAGTCCTTTTTCTCGCCATAAGCTCAGGGAGAGTTGGCAAAGGTGTACCTTTCCCACCAGTGGGTTTTGTGGTGGTTACTGGGAGCAGGCTTGCCTGCCCCTATACTGCTACAGCTGCTTCAGAGCAGCACAAAATGGATGACTTTTGCCTATAGTCAGTGGAATTCACCCCAGTGGTTTCCTGCCACCCGGGGTCAGCAGCCCTGAGCCTGCAAGTTAGCACTGCACTGCAGGGAGTGACTACACTTCCGTGAGTGTGAGGACAACTCAGCTCCCTTTGCCATTATAACCATCTTTTCCTCTTGTCACTGTCATCTAGGAAAGCAAAAGCAAACAAACAAGCAAACGCACACAAAAAAACCCCACCAGAGCAAGTACCAAATGCCTCTTTTCACAATTATCTGTTACAGGGCATTAACACTGTTAGTTGGTTACCTTGTATGACAAATGATCTGAAAGCACATTTTGCTTTGGTGTACACTGATAGAACTTCAGAGAGTTCATTGGTGAAATGACGCCAAAATTCTGATTGTGGTGAATCCATCAGGTATGAATTGACCATAAACCAGATGAACAGTCCTGAGTGTTTTATGAAACATTCTTTAGAAGGAATTCAGGGGATGGGGGAGGAAATAACAAAACTGAAAAGAGTGTATATGACATTTTGGGTCTCTACATGCTGCAGTGTTTCTGTAATGTGTTTAGGTTTGTTTTATGCTCTTAAACTCTATTTTTAATGAAGCACAAAGAATTTAATAAACAGACCTGGAACTATACTGTTTTTTAAACTCTTGATTTATACTTAAGCATGGGAAATAACTCTGATGTACGAGGATGAGTTCTGAACATTGCCAAAGATTTTAGTGTATGTTAGCTGAGAATTTTTGTTTTCTAAGCATGTTAAAAGATCTCTGGTTGGTTCCTGGACTATTTTGGAAAAATGAATCTATGAAGCTAGGAAGGCCCAGTGTATCCAGGTGTGTTTAAAATAAAGGAAAACATTTGATCTCCTCCTTTTCTTAAAACAAATGAGACAACAGCTCTGTGTGGCAAAGCATCATCTTCTGTGATGTCCATCAACATGCTCCTATACCTACATGAAATCTGATCTGCATGCCAAAATAATTCAGGTGATTTCCACCAATTTCAGCAGCTTCTGGATAGATCCCAAACTTCCTGAGTGAAACTTACTTTTTCACAAGAATAGAGTTCTCCTGGCATTTCAAAGACTGTTTGGATAAGTAAAATCTAATATATTTACTTCTATATTCAAAATGTTTAAAGAAACTGAAAGTGAACTCCAGAAAACCATCAGCCAGAGTTCACCTGAGCTTCTGTTTGTAACTCCTACATCCACAAAAATCTCATTTCATAAAGTAATGAGCTGGTTTGCCACAGACAAGCTATAATAATCTGAATATGGCCTATGGATCTTAATCAGTTCAAAAAGGAATATTTCCAATACATTTTAAAGTCTCTTCCACATACTCGCAGAGGAAGAGAAATCTCTGTGAAGGACTATATCTAATTCATACTATTTACGAGGGTGAATGCTATCAGTTCCAACTCTGCTAGGTGCAGTAACTTAATTTACTGCTCTCGCAACACAAATCAAATTCAAATCAGAGTCCAGGTAGAGTTGGCATGTCTTCTTTGGTAATCTAATATAAAAGTAATTCTCAGTGAAATTAAAAAAAACCCTGTATGCAATTTATGCAGAAAGAAAACTCTTATCTATACTATATTGAAACCTTTCTTAAGAAAACCCTGTATGTGGCCAAAGTTCTTCATTCTGTGAACAGAGATGTAGAAAGAAGAAATCAGGGGACGTCACATCAAAACTGCCAGGAACAGCAGGAGGACTGAGGCAATTTTGAAGCTAGTTTCATATACTCGTTTCTTTTTTCATTGCTTTGATCTTTTGAAAACTCCATGTTATGCACTGAAAAGCTGGAAGATAGAGCACTTGCACTACTGCATGAATATATCAGCTATAGTAGTGCTGAAATAGATAAGCACTTGTGTATGTGAGTGTGTGTGTGTATAGTTCGTTAACAGAAGAACATGAAAAAGTGAAAGTAAATATATTTTTATTAGAAAGTTAGATTTTGTGGTTTATGCCGCAGTATGAAAAAATTATTTTCCTGACTATAACGTGATTGGTTAGGAATGTGGTTTGTTAGGGGATAAAAGAACAGGGATGAGAAGGGGATATAAATGCTATGGTGTGCCGCTCCAGCAGTATTTTCCCAGCAGCATAGCAGCAGCAGTTGGTTGCTGTAACTGGCACAGGGAGAAGCACTCCTGATTGCTGCATGGCCTCTGGAGTGGCATGGGAAAGATAATGCTTGGTTAAGCAGCAGGCTGAGGGTATTTCTGAGACTTGCTGTGTGGCAGCTCCAGACTTACATGATTTACCAAAAATAATTGCTGTCAGAGTATTTTACTGTTTGTTTGCTTTGTCCTCTACTATATCCTTTACTGAATTAACATTGTATGACAGGAAGGAAAAGGTGCCGCCTAACAGGTAGAGCACTGTTTATTAAAGGGAAAGGAGAGGCAGATGTGGACTCTAGTCCTTCTACCCAGAATTCCGTATTGTTTCATGAAGGTTTAATAGAAGACTGCAGAGTGGGGCATTTGAGTGGGGTCTGGGCCTGTAACTGCTGCAGGATTGTGTTTGTTCCGTATTCTCTTTCTATTGCTGTATTTTGAAGATGAGAGGCCATGCAGATAGCAGTCAACTATCAATAACAGTGGTCAGCTCACTCTTAGGAATGGGGGACATCTGACAAGCTTTCCAGGTGTTCAAAAACATAGGAGACCTCCACCAAATTTCCAACATACAATGAGACCAAGGTGGAAGGGAAGGCTGAAGAAATATGTACCATGTATTTTACCAATAATGTGCTCTAGGAGTGTGTTTTTTAAGCAACGTACCTGCAGGAATGCCAATTAAAGCCAAAAATTTGAGCAACTTACAGAAATGAATAATTACTATTGAAAATCTTTTTCTGCACTGCGCAGGTCTGAAGGCATTCTTGCATCACCTGAAAAAGCATTGCTTTCAAATGCCAAGCACTGACTGACAGAATATAACCATTCAACATATTTTCAAGTCATTGTAGGGACCAATAAATCACAGCTGATAGGTCATGTGGAATTCTTGCTGGAATCACAGCCTTTCCATTTTATATAAATCCTCCAACCACATGGTTCCTGGCCAAAGTCACAGAGAACATATGAGCCAGGCTTAACAAGCAAGAGTTACGAGGGATCCTATTTCTTTCTTTAGGGAATAAATGAATAAGCCAAGAAAACAACTCAGTAGGTCACAGGAGAGCAGATCCTGAAGGAGTTACCACCTGTCAGCAAATATCTTGGCTTGCGGTTAAAAACTGTAATAGATATGCAAGATCAGCATTTGGTAAATTAACCAAGAGACCACCTCATTCTCTGTCAGCAATTGGATCACTGGATTTGCACAAGTAATTTATCAAGAATACTTTAACAAAATACTAAGAGGAATGTTAGATCTGGAGAGAAAAACAAAACAAGGTAAAATGGGGGAGTTATGTAGCTTTTAGACAAAATACTAAAGGGGTATTATCCTACAAGGGGTAGTGTGTGGAGCATGCTCACCTTGCAGGCTAAATAAATTGCATAGAGAGAATTATCCCACAGGGCGCAGATAGTTTCCTCTAGTGAACAAATGAGAAGGTAAGGACAAAACAGAGTTTCTGAAGTGGTATAAAAGAGTTTTCTGATGAAGAAATAAAACCAAAGATCTGACATTTCATGTTGATGTATAAATCTTTAGGACTGCTCACAGCTTATGCAATAGACAGTAACATAAGCTAACAAGAAAAAGAAGCCTTTTTGTGAAAAGGATGCCTTCCTGGATACACTCAACCACCGCATGCATCTGGGAGCACTAAGAGGAAATATTGCCAGCTGGTAATGCTGAGGCCTCCTGTGATACACATTAGAAGTGTTTGTCAATCAAATCTTAA
>VZTJ01006327.1:8514-22927 GCA_013397795.1 Orthonyx spaldingii | reverse complement strand
CTGGATGACCGCCACATCTCACCAGTACTGTGGGGACTGAACTCTCTATAGTTTGTTGTAGTCATACACTCAGTAGCAACTATTCAAAACACTTATTGTCAGCTACTTCTCATCACCAAGTAGGATGAATCTAAAACCAGAAACTTGTTCCCACCAATATCTGAATCATCTCTCCATGACTAAATTTACAGCTCATGTTAAATCCTTCACCTGCAGAAAAAAGAAAATCCTTGTTTTTTATTGTATACCAGTGCCTTCTTCCACTTTACCTCAAGGTATCCAGTAGGACCCAAGGTATCAAGTAGGAAAACAACATAATGTACTTTAAAAATTAATTATGGTGTTTCAAGACCCACGAGAGCTACTGCTGTTTGTGGTTTATTTCATCTAACCTGTTCAGTTTATAGCACTTAGTTTGTTCATCTTTAGGCTTATTTATTCAATCTAGTATTCAGAATTTAAATCTGTACCTGATATTCCTTGATGAAAAATATTTGACTCAAATTCTCAGCATTAAGAAATTGCTGAAACATTTTGTTGTTGCTGTTCCGCAGATATTGAAGTCTATCCGGTCAAGGGCTTGATTCCTTGTAATATTTATGACTCTGGGGAACTCTTGTATCCACATTTCCTATAACTGTGCTTTGATGAAAGTAAAAAATTATAAAGTTACATGTAAGGAGATGCTTTTAGCTATGATATTACAGTACAAATTGTCACATAATGCTACATTGAATGAGATTTTTTAAAAATAGGACAGTTCCAGCAGTAGAAGAGGAAATGTGTGATTTGGAGGAAAATGGTAAAAAAAAATAAAATTGTTCCTTCAGTGCCTGCGAATGGAAAAAAAGAAACTGTGAGAATATTCTAGATAGCAGCAAGGCACTGGTTCAGTGGAAGGTAATGCCCTTAAAGGATTTTTTGTGTAAAGATTATTAGTATAATATCATTACTAGAGCATTTCACAAATTGCTAAATTATTTTACCTTTCAGAAACAGGTCTTTAAAATATTCGTGCAGGTTAGGACACTATAAATTACCCAATACTTTGGTATCATTTTTCTACCAGGCATTTTTCCACCAAGCATTTCACTCAGCTGCTTCTCAGCTTTGAATTGCACAAGAAAAAAAAAAAAAAAAAACAAACCAAAAACCAACAACCCCTCAGCCCATTAGGAGTATATAAAATTCTTTGCAATTATCTTTGTGATTGCCATAGGATGCTAATGTGATTACATTTTCTGTTCACGTCAGAGCTTTTACCAGGTGAACAGACCAGGTGGATTTTGTTGCGTTACACATTCTCTGATGCTCAGGAGTGCTCCACACAGCCCTGACCTTTCCAGGATGTTCACAAATACTACAGGATGCTGCCTGAAACCCTTTTCCTTCTCAGCTACTGGCAGATCTAATCTGTAGGGAAACTATGGAATTGATTAACCGATTAAACATAGAAAAATGAAGAGGTCAAAGTGATACAAAACTCTGACATGGAGCGTATCAGGTGCCTCACAGGTGGCTCCATCTGCAGCTAAGAAAATGGAGTAGAAAAAAGATTAAATCACATTTAAGTTCAGTCAATAAAACAATCATCTTTGTTGTTAAATTTTGTTAATTTGGTAGAGGAGGGGCACCCTGTGGCTGCTGGGCTTCAATGGCTGAAATCATTTCATACAGAACCAAAATGTGCTTTTGTAATGAAATCTTGTAAAATTCCCATTGATTTAAATGGTTTCAGGTTTTCTGGTCTGCACAGAGGCATTTTCTCTCAGCTAGATCCTTTTGACTTTATGAACAAAAATTACAGCAGAGGAAATGCTTCGTTCAGCAGATAACATGTTACAGATACCAGAATTTTTGGGGCCATGCAAGAACTGCCATGTGGTAAAGAAATTCCTGCTTTAGCAACACCAGATCACCACTTGGTAAATATTCTTAACCTGTATTAAGTGGAATTTCCCAAATAATCAATTAAAGCACAATTTTGTCTCTTCCCTTAAATTTTGCAGCCAGGGATGCTGGTTTACATCTCTCAACAGGGACATTTTTTTCCTAGGGGTGCAACAGAGGAAAAGTTGGTTCTTTGTTCTACTACTGTGAATCTTACAGAGTCAGCTTTGGTGCTGTGAATCTCTCCTTCACTTTGAGTGAGAAATCTGTCTTGTGGGTGGAAAAATAAATTTGTTTCCTGCTCTGATTGGCTGGGCATCCTGGCTGGCTGACAGTTTTCCCTATCGTGACACGTTAGTAGGTTGTTCCACAAACTCCCTAAGGAGATGCATGTGATAAGAATATAAAATCCACCAGAGCTTGCTGTCATTCTCAACAATATTCCAGAGTAAACTATTATTTTTATCTTAGTTTATCATTCTCTTAGAGCAATTATGTTTAGTACAGGTACAGGATTGCCCATAGGTTTCCAATATCCAAATTGAGTGTCTGTTTCTAGATATTTAAATACTGTCCATGTCCAGCCTTAAATTTTAATTATGAATGTGTTTTATGATTATAATCCATGTCAGTGTGTGCATTGCCAAGTTCACTCAGCTGTGCCACACCTGCAACCTCTGAGAGTCACTCAGTGCATGTTCTGGGCCTTTCACATGTAGCAGCTTCGATCACAATTAAATTAAATATTCTACCATCGTTACATCCCAGATTTGGAGTTTCATTTTTGTATCCTGCCTCTCAATCAAAAAAAAAAATTAAAAAATGAAATAGACCTCTTACTGATATTAATTACAGACAATATTGTAAAACTGTTTAAATCTTTGTAAATTTATAAAATAATTAAGACTGGTCCTTATTTTGATGTTACTTTAAAAAGCATTATTCCCCTGCACTGAAAAGCAGAATTTAGGAATTTTAACATAATTTGGAGTATACCAAAATTTAAGGCAAGTTTAAAACCTGTATAAAAAATTGAAGGCAGTTCTTGTCAGTCACAACTTTCACTTGATAATTCATAATTCTTAATCTAATTCCAAATTGTACTCTGGATATGTCTCTAGAAGCACCAATATGTCTCAAAAAAAGATTCAGGAAAAGACTACTGTGTTATTCAGAAATTATATACAGAAATTATTCTGTCATCAATACATCTGTGCATGCAGTATATGCACAAATTCAATAATTGTTACGGAATTTTCAAATATTTTCTAGTTCAGAGAAGACTTTTACTCTTCATGCTCCTGCTCAAGACCTTTTACCTGTACTAAATTTTTATGATACTTTAAAAACACAAATAGAAAATCTCCTTATTCACTTGTGGTCAGAAACTTTTCATCTTTAGCAGTTTAGGAACTTCATCTTTTAATATTTGCTGTACCAATTTATAACAGTCTCTGAGCTCAGGCATACAAATCTCAGTTATTTTAAAGAGGAAGAAAACCCTTACAGTCACACTGCCATAAAACAGTAGTAAAGCTTTTTTTTTTTTCCCTCTCAAAATAAATGTATTTATTTATTTGTTTGTTTAATTGTTTATTTATTGGGATGAAGGGAGTGGTAAGAAGTCTATGTCACAGAGATAAAGTGGGGGTGGCCTGTTTTTAGTTTTTTTGGATTTTGGGATTTTTTTTTTTTTTTTGTGCATAGCTAGACTATTCCTTTTTCAGAAAAGAAATGTTGAAATATTTTTATTTTTTTCAAAAAAGTTTAGATATATCCTGTGGTTTGTCTTTAGCCCATCCAGCTGAAATTGTTTTCTGTTGCAGAAGGCTGGATTGATATTCACTCAGATTTAGATCTCTCACACATATTTTTCTTGCTCTGTCTCCTGCATGTTGGTGGAGTGAATAATGGTGGTTTTGATGAATCTGTTTTGAGGGTGTTCATTCCAGTGCTTGACTGAGCACTAAATGCAGCAGTCACTCACAAAATCTGTGCAACGGGCTTTCCCAGCCCAGTTCCTGCTGTAGTCCATGGATCAAACACATAATGGGGAGCATAAAAACAGCAAGAGAGAGTGCCAGTGCTTTGTACTAGTTTAAAACAAAAAATATTAACCCGTGGGCTGCACTGGAGTGTTGCTGGTGCCCCTCAATTGTAATAATTTCCTTGCTAAAATGGTAAATTCTGATGGCTGAGGAATGTAAAACATTGCAATAAATGTGAGATGTGGGAGTCTGCTGGTGGGACTTAAATGAGTCTGTCAGCTCATTTGTTCTTGAAATGCTATTGCTCATTTGGGATTTTTTTTTTTTTAATTTGGGGCAAAATAGTTGAAGTTTGTGCTTCAGGAATTCCTCCACATTAAATGCTGCAGGATCACAAAATTTCAGAAATTTTCATAGCCAAAGTGTTGTCTCAGCTGTCAATTTAAACTTTTATCAGCATGGCCCATCCAATGGTCCAGAGGTTAATGCCAATCGTAAATGCAACTTTTTTTAACCTGGACTTAGCATTCCTAAGAGATTCTGTTCTACTGAACAGAAGTTATTGCACATTGCCTACGTACCTATATCTTTCCTGTGCTAGCAACATAAAAAAATTGTACTTTTCTGTTGCAAAAAATCTTCATAACAGAAGCTTCCATGCATTTGTGAAATATGTTTAACATTTCAGGGAAAAAACATGAAGTGTGATGTGTTTCTCTATTCTTTCCCCTTTTATCTGCTAGGTCCTCAAGCAAATATTCAAAGCAGACTTTGAATTCTTGTCTTGTCAATAAAAGAAAGTTACCCAGCTTTCCCAAAGCTTCAACCACAGTTTGAATTTTATCTGTATTTGGGAAGAAGGGACTGGAGGATTTCTCTTGATTCCTTTAAGTTACTTGGGTTTTTAACAATTATATTGTTTGTGCAGAAAGTAGGTATTAACACATCAGAAGGAATAAAATTATTAGTGTTCCATGTATTTTCTCTTTGACCTCACAGATGAACATACTGTGGGTGTATGAATATTATATATTATTATTATATATGATTATATATTATTACTATGAATATATATATGAATATTATATATTCATTCATATATATTATATTACAGCCCTGTAAAAGAACAGATATTTTAAAGGATTTCTCTGCTCACCAGTGAACATCTCAGGCCAGATGATCCTTGGTGTCCCTTCCAACCTGGGATTCTCCTGTTGGAAGATCCTTCTCTTCCCTCAGTAATTCTTCTCACCTATTTTTCTCTCCTCTTCCTCACCAACAGACTAAGTGAGATGTGCTTGATCTTCTATCTTCCATCCCACCCTGTTCCTTTAGACTGTAAAGGCACAGGATGCCTTCCTATGTCATTTTCAAGCTCATGAAGAACTCATGAGGAAACCCCAGGCATGGTTGGATTGAGCATCCAACATCAATTTTCACTTTTTTTTTGGCTTCTTCCTCATTGTATGGGGTTTTTTTTTTTTGTGGGTCAGTATAAGAACCAGGCAACATTATCTGAATTTACACTGGATTTTCACCTGAAGTCTTCTTTCCTCACATGTATATTTTGCCATGGTCTCATTGAGCTGGTCCTGCTGTATGCACCTATGCTCTACAACACTTTGAAAAACACAATGTGCAAATTTTCCTCACTTTTGGCTTCTGTTGATAGACAGATTATAATGATTTTTAGTACTAGAAAGTCCCATAATTCCTGTCTGATTCAGGCTCCTATGTTTGTCTTTTTCCATGATGACTGGGCTACTTTAGAGAAGTGATATTTGCCAAAAACAAATAGAAATTTGGGTGTATTCAGCAAGGAAAAGTGTGGACAGATATCTCAGGCCTCAGTGCTTTGGACCACAAATCATCTCTGTGTCTTCCCACACGTAAAGTGATTCTGGAAGAGACTTGAACATTTTGAATAAATCTGAGCAAATTTCATTTTTTTTTTTTCCCAAATACAATGCCTCGTGGACCCAGAGCCAGACAGTCTGTCTCCCATCCTATTATTTCAGAATTATTGATTCTATTCTGCCTTCATATAACATAAAGCTCCCAAAACACTAAACTGGAAGCATGAAAGAGGGTAAATTTGAGGTGAAAGATACTAAATGAGAAAGGAAGTGTTGAGGATGAATATTTTTTTTCCCCACATTAGACACTTAGATCACGTTACTATTCACTGTGCAAAGGTTTCATCTCCCCTCACTAATGTGTTTCTGCAGTTCATAAGGTATTCTGGATATTTATTTTTGGGCATTACTTTTGGACATAAAAGCAAATACTTAATAGGTATTTGTAACTCCTTTAAATGGAGTTCATTACCGTTAGTCACCACAAGAAGTTTAAACACAGATTTCAGTGTCCTTTGTGAAGTTTGTCTTAACCTCCTGTGTGTCTTCTTTATGTGCCAAATTATTGTTCTGTAATCTAAATTGCATGAATGCTCAGGAATACTCAGCAGCTGCCTTTTGTCCTGTCTTTCCATTTTTACCATTACATCTATTTTTTATCCTTTAGTTCAGAATTTTTGGTATGAAGAATATAAATACAGACATATTGTGGAGGTGTTTATGGAATGAAAAGAAACCAAGTATTTCATAAAAAAATTTATTTGCACTTCTGACAACTGGGTCGCAGAAAGAACATGGAAGCCTAAATACTACCAAAACATTAGGTGGTCTGAAAATTAATATCTTGTTAATTAAAATTATTTTAATTTTAAATGGGATGAGTAGGAATAAAAGCACGATGACACTTGCAGGAGTATTTATTCCCATTTGTGTATTCTGAAGCTGGTAATCATCCAGCAGTAAGCAGTGTTTGCTGCAGTCACCAGATTTTAGCCCTGTGTCATTCCCTTTAATTACATTTCTTCTCAATACAAAAGATTTTAAAATTTTTTAAAAGTTTGGTGATGACACAAAACTATGAGAACTGTTAGAGAATGGAGCACCTCTCCCATGAAAAAAGCCTGAGTGTGTTGAGGTTTTTCAGCCTGGAGGAAAAAAGGTTCCAGGGAAACATTTTAGTGGCCCTTCAATACATAAATATGGAGAGAGACTTTTCACCACGGCCTGGAGTGGCAGGACAAAGAGAAGCAGTTTTAAACTGAAAGGGGGTAGGTTTAGATTGGAAAAATAGAGGAAAAGTTTTTTAATGGGAGTGGTGAGACACTGGAGTGAGGAGTTGTGGCCACCACATCGCCACAGTTTTTAAAGGTTTGTTGGATGGGTCCTTGAGCAACCTGATCTAGAAAAAGTTGCCCCTGCCCATGACAGGAATATTTGTACTTGAGGGTTTTGAAAGGTCTTCTCAACCCAAATCTTCTGTGATTCTATGGTCTGTCTGAAGTAAGGGATTAGAGGATGCAGAATATTGTTCTAATATAAAAAAACTTTGGGTATGATTTTTTAAAAAGTAGTAATGCAATTACTTTTCATCAAGATTTCGAGCTAACCCCAGAGTCAACCCTCTGTTAAGAGGATATGGATCTTGATGGAATTTGAGGTAGTTCTACAGAAAAAGAGAGAGCTTAATCCTAGAAGGTATATAAATAACTTTTTATGATCTCTGTAAAAGAACGGGGGAAAAAAAAAAGGAGTTTTGTCCTTTGGAAAATCCTCAGGATTATTTTTCTGAATCCATTTTAATTCCTTAGGGAATTAATCCACAGGCACATACATACATAGAGGGATACACCACACACAGAGACAGTATTGCTCACTTACTCTTCTCAACCTCAGCAACCCTTTTGACCAAATCCAAAACCCTTGAGCCCCAGGAAGGCAATTATTGTGATTTCAATAAATTGCACATAAGACCTCAGGATGAAATATTATTGTAAAGATTATAGGAGAAAATTCTCTTGATAATTCCTCACTACCTCCTGTGTGTGTACTGATTTCCAGTCACTGATTATACCAGCTGCTCAGGTGTGTAGAGCAGTCAATATTTCTTATATTGCTGACTCACTTTTTTCCTGATAAACCACATCAGGATGATGTCTTCAGATGAGACTCCTTATTTCCTCCATTTTCTTGGTGTTATGGTTATTAAATGTGACAAATGGAGCTGGAAAACTTTCCCTTACACCAGAACAGACAGAAGCCTAATGTGTTTAAAATTTCATGTTTGGGCTGGGGATGTGACAAGTGCTGTGAATTGAAGATAGGATGCCTGTAAGTGGTTTTGACAATGTTGGAAAGAACTAAAATCTCTACACTTTTGGAAAAAGCCAAACAACGTTGTGCTAAGGTAAGTAATGCTGCTGTTCTCCTCAGAGATTTTATTTTTCCTTGCTCTTGTTGCTGTTGCTGTAACTAATAGTTAAGCTTTTTTCCTTCCCCCTCCTCATCCCTCTTCAGAGTGTTTGATTATGGCTCAGCTATAATATACAGCACATATTTGTGGAGCACTTTCAAAACAGAAAAGCAGCTTTTTACTGAAAGATTTGATTTAGATTACATGAGCTTAACACCGGAAGTTGGATCTTCTGGCTGCTCATACTGGATATTTCCTCTCTGGCAAGACCAGAACCTAATGGAAAAAGGTCTGTGGAGCAGAGCAGGTGGTGCAGGGAAGCAAATGCCCTGGCTGTGCACTTCTAGGAGCTTTATTTTTGGTCTGTGGTCTGCGTGTCCCCTTTGTCTTCAGTAATTATTGCATCCAAGAATTTGCCACCTACGACCTTCCTCACACAAGAGAAAAATCCCCATTCAGAGTTTTAGACTCTCAGGTGTTCTACCTGAGAGCAGCAGCTCCATCTGGTTTGTATTTGCCTTTTAGAAAACCAGTGACGGGTCCTGGGCGTTAGTGAACACACAGGTCAGGAAATGCCCTCGGGCATCCTGCTCCAGGGCACAAACTCATTGTCAGGGAGAGATTAAGTTGAAGTTTCCCTCCCAGTCAGGTGTGACTGTGGGTGTTGCTGCAATGTTCTGTGCCTTCCTCTGCACTGTTTGGTGTTTGCCATCATGGAGATAAAGACACCTTTTTTTTTCCTTTTGAAAATGCCTGGGATATTTCCCTTGAATCCCATGCACCGTTAGATTGGAAGCCCTGGCAGCTGAAGAAACCTTTCCAGTTTGATCAGATCAGTAATAAAAGACTTCAAAATGAACAGATTTAAGGTTCTTAGGCACCTAGTTCAGGTAACAATAAAAAATTGTCAAAAGATCCAAATCAACACAAACAGTCAAACCTCCTGTAAAAAAAAAAAATAATTCTATCTAGCCTCCACTAATATGAAATCAGCTTTGGAAAGAATATTAACTAACAAATCTAGGCAGCAGCAAAACATATTCTGTCTTCTATCAGAAATTTCTGGAAGGACATACTGAATGGTGGAGGCCGATTTACCAATTTGACCTTAATTCCGTTGGCCATCTTAGGTGATATATTTCTGAGAGCTAAGTGTTTTTTCCATCTTGCCTTATAAAAACAGCAGTAACATCAACACTTTCCAGCACATTATTCCTGATGCTGTCATTTCTGCACTTAGGAAAAAAATCACCATTTGTTTCTGTGGCTTTAAAAATGATTTTGTTGTTTGTTCACATTCAAAAGGAGCTCTAGAAACTTTGTTCAACTGTTAATGTGCCAGAGAATGATTCACTAGGCTTTCTGTAAGAAAAACAAGAATTTCCAAAACAGTGTGTTATCCAATTTTACAGTTTGGGTTTTTATCTTCACCTTTACATAAACAAAGTCTTATTGATAAGCCAGGAGTATTAAGCAATTTGTTTCTTTGGGCCTCTTCTAAACCAAGGCAATGGTTTAGGGCAGCCATGGATCAGAGGTCAGGAGTGTCAAAACCTTTCCTTTTGCAAAGAAGGTGAAAAATGTCCATTTCAATAAACGTTCAGCCTGGATTACCACTGTTGCTTTGAAAAGAAAATTTAATTTCAGAATTATACACAATATTTTTCTCCTAGATTATGGCTTTGTTTATAACTTTCTGTTCACACTTGACAAGACCTAAGTAGACATAGCTTGAATAGGTAATAATTTATCTGTCTGTTTTAAAAGGCCTGAACAAAAACAGCAACAACAATGGTAATTATAATCCTTAACCTGGTATGCCATAATAAATGATTTGCTATTGTAAAGATTAATGGAGAAGTGCTCTTCAAGAAGGTGAAACTTACTTTCTACAAATCATGTCAGAATTGCAAAAGATTTTATTAATATCTTTTTAATACATACTGCTGCTAATGCTGTAACCTGAAAAACCTCTGACATTGAAGATATCTTCGACCAGCCATGTGGTGATTTCCCAAGAGGAAAGAATACTTCTAAAAATAAAGCACTGTTCTACAGCTTTTGAAGGATCTTGTGAGAAATAGACACTTCCTATTGAAGGGTCCTGTATTCCAGATAATTAACTCACTTTAACAATTATCAATCCTACACATAATTTCGGGTTTTCTTTTAACTCAAATTGAATATGATATGGCTGCAAGATAAGTTATCAAATAATTAGCAGCTTTTAATGCCAAAATGGTGGCTCTTTTCTTTGGTGTCCTTACGTTCTATGTCTTGCATAAATGTATTTTCACTGTAACTTGCAATGTGATAATATTCTGAAGGTCCTGTGATTCTAAGAGTGCTCAGGACTGTGGCAGGATGATTCCCCCTCCTTCCTCCCACTGAGGTGCATAGATAAGATAACCTCTGTCATAACAACTCACCAGGGGGTCACACCCTGGCACCAGGAGTCTGCCAGACCCCCATGCCAGGAATCTGGAGGACAGATGGGAGAAGAGATAAAAAATGTGTACGTGACAGAAGGCATGTCTTTGTTCTATAAAAGCATCACCTATGTACCACAAAGTCAGAAGTTTCTCTTGCACATTCTACGAATGTGTGGAGATAATTTCTCCCCAAGGATTTCGCGGACCTTGTGGTAGCTTCTCTAGAGATTGAGGGAGAGGATCTGATGTGTGTGGACATCCTTCGACAATTGGATGGTAAGATACATTGAATCCTAATTATACTATTTTTTCGCTAGCTGTATTTGTAAACGTGCACTGTATATTTAACTATTAATAGTTTTTCTTTTTCCTGTGTAGTAATATTCTGTTTTAAGTCTCTTGTCTGTTCAATTGGTGTCTCTTGAATAAATGATTTATTCTATAATACACCGAATCAGCCATTATTAAAAGAACTTGCGAATGGAAGTGGGTTCTGGGGTGCAGGCCGCCTCAGTAAGTTACTATCTATTGCTATAGGCCTAAGCAGAGGTAGAAGCTTATTTAAACTCCATAATATCCATTCATAACAAGGACACACAATGGAAATCTTATGTTTAATGCAGATCCATCAGGCTGTTACAATAAATCCCACAGCATCAGGAAGTATTTCATAAAGCCTCTGTGATTTTAAAGTACAGGAGGAGCAATGTGTGTGTGGGTGAGCCCAGGAGGTACTCACTCTTAACATGTTATTTGGCTTTGGCACTGCTTAATGAAAAAAAGAATGAACAAAATTCATGGCTATGCGGTTTTTATAGAAATCTCAGGCTTGTTTTGTCTTTTGTCTGAGCTGGACAGCCGTAATTCAGCTCTGATGCCAAGACCACACTTCTGAAAAAATGTGGCAAAAAGCTCCAACAATAAACCCAATTCTTAGATTATACCTTTAGGGTAAGCCAGTGAATTATATGAATTTGCTTTTCCAGAAAAAAATCTCACATTTTCTGTAATTTGTGAGCACAGAGTTCATTGTTCTGTTTTGTAGGGATTGGCACATTTGCTTATTTTGATAAATTAAAAATGATCAGGCTTTCTGACACATACATTTCCCCATCCTAGTCTTGGAAATACCTGCAGAAATTTGGGTTGTATTCTCAGCCTAAATAGTTCATTGTTATTATAAACCCATATCAGCAAATTTTGGCATTAAAAGCTCTTCAGTTCTAGAGTTGACCTCCAATGTATTTATAGGTGCAGTCATAGCACCTCTTAGGACTGATCCCCGCTCAAGGGTGTATCTTTCCCCTAATAACTCTAAAATTAGCTGATGAAAAATCTTATGGTATCAACTTCTTCCTTGAACACTGGTGTCTAGATTTATTTCCAGACAAATCTTTATGGATTTAGCTCAGTGTTATTAACATGTCCCTGGAAATGCCTCTATTTCTCTTTGGCAGCATCACATTTTGATGTGATACAAGCCATTGGTATAACCCAAGCTCGTCACTTGGTGAGGCTGCTGCTAACAACGGCTTTTCTCATTTTCCCCACTTTTTTTGTATTCATGATCCTCCTCTGTCTCTGCCACTAGTTCCTCACTGTGTGATGATTCCTGCATTAATCTCCTGCTAACTTCATTAACGGTGTTTCCTGTGATCCCACATCCATTGCTCCAAACCTGGAGTGATTAAATCCACCCGGCTCCTAGCAAATCAGGTCAGTGACCTTGCTGCTGGAGAGAGGGAGAAAGTTTATTATTCTTAAATCAATTGATCCCCATTACCTTTTCTTCCATCAGTGTTACCAACATTTTCAATTCTGTGGTAATTTGACACCTTCATTTTTATAAATATGTATTTTTAGTTTCATTATTCTTACTAACTTTTCTCCAGACTTAATGGCATCTTTTCTTCTTTTCTTTTCTCTTTTCTTTTCTTTTCTTTTCTTTTCTTTTCTTTTCTTTTCTTTTCTTTTCTTTTCTTTTCTTTTCTTTTCTTTTCTTTTCTTTTCTTTTCTTTTCTTTTCTTTTCTTTTCTTTTCTTTTCTTTTCTTTTCTTTTCTTTTCTTTTCTTTTCTTTTCTTTTCTTTTCTTTTCTTTTCTTTTTCCTTTTCCTTTTCCTTTTCCTTTCTTTTTTATTTTCCTTTCCTTTTCCTTTCTCTCCCCTCCCCTCCCCTCCCCACCCCTCCCCTCTGCTCTCTTCATTCTCATAATTAACCAAGCCTCTGGTTAATTATTAAAATCTACTTGCAATACTTCTGAAATTAGTTCAGAGTGTCTTCTGACATGTTCTTTTACTCTTTATTATTTCAAGACTGAAGAGAATGTTAGCATCTTTCACATGAAAAGCTCCTGAATTTTTCAAAACTCTCTCTTATTTTTCAAAATATTCAATATATATGTTCTAAGTATAAACTATTTTCTGAGATTTTCCAAAAGCAGACAATGCAGACTGGCAACGTAAGAACCTAATAAAAAAAGTAGAACAAGTTTTTTTATTGTTGCAACTTCATGTTTTAAGTCTTGTAATGGTTGGGTTTAGGGTTTTTTTTTGTTTGATTTGTTTAAAAATAAAAAGGTAGATTTTATAACAGCCCCTAAAAAGACCCTTTCAAAATGATGTAGAGTTTTTATGGGTAAACCTTTATTATGTTTTTGTAAGTTTTTTCAGTTTGTTCTGAACAGGACAATAATAAAACTTCCAAAACATAAGGAAACCATTAAGTGTTAATAACTCTACAAATTCATTAAATTCTCCTAGAAATACAAATGAGAGGTGAAATTTAGGAATGTACCAAGGATAGAAGTTATGGGTTTAGGAACAAAACATTCTAACAGGGCTCTGACATGTAGAGGAAAGACATGTTTTGCATGGTTCCAGACTGATTAGCAAAAACTTTTTACCTTTTATCTTCCTGTATTATTTATGAAAAATATTTTGTGTCTAAAATCAAACTCCACCTTTGGATGAATGGTTAAATTTGTTGTTTACCTTTAACATTTCAATACCATACAAGACTTGTAAATAATTTATTATTTTGTTCGAGGTTTGAATGATTGGCAACCCCTCTACACCTCCTGTTCATTTCAGTTATAGAGAGGAAATAAAATGTATTTCCCCCATTTTCTCTGTGTAAAATATGTTATGTCCTTAAAGTCTGGTTTTTTGCTACCATATTGCTACATCATGTGCCATTTTTTCATGTTGTTCTTCAAAACAAAAATTATTACTTTAAATATATATTCCTACTGCTTGACATGGCCGGGAAAATAAATATTGCCTGTCCCTCAAAACTACTCCATTCAAATGTATTTGTAGTTTTTGCCTCCCTTTTTAAATCTAATTTTAAATTAATACCATTTCTACAAGGGTAAGTATCTAAAATGTGTTTTCATTGATTTAGTTCAGTGGTGCGCCTAGCTGAACTGTTTTACAACGAAACTGGGGAAGACAAATATTTGACAAATTTTTGCTTATTTTATTTCGATTAATAATTTCTAAAAGGCAGCATAACTTTAAAGCTGCTGAAGAAATAAACCCTCTTGCTGACAAGGATGAGATAATTGCTTTCAGATTCACTTTTCTTGTTATTCACATGCATTTAGCAGTGTTTTCTCTAAACTGTTAAGTAAAATAGGAGATAGGAATAGGATCTGTGCTCACAGTAAGGTTGGTGGATTCTACACCAATATAGTTGGGTCTATCCTTGGTACATGTGTGCCTGAGCTGTGCAATCACACAGTGATTTAAGTTGAGTAATTTTTCTCTTTTCCATTGCAAATTGGAAATATTCAAATTTTCAAAATATAATTTTTATATATATATATATATATATATA
>VZTJ01006326.1:35693-65210 GCA_013397795.1 Orthonyx spaldingii | reverse complement strand
CCAATTAACTGCGGGGGCCGTGCAGTCAGTGGCCAATCAGGCGCGAATCCATTGTGTATATAAAAGCTGAATTTAATAAATAAATTGATCTTTTATGGCACTTGACCTCTCGACTTCCCGTGTTTCGACATCTGCTCGCAGCGACAGTCTTGTACCAAGATTTTGCATTGGAACAGCCTTTGCAGTCTCTAGAATACTTTACTCACAGTATAAAATTATCACTAAATGTGTTTGATCTCCTGAACAGAGTTTTAATCTAAAAACTCAAAGAAAGGTTTTGCAATCTACTACTGAAGTACAGCTGAGTAAAAGATTAACACTACTCCTATTTTTAAAATACTTAAGCTTTCATACAAAGCAACCTCTTCCTTTTCTAAAACTTCCAACTCTTCTATGATTTCTAAAAAAAACCCCCTTTAAACCACGTGGTCTAAACAGGCATTTATGACATTTGAGACATTTTGTGTGTTTCAGCCTCAGTAAATGCACATTGTTGAGTGGTGTTTTTGTCCAAACACAAGGCTGCTGTTAAAACACTCTGGAGCTTTGCATGTGAAGTCACAGGTTACAGTATGCCAAAGGCAAGGAATTTACAATTACCTATCAATCCCTGAAGAAAAAGTAAAAACTACAGCTCCTAGAGGCTTCCTTGATAATAAAGCAAGTAAAAACATGGAGTATATTTGGATAACACATCTCAAAGCAGCACAATTGACAGAGAGAAGGTGATCTTTCCTTCTCTGAGTAACAGTTTCTGCATTTTCTCACTGTCCTAATGTACCAGGGACAATCTCATTAAAGAGGCTGATGATAAATTATTGTCACAGTGACTGGAAAACACAAGTTCCAACCATAGCCAGTGAATCCCTACAAGAAAAATGCAGAGGGACTTGTAAATTTACAAGATCATGTCGTGACATGACAAGGGAGAAGGGCTTCAAACTAGAACAGAATAAATTAGGTATTAAAGAAATTCTTTATTGTGAGGGTGGTGAGACACTAGAACAGGTTGTCCAGAGAAGTTCTGGATGCCCCTTGCCTGGATGTGCTCAATGCCAGGCTGGATGGAGCTCTGAGCAATGTGGTTTAATAGGTGTCCCTGCCCAGGGCAGGGGACTGGAACTAAATTATCTTTAAGATCCCTTCCAATCCAAGTCATTCTGCAATTCTATGCCATTGATCCTGGCCTCACAGGAACCCTGTGGACCATGAACTGTCCTTACTACCTAAAGTTCTGTACTACTTCTCCACAAGGGAGAGCAATACAGACATGGTGCTCAGTGCAATGACAGAGGTAGCTCCCAACTATCAGTTCCAGCCAGCTCCCTTAAAAACAGTCTGTTGAATTCCTTATTTTGTGCTATAATGGAATAGATTTCCATGCAGCAGATTTTATCTGTTGCTCTCAGGTAGCCAGAATGCAAGCTCCAAGGGACAGCAATCCAAGATGAGAAAGCAGGACCTGGATCAAGATTGCATGAACCTGTGTTTGTTCTGTAAACATTGTACTCCAACCTAAGGAGCCTCTCCAGACTATCTTGATGATTATTATCATTGGCATAGATCTTCTTCAGCTCCCTTATCATTAAAGGAGAGGATGACTAAGCAACTTGAAGCACTGACACTGAGATGATGGAGCACCCAGGCTGTGCTTCTGCAGTGCATCATTCTGAACTGCAAGGATTATTGGTATCCCCATTTTACAGTATTTTAGTAAATATATTACAATAGTTCAGTACTTGTATGGGCTCAAATACTCTTTCAGATACTGCTGTATTAGGCTGATCTTAAGTTTTACCATGTGAAGGACTACTGGGTATAAGCTGCTGATTGATGCAGAACTTCCAGAGAGTAGAGATGATAGTGTTTCGGCTTTAACTATTTCCAGAATGTGTAAGAATTCAGGGAAAAAAAACCCCACCCAAGAACATAAAAACACAGAAGACAGATACTGTAGATGGTTAAAAAGAAAACTGTACTCTTCCCCAGTTTTCTTTGTCCTTCAGGTTCAGGTGCAGAGGCAGCCAGCTACAAACTACCCAGCACCCACTGCTGATCTGAACAAACCAGACCTGCTGTGAAGGGGGCACCCCAGCGACAGCAATGGGCAACAGGCAGGGGAGCTCTCAGAACAGTTCCACTGAAAATGCTCTCTTAAATCACCCCCAATTGACAGCATTCTACAACACATCACTTTCAAAATATAGTATGTGAAACTGAAAGGGAGCAAAAATAATCTGTACACACAAGTCTTTATCACCACTTAAGTTTTAAGAATTGCAATGATACATTTTGTAAATCTAATAGGTTTTTAATAGTACCACATGCTACACAGGTCTTACTAATAATTTTGTGAAGCATCCATTTTATACACCAAGAAAATACACTAAGAAATACCTTCAGTGTGTTTTCCTCATCTCTTTTGGTGTGTATATGCAATTGGCAAAAAGTATGTCCTAATGATCATGACAAATTTCTTAAAATTAAGCCCTTACATACCAAATTATAATTGCTGATCACTTGATGAATAAATTTAAGAATCAGAAAATATTCTTCCTACCTACACCAGTGGCCATTTTAATTTCTTCAAAACTGAATTCATCTCCTTCATTGAACATAAGCAATACTAAAGTCTGAAAGAGCGATACTTGAAACTCCTTCTTCCCCTAAAAGAGAAATAACAAATAATAGTAATATTCAGAGAATCTTCTGTTGTATCACCTACATTTGACAGTTACAGAAAGTGTACATTAATTTTTCTATTCCTAGAAGAAGGGATATGCATTCCAGAATGCCTGGCACCCAGAAGAATCTGCCTGAATGTAGTATTGAGGAAGCAGGATATTTTTAGAACCTCTTTTTTTCTTGCTTCTCTAACAGTAGCAATACAGTACACAGCAGAAGCTCGTTAGAATGGCCTGGTATTTACTTCACATCCTTTATTTCATTTTAATTACAATACATGAAATTTTGGTGTTGTTGCCATCAATAGTAAATTTCTCTGTAATTAACTCAAGATTCACAATGAGTAAAAGAACTCAAGGGTTTTTTTGTCTTTGCTGTGGCTCAGTGAAGCTGCACTATTACAAGGCAAGATACTGCATGAAACAAAACAAAACCACATGAACAAACAACGCAGTTAAATTTAACAGTTAAATAATTCAACAAGCATTTAAATTTTAACCACAGCCATCACATGACTAACACCCTTCAGTCTCCTTTTGCATGTCAAGCATACTAAAAGTGTCACCAGGATTTCTATAATCAAAACAATTCCACATTAAAGATAAAAAATGCTATGTTCTTTTTCTTGCTTTAATTTCTTGCTTTATTACAACTTAGTTTATTTGAATGAGCAACAATTCCTATCAAATGAATATTACCATCACACTGTTGTCTTGTTAGCTAGGTAGTATTTCAGAGTAATTATAAAAAGCCTATTTTTTTGCACAAAATAACAGTATTGAACTGTGATTGTTCCTCCACAAAAATGTTACTAGCTTTCTAAAAAATAAAATACAGGATTAGATTCCAAGTAATTGAATTAAATTTTATCCCAACAGGAAAAAACATTAAACAAGCAAACTTACTTCCTTAAATTCTGCCTTTAGGACAGCATGCCCTAACGTGGTCTGCCACTGAAGTTTTCGACCACTGTGTTTTCCCAGGTAAAAGGTTTTAAATACCTCTTGAAGCTTTATCATCTGTAAAGAAAAGAGAGAAAAACATCAGCATTATAGCAGTGCAGAGATATCAAATGATTTCACGCATGTAATTTCTTTATTCTCCTCAACCATGTTTCATAATAGGTTCTTTTATGGGAAAAAACTTAATCCAAAGAGCAAAATTCTGCTCTCAAGTACACTGGTACTATTATGCACATAAGAAAGCCTCAATTCAAAAATAACTGAATTTTCCTTGGGTTTTTCACTTGCTTGTTTTGTTTTAAATAATGGTAAAATAAACTCTCTGTAAAGGGTTTTAAACCCCAAAAACAGATACTAATTTTCTCCTGGACTTTGAATCTGACCAAGAAGTCATGGGACAAAAAACATCTCACACCTTTACACTGGCTAGTACCATCTGCTCTTAAGTTCTTCTTCCCGTAGTTTGTAGATGGAACTCCAGTCTGATTCCACTACTTTATGCCCTCTTACTTCCAAGTAAGGGGGTTCTACCACTCCATTTTCATGATGTGTTGCCCAGGCTGGATCTTTTGGAAGTAGTTCTGCCATGGAGGAAAAGACACCTCAGGAGCAAGAGCACAAGAGCTTCCATGTCTTCCAAACTGAATGGGAAGCCCGTTACCACCTCTGGCCTCTGAAGTGCTGCCCACACCTCCAATCAAGCAAGGTATTGCAGGAAATAGGGACTCCAAAGACACATTTCAACCTAAATCACTACTGGCAGGAGCTTTGCAAAAATCTCTCAACTCGGAAACAATTATTTTTCAGGCAAACACTATTTAAATGCAGTGGCTAGTTTTGTGTGACACATTGCAAGGAACAGAGGAAGGATCTCTGAAAAAAGGAACATGTAATAATATAACTATTGACTACTTCAAAGTGCCTAACCAATGTAGTTAAAGATTGACTAAATTAAGGTGAACTGACCAACTGAAAACTTTTAAGTGACTGACTGCAATGCTATTATTTTTATTAGTATTATTTTTATACAGATTAAAAAACCCACACTGAGTGACATAATCATCTCAGAAAAGTGGATTTTATCTACTACATTTTATTTTTTGCAATTCTGGAATCTTTAAAATTGCATAAACCCCTTAAATATCTAGAAGAAAAACATTAAATGAAAGGCATTAATTCATCCTGTGATAATGACTCCATTCTGTAAAGTGTATTTAGAAGAAGAATTCAAAGACTAACCTCTGAATTTAAGTGGACTTCCATAGGTGTGTAAGTTGGCCAATATCCCATAGTTAATATATTTACTGTCAGGTCGATATTTCCTGGGTCACTTTGGTTCTGCATATACTAAAATACAAGAGACAAAAACTATTCAAGTATCCTATCTGCATACTAAATTAGAAAATACATATACTTAAATTAGAAATTTGAGATTAGTATAACAATGAAAAATTCCTACAGGCCACATCCTTGGTTAGATGTGCCCTAGCAGGATTTTAAGTAACTATCTAATGACCCCTTCCCCAATTTCAAAACACAGCAAGCAGTGGGGAGTACAAAGAAAAGATCAACATGCCTTGAAATATCCTGGACCACTGTCTATACAGGGTGCTAAGGTCAAAGACACTTTAATCACGTGGAAATCAAGCAAAAGAAAAGCTTTTGATCAGAAGCCATGACAAGGACCATAAGATCAAAAGGACCTCCTTGAACTTTTACATGTGTTAGACAAAACTGTTCCATATAATTGGAGTAGAGCACCAGTCAAGCCAGACTGCAAAATCTGGGACAGAATAGTCACTGCAAGATTTTATTACAGGTTTTTTTGTCCTGGGTCAGATCTCTAACCCAGCATTCTGACTTCAGTAATGGCCCAAAATGAGTACCCAGGGAGAAATGCAACAACAGGGTGAGCATGTACACTATTTCCTGCAAGTATTCCCTTGGTCACCAACAAGTTGGAAACTCTGTGGCTGAGACATGCACAGTTTCTGTGCTTTTAGCAACCTTCAGGAAGTTTCTCTGGTGTGGGCCATTCACAAAATATTCATCAGAGCAGCAACAGTTTACAGAATGAAGGGATACAGTCTTTCCAGGATGTCAGTCAACTAAATTACTATGTGGCATTTAGACTGTGATTTACTTCAAAAGGAATCAAATAAAACTGTAAAATTATTGTATACAATAAATAAATTCTGTTGTATAAACAGAACTGCAAGTAGACACTCTTATTATGACTAGGACCTGTTCAAAAGCTGTTTTGTTTAATTTTAGCTTAATCCAAGGCATAACACCATTAAATGCCTCCCCATGACTGTGGAAAATTTAATATACAAACAAAAGCTAAATGTACCTGCTTAAACTGCACCATGACATCTTTGGACAGTTCCATGTCCTTGAACATGCCCTCCAGTTTGCTGGTAAAAGCAGCACCACATTCTGTCACACAAAAAAATGCAAAGATCCCACAATTACAAAGAAACACAGAACAAGTGATAAACATTTAACCTGAGACAGCTGAGCCACACTTCCAGGTTTCAGAGCACCCACAAATAGGTATGTTTTAAGGATTTTACTCCTCTGTACGTACATTAAATGAACCAGTGTCATATCTAAGAGGTCAGCCCAATCATTCTTGCTGAGTACAATGAAAGCTGTAATATATATAAGTAAGAGCTATCCAGCTATTACTTAAAATCTGGCTTGTCACTTCTTAAAAGCATGACAAAATAGCAATTTCAATTTGCATGTCAAACAGTAACACAAATTTAACACATCTGAAGACACCTACCATGTTTAAGCTTTGACAACATGGACTTCTCAGCATCTACTGATGCACTTTTTCCAACCAGCAGTCTTTTGGCCAAGTCTTTCTTATAAAATGCCTCAAACACATCTTTCCCTGTAAGGAAATTGAAACAAAAAAATAAAACGATACATTCTATCTGCATCACTGCCCTTCAGGTTTGTGACACAAGCCTTTCTCATGAAAAGCTAATTAGCAGAACAATATTCACTATGCAGCAGTGAAGAAAAACATGTAGACAACTTGGTTTTTTTATATTTTAATAACTTCCAACATATTTTGCAAAATATTTACTTCTTTCTTTCTTATTTCTGCCCCAGGAACTTGGGCTGCCTTGCATTTCCCACTGGACCAGCTGCAAAACACATGAAATTACTCTGGGGTCCAGAAGAACATTCTCCCTCCACTGGTCTGGTTTATTAGAAAAAAAAAAAAAAGGGGGCGGGGGGGGGTTTCTGTGTATTAAAGAAGATACTTTAAAAGCCTAAGGTGAACAAAATTTAACAGAAGTCTTCTCACGTGGTTTGCCAACAGCCTTTTGAAATGAAGGAGTCATATAGATACCCACCAACTTTCACACTTTAAACTCAAGCTTCTCCCTATGGACAGTGCAAAGATACCAGCAAGGTGTTTCCCTTTAAAGAGGAACAAATTCACTCTAACTCAAGCCACTATTTGTGCTGCCTACAGTAGCCCCTCATAATTCCTTGCAAACACCTTCTAATTTAGTGCTTCTTATGATAGTGCTTCTTCTTCCTTCCCCATCCTGTCCTGGTGATGTTTCATGAACCAGCTGCATCAAGGTATTATCAAAAAGGCCAATGCCCAATAAGTACCTACTAATAATCATCTGCTCTTAAAAGAGCTCTTATGTATTAGACAGCTTAAAGTAAAATTTGTGCTTTTAGCTCAGTACTACAAAAAATATGAAGAGAAAAAGAGTTGGTGAAAGTTTCAGATTAACAGAAATTAATCTCTTAGGTTGACAAGCTGCCAGTACAACTGTTTTCATTCACCATCTCCATCTGACAAAAATGATGCAATTATGATTCAATTATGCAAATTACACTACTTTATGACTTGACTGCTTTCCCATTATATTGTAGTTGTTTGGGATTTTTATGAGGAGAGAATCTCATGGATCTCAGACAAATTAATACAGAATTGGGTAGCTCCTGCTATTCCACCCCAAGCTCAGGATACACATTCCACTTCCCTCAAAACAGTGACCATGCATCTGTATTGGATAAGACCACTGGTTTTTCTGATATCCAATCCAAAAAAATAATTCTTCTAACACATTCAAGGGTTTTGGTCAGACAGAGACATACATGAGGGAAATGCATTTCAAATGCAGTGAAACTCAGTGATAACACTTTTTCCTATTGTTTTGAGCCCTCCTCTGTGTTCCTTCTCAGCCATGATGAGGAAAGAGAGGTCAAAAGAGAAGTTGCTCTGTTTTCATGTTTTGTACCTACAACATACATAAGTGGACAGGAAACAGAAAGTCTGTGCTGTCATTAGAGGAGAGATTGTGGTTAGAGACATGGTTAATTTATGTGAAAGAACTTCCAGCAACACGTCTAACTCTTAGGTCTCCACTCACACGGCTCTGAAAAGTCTGTAACTTGCCAATCTCCACAGAACTATTTGTCCTCCCCTGTATATTTATTGTGTTACTTCCGGTGTAAGGCAACCTGAATTAAAGACCAAGTTGAGCAGAACCTCATGCTGAAAAAGATCTCTTGCATTCAGAGGAAAGCAGCTCTGCTGGTAGCAAGGGGAACAGTTTTAATTGCATCAACCGTGAACCACTATGTCTTACCATGAATGAATCTAAATATGATCATGATTTTGTCAAGGATTCTTTCCAGCTCTTCATCTGTTGCTTCTTTATTACCAGCTCTTAACTTGGAATCCACATATTTTGCTACAAATAAATAAAATTATGTAACAGCTTAAAAATAGATCTAAAATAACCAACTTAAGCATCTCTTGCTTGAAATATCACTATGTGTGAAATACTACTATATGTTAAAATATAAGATAAGCGCTAAATTTTCTGTTTTCCCTTTTCCCATCCCTGTGTTCAGTGGAATGACAGAGCCCTACTGTATTACTGGCATAATGGAAAAGTAGTGCAAAAAGGAATAGTCCAAGGCAAAAAAATGAATACAGTATAACAATTACAATTAATGCATTAGAAATTCCCACATTTTGTGTTATAGTCATAACAAGCACATTACTTATTGAAAGACAATGTTTTGGAAGTCTACAATGTATATGAATGTATTTTATGAGAAACAGAAACAAACAACATAAAGAGGACTATATTTTTGTAGACCTTTACCATGTCCCTCATGCTCCTTGGTAGGAGCATATTAAAATTTAAACAGAAGCAATGCTTTCCAGTTAGTAGTTTCAGAATGCCAGAAATAAGGTTAAGCCTTGAGTTTAGCTAAGTATTTATTAAGCCACATTAGTATCCTTATAAAACCTTCTGTGTAAGAAGAAAGCCTTTGTGGGAGCTAGAACACCATGATCCACAAATGACAACAGCCCATATTATGGCTTTAACCTGTATCACTATGCTGTGCAATCTGTCCTACATAAAGCTGATTTTAGAAGGAAGACACAAAATAAGCCAAATAAAGGCAAAAGTGGAAAAACAAACAAACAATCAAGGAGCAGGATCCTCTCCTGGTGTAAAATACCACAGCTCCAGTTTTTCAGTAGGCAAAACTGTCAGGATAGCTTTTGCCAGATCAGGGGCAAGCTAAATAATAGTATTTTTAAAGCATTTGAATTATTTATTATTATCTTTCCCCTTAATAAGCACTAGTTCTCCTGTCAACGTAGTGGGTTTTTTTTCTCTCTATTAGAACTTGTATCTGAAGGCTTTAAAATTGTTATCCCAACTTCAGCCTTCAAGGCAGATGGATGGGCTGGACTTAGTCCTTTCTGAGAGATCCAGAACATCCACAGAACTCCTCCACTACCACAGTTAAAGCCAGTTCCCCTTTACTTGCCACGGCTGCCCTTTCGTCCTGACCGTTTAGTCCCGTGGTAACCCAGTGCTGCACTGAGCAGTTGTTAGCACCAGGCCCCGTGCAAGCAGCAGAGCACGGGGACAGGAGGTGACATCGCCGCCAGGACAGCCCCAACAGCACCGCCAAGCTCCTGGGCCCCGCCACACGCCCGGGTTAACCTTTGCCTCGTGTCCCAAAAACCAGTGTCCTAAAGCACAATGCGACTGCACCACTATTGCACTAGCACACTCAGCAGCATTATCATGCTTTCTACAGAGTTTTGAAATATTTTACAGAAAAATATTTGTGTACCTATCAATTCTGCAGGCTTATTTGGTCTCTTGTTGATAAATGTTTCAAAGGACTCCTTCATCAAGTTTATAAATTTTTCATTTTTCTGAAAGCACACTTCTATGATATGGTCCACTTTATCCTTAAAATCTAGTAGCTCTTGCACCATATCCTTGTCTTTTTCAGGATTAACCACTATTGTTGTCCCAAAGTTCTGTAAAACAAACACTTTTGATAGTAAAATACTTTAGAGTGCTACCTATCTCCCCCAACAGACACATTTACCCTTACAAAATTTATCATTAGAAAAAGTAATTTTTTTTTACAGAACTACTTATGACTTCAAGTTTTAAAAAATGAGATGCATTGAAATTTAAAATAAAAACCAGACACACATTAATGGATTTCAAACATTAGTGTTTGATTTAGATTATTTACATTTAAGACGAAAGTAAATAAATAAATACACAGTAGACATGACTATGATGTGCAAGTTTACAGTGAGATACAGAACTATGATTCATGTAAAATAAATTATATGGAAACTGCCTCAGAAATGTTAAGTATAAAGGAAAACTGCACTATTTTTATTAAACACACTAGAGAGCTTAATTGATTAAACAGGTAGCAAAAATTTAACTGCTGCTCAGCACTCAAAGATTTCTCTTTCATCAAGGGCTCTAAACCAAAAAACTTCTAGCTGACTTGTAAGGAAACAAAATTTTCTTATGCACAAGAAGCAGCCACAGACTTCACTTTCTCTTTCTGTTCCTACATTTATTATCTTAGAGGTACACCACCATTTGTCTAATGAACCAAAATATCCTGTAAAGGAGGATTTTCACCTACTGGACAATTTACATTTGCTTAGTAACCCTGATCAATGCCCTCCACAGAATGATCAGTTTTCCAAGGTGAGAAAGAGGAACATCTGCACAGCAACAACAAAACAGTATTCAACTGGTATATTTTCACCAACTGAAGTATGTTAGCCAACAACAGTAGAGATAGAGGGAAATCCCTCTCCAACCTCAGAATTTCCACTGCATTATCTAATTAGCCACTGTCACCTTTCATAGAGAGCTCTCTCAATTAACATTTCAGAGTACAGCTGAACACAAGGCTCCCAAGGTCCTCAGATTCAACACATGTATCACAGAATGGTTTGGGCTGGAAGAGCCTCTGATGATCACCTACTCCATCAGATCTTCCACTTAACACAGTTTCCCCTTCATTAACACAGCATTTGGGCATCTCACAGTCTCTATCAGGTACATTCATAAACTGCAGGGCTTTCCTCCCATTCTGCAAATGGCAAACCAAGATACAGAAAGCCAAATGGAACTTCTGAAATCACAAAAAGGTGACTACAATGGAGCACAGACCTTTACACAGTAACTTGGCTCATAAGATGCACATTAGAAGTTCTTGAAGTCTCTTGTTACTGCGTTCTGTCATACAGAATGTTTGGAAGGTGGAGATTTACTGACACTACAGAAAAGGTTTGTGAGTATGTACAAAACCGTCTTAAAGCCGTAAGAGGTGTGATTCTGTAAGATACAGGGTATTATAAACCAATATAACAACTCGCTGTTGTGAAAGGAGAGGTTGCTTTCCTCATCTTCTACCTGTCTTGAACTCCTGCTTCTTTCCCTGGACCAGCACATGGACTTTTCTGTGAGTCTCTTCAGCTCACTACACCTGGGATAAAACTGCCCTTGCCCAGGTATTGTGACAAAGCAGATGACAAGAGCCTATGGAGTGCCAGGCAGCACTAGAATTAAGTGAGGAGCCTGATCTGGGAGAAAGGAAGAAGGAAGATGTTCTTCCTCAGCCACAGCAAAGCATTCAATTGGGCAGCACCCCAAGGAGTAAACTCCACCTTGGTTCTGGGGGCAGAGGGTAACCATTTTCCACTCCCATGAGCTGCAACACTGGTGGATCACGATGAACTCCAGACACAGGTGTGCAGAAAAGGCACCTCTGGAATTAACTGATGGTGTGCACTTAGTCCTGAAGGTTGATGAACACATAGGCAATCCAGGGGAGAGCCACGCCATCAGGAATTATCAACTCCAGGGAGAAAAATCTTCTGTGAAGCTTTCCTGCCTTCATCTTGCAAGAGCACTAGAGTGCAAGCTCTCTGGGGCACCATACCATATGCACATTATACCTGACAAACGTTTGTTTGTTAGGCATAATGTGCATATAGTATGCTGCCCAAAGCATCTAAGTACAACTGATGACGGATTATTTTCAATAGGAGCACTCCCTTCCCAATTGCTTTAACACTCATCAGCATTACTGTAGGCTAGTTACAAGTGGCACTGCCTAACCTGCAGAAAAACAGCAGCATTTGATGTTTCACTGGTTTTGCAGATAGGTAAACAGTTAAGTATATTTGCAGCAAAACAACCCACAGTAGAGTCCAGCACACTCTAAACACATATGCATGTGGCTCTATGTAACAGCAAAGCAATCAAAACCATCTTGTATAACGTTCAAAACTATAAGGAAAGCAATTTCCAAGTAGAAATTTAAAACCAAGGCAGGTGTTGCTGTTTCTTATCATGTGATTGTTACTGAGGGGGAAGCATTAACATCCCTTCCCATATTTACTTAAAAGAGAAGTTTGGTGATACAACGACAAGTTATTCTTGGCTTTGACAGACGACATTTCTAACGGCAAGAATTTTTACATTAGTAATAACAGATCTTGGAAATACCTTGATGTATTCACTCCAGTGTTGCAAAAGGATCTGCTGCCCACCTTTTACCCGGCTGAACAGCTGGTATGTCTGGGTCAAATCTGATATTCTATTTTCATCAAGCAGGCTATCAAGTCCTAAAAAAAAATAAATTAGAAGAAAGAGCAAATTTGAATACAGTTGCATAAATACAGTTAGAAATATATTAGAGAAATCTCTACGAAACATAACAAAAGACAAGACCCTCCCTCTGCTGTGCTTAAAACATGTGAGCATTTTAAGGTTAAACTTTTGAAAGCAAGAGATATGTTCCCTTGTCTAAACTGGATGAAACCATTTATGGTATAATATTTCAAAAAATATTTCAACTGATATACTTTCCCAACAAGGTGATGATCATAAGCCTTTTGTAGCATGGTTACAAAGAGAGCTTGACTTCAAGGGTACAGTTTTATCAAGAACCTCTAAAGAAAACAAAAAGCTAAGTAAACTGCCCTAAATTTAAAGTAATGATAAATATTTTGTGAGATTTTTTTTCTGTGGAGCATGGTGAGCCATGTTTTTAGATTAAGAATGTGCTGGGAACAGTCTATGCTCCTACCAATGGAATAACACAAGATTACAAATTCCTTTCAAGCAACTTTTGCTTTGTTGATTCACCCTACATGAGACTAAGCTTTGGACTAACAAATGGAGAAGTAAAGCTCACGGAATGTAACAAGCAAATAACTTCATACTCATTTTTCCATTTGAGAGTATGACGAATATAGTTTCACTGTAATCAGAAGTCTGATGTCAGTTATAGAGGCTTTAGTAATAGCAGTGCATCGCATCAAAGATTTATTACATTTTTTTAAAAAACAAAAAGATGGATTTTCCACAGGTTGAATTGTCACCATCAGTGTAGCTGACACTGTAGAACTGTCCTACTTCACCAAATACATTTCATTAATGCTAATTTTTAAACGGTATTAAAAACTGATTTGCAAATCACTACCAAATTATCCCACATTCTACTATATTCTTCAGTTTAAAAATACTTTCACTGTAGAGTGTAACTTACATGTTCAGAAAGGCAAGCAATGTGCGAGAATGATGTCAGGTAAACTTTTGCTGCTATTTTGAGATTTCCTAAACTTTTGATATATCAGAAGAATGGACATAATTTAAATGTAAGACAACAGACTACATAGCCTCAAATATATGTTTTAGTGCTCTTTTGTCATTGAACATGGAATTAGAATCCTGGATATCAAAGAATCATAGAAAGGTTTGGATTGGAAGGGACCTTAAAGATCATCTTGTTCAAACCCCCAGCTGTGGGCAGGGACACCTTCCACTAGACCTTCCACAGGATGCTCAAAGCCCCATCCAACCTGGCCTTGAACAGTTCCAGGGATGGGGCATTCACAGCTTCTCTGGGCAACCAACCAGTGCCTCACCATTCTCACAGTACAGAATTTCTTCCTAACATCTCATCTCTCCATTTTTTAGTTTAAGACCATTCCCCCTTGACCTATCACTATCTGCTCCCTCTTTTTTATAAGACCTCTTTAAGTACTGGAAGGTCACAGTGAGGTCTCCCTGGAGCCTCCTCTTTTCCACACTGAATAATCCCAGCTCTCTTAATTAAGAAATGGCCATCCCATTCAAGCACTATTCTTTTAAAGACACCAATACACTAACTGCTTCATTATAACCTAGATCATAAAATTTAGCCTTCCTTCTTCCTCTAACATGAGTTGTGTGACTGAAAAAGTATTTAGTCACACATCTGACAAATGAAAAGGACACACAGCAAAATCCTCTGATAAAAGGTTTCAGAGAGCTTCCAGAAAGCCTTGGAAGCTTCTGCTTCTGCCACAGCCTTTGAAGAATCTACTGTACTCATCCCCCCCACCAATATTTAGTCAACAGCAGTTATACTAATGTAAGGAAAGAAAAGGTTTTTATACAGACTCTGCATTCTTAAGCTTTTTTCCCCCTGTATCAAACTGACTACTTCACATGCCTCATCTGAATGAAGAAAACCTACAAAACGCAGTATCTTCTACTTGCACAGAATACTAAGATGTTACAAGCAAATTAAAATGTGGCCTAAATCAAACAATTACAGAAAATTGTGCAATTCAAGTGATGATAGCAGGTTTTTTTAACTTTTTTTTGCAGTGAAGACATGAATGCAAAAGTTGATCCAACAATACTCGAGTCCTAAAGCACAGTAACCAGAAAGCTAGAAAAATGTAAAAATCTCTCTGTATTTACATGGATGGTTCATACATTGTAAACCAAGAAAAGGTTCAGTTTAAAACAAGACCACATACTTCCTGTCTAAGTCACCTGATAAACAAGCATATCACTGGAAAAGTTACTTAAAAATCATACTTGAACTAAAGAGCAAGCAAAACTGATACATATCAGCAAAATATAATGATTCTTATTTTCATAAATGTATTGAAAACTGTGAAACAACCTATTCCCAGGGTAGTTGAGAGAAAACTCAGAGTAAGTCATCTTTAAAGGGGACAAAGAAAGACATGGGTACGTATAACAACATGGAAGTCTTAACAAACATGGATGTGATGGAGCCTGAAGATACCAGACTACCAGGGACATTTGCTTTGCAACATAAAAGAAAACACAGATGTAAGGCCAATTTGCTAGAAGATCTAAACCCTAAAATATGGCTACTGCAAGAGAAGGAGAAGATCATTGAAAGTATTAGAAGGTCAGGGAATACTGAACAAACTCAGAAATTCAGTGAAAAAGGAGACACTAAAATTTAAGAGGAACAAAGAAACGGCACTTTTAAGACATTAATGTATGAATAAGGACTTCCTAAGAAGGCTGCAGTTCTCATCTGAAATTGCCAGACAAAAGGTAAATTACACACAAAGGCATATGAAAGCTCATTGCCTCAAATGCTTCCAGTTCCAATAAGTCATGATTCTTAAACTACACAATCACGAGAATATGTGAAACTACTACACTTGGGCTGTGTGATTATCACATAAAAGAAGCTACAACAGTAACTGCAGCTCTCATTTAGAAGTTTAAATAATTCTAGAAAATAAGCAGTTCCAAAGGTTTAATTCCTAAGCCCACTGCTGCAAGTCAAAGGAGATTTAGAAGCTTAGCAACCTTTACAAATATGGAATTAGATTTTAGACATTTCTTTCAAAATATACCATTTACTGGTCACAGTAGGTGTAACAATCACAGGGTTGGCTTTCAGTGTCTGTGAAAGTTTTTTCCATGGCTAATATACCTCCTGAAGTAAAAGCTGTGGAATTTATAGCTATTGCAGAGTACGAGAATCCATTGCTAATCAAAGATTACATTAATTTAAAAAAATACCTTTTTGCAAAATAGCTGATAAGTGTTCTCCTAGTAGCTGCTTCTCCACACAAGCAATCAGTGGTTTCCTGAATTAGGCAGGAAAAATATATTAGAAGCATTAGGGTATAAAGGAGTTGCCTTCTGTCACAGTGTATTTGTGCATAATTTACATTATAATGCAAAAAAAATATCAACAATTTTCAACTTAAAACAGAGGCTACAAATTAAGACAAAAACATCACATAAGAAAGACAAAAATAAACTATGTATGTAATTAACAAATAAATTCAGGTTTGAATACTAAAATGAAAGTCCTTACACAGTAGAAGAGAGGCTTACATTGCAAAAGTCAATACAAAAGCATTACAGGAAAAAAAGTCATATTGAATTTTGGAAACAAACAAGCAAACAAACAAACCAAAAACCTCCAAGGGTTTGAACTCCAAACCAAAACAATACACACTAGTTATGTTCAAATTTCAGCTAACTATAAAATTTTCAGCTAGTTGTGTTATGTATGTGCACAAGCACAAATTGAGCTAGAGCCACAAGATGCAAATTTGCAAAACCCAGTAACTAAATAGCATCCTTTCTGCTGTTTTCATGCACACACAGAGAAACAATATGACCCCACGAAAACTCAAGTGCTCTAATTTTAAGAACTGCCCTTTCTTAATGCAAGGAAAGGAAATTAGTGTGAAGCCTTCTAAAACTAGATTTCTAAGCCTTTAACTAAGGGCGAGATTCAACACAAATACTTGATGTTTATCTAGACTGAAAATCTAATGGCATTAATCTCTTTTTTAACTTAAACAGTAAATAAATACATATATTTGTTTTAACTTCATAGAAAGAAATAGTTCCATGTATTTTAACGTGAGTGATTTCACCAGAAAAAGCTAGCCACCCTGCAATCAGCATTTACAGGAAGATCCAAGTTCAACTATGTGCAAGGACACACAACATACATGTGAGTATATATATATATATATATATACACAAAATTTATGAAGAAAATACTAAGTTAAAAAGATGATTTGTATTCAGTTATCCTTTTGACACCAAATGAAATCCCAATAAATCATCCAGAAGACTAAAACCCAATAAATTTAATGTTATGCTCTTAACTAAAAAAAAAAAAAAGCAACAGCTTACTACAGTACAAATTATATATCTGGATTTATGTAGTGTGTCAGTTCCTGCAGGAATGTGTTAACCCAACAAAACACAAACTATTACTTAAAACCCAAGTGAAAGAAGGACAAGCTGCCTCACACAGTACATTGGCAGCAGCTGATCTACTGTTAAGCTCACATCTTGGACTGTTTACAAATGATACTCATGTCCTCTGTTCTTCTGGGTTTTTTCGGGTTTTGTTTGGGTTTTTTTGTTTGTTTGTTTTGTTTGTTCGTGGTTTAGCTTGTTTGGTTGCGTTTTTTGCTAATGAGTCTTTCCTTCCCTCAAGGGATTTGTGGTTAAAGATGTTATCAGTGCATGAATGGCTAAAATCAGCTGCTATTTTGACAATAGAAATTTGAGTTCTTATATAATGGTTTTTTTTAACTGCAGTATACAGAATTAATATTTCTGTACAAATTTCTTTTTACTGAATATACTTTTATTTTAAAGAAGTCACTTTTGATAAAAATGAAGTCTTTAAAAAAAAAAGCTATTTCACAAGCACTGTCAACAAGATAGTATCCATAAGATAATGAAGAAATAATGTCTCTCTACAACCATGGATAATCATACTGATTTATGAAGAATTCTTGACTTACACTAAAAATGACAAAATTTGTACTCACTGTGTGCTATGATCTAAATATGTTATTACTCTGTCTCCTTCTTCTTCCAAACGTTTATTAACATGGTGAAGATATTCTGGGACCTGACAAGATAAGAGAATGACAAGTTCAACCACAAAGGTATGAAAGGCAGCTAATCTTGTTCCATGACAATTAAACTACATTTTTAAAGAGATATTAATTAGAAAGGACTATTCCACCAGAATATCGTTATGTAGTACATAATTTGTATTTTTATTAATCAATGTTATTTCATGTTAAACATATTATAGCTGGTAGCGTGACTAGGTACAAAAAAATGTCACTGGGTTACTACACAATTACATCCATCAAGTTCCATGACCACCTGGAGTCTGCTCCGTTGATTCAACACCATGGTCCACAACAAAACACGTGAATGCACACACACGTGTGCCAGTAAATTCCACTGGACATTAATACACCATGGCACTACCAAAGTTCTCATGTAATTCCACTGCTGATAAAACTAACATAAAAGCAATCGTCTACCACATGCACCTACCTCTCTTTCTTGCATTAATCTTTGGCCTTCTGCAGCATATAAACAATTTGTCTCTTCCAGAAACCTCTGTTCAAATGATTCCTTGTAAACCTGCTCAAGAAATCAGTTTCGTTACTTATATTAAGATCCCAGTAACAATAGCATATTTTGTTTGTCATGCATAAAAGGGCAGGTAAAATTTTAAGGATGCTATGAGAAGTGTCAATGTAACATGTTAACAAATTCTCTCTTTGCCCATTAGTTTTAGAAAGACTGAGATCAGGACTGATCTCCCTGTGAAGAAATGGTTTGTTTCAGTCATCAGTACTCAAACACTCTAAATTAACAGGCTTCTGTCTAAGGCACACAGCCTAACATCAGTACCCAACATCACAGAAGAGCAATGACATCCAACCCACCCGAGATCTAAACTCCCACTGATATTTCTGTGGCAAAAAACCCCTTCCAACTAGTGAAATGTTGGCACAAAACAGGTAATTCTCATCAGTAAAACAGTAATATGCTCAGTAACACATCTTCAGATCTGCCATGTTTCTCTCAGTGGCCCAGGAAAAATGAATTATAACAAATAAGGTGAACTTTCTCCAGGGAACAAATAAGGTATGTAAAAAAGGCACCAACAAGAATAAGAGACATTAAACTTGTGCATAACTACTAACAGTTTATTATAGAAAGGAAATAAGTCAGAAAGGACAACTACATAAAGAAAAATTATAGCAGTCTGAAGAAGGTAACTAGGGATTAATATGTAACAAGAAGGACAGTGAAAAGAAAAAGGCAAAATTCCTTGAGTGCGGTAGAAGAAAAGAAAATATTTCTTCCAAAACATACAACAGAGCTGTAAAACTCATTACACATTCTGACCACTTTTTGTCTCTTAAGGACTTCTAGCTGAAGGTTCCCTGCCCAATGCAGGGAGCTTGGAGCTAGATGATGTTTAAGGCCCCTTTCAACCCAAACCATTCTATTATTCTATCACTTTCAAAAGCTTAGGTTTTTTTCAATGGCTCCTCTCTCAAACAGAGTAATTTTTTCTGGGATGCTAGAAAAAGATACAGATTAAAGTCAAGAGGATTAACATGAAAGGCAGAAAACCAGGTAAGCTGCCTAACCAGAAAGGACTTTTTTATGTAGTCTGCCTCTTCACTCTTTCAAACCTTCAGCCAGTTTTGTAATGCTGTATGCCACTTTGAAATGGAGCAACCTCAACTGGTTTTAAGAATGAAAGACAGCTCCAAAGTTTCACTGCACATCACACAAGGCTGCAACATCAACTCAAGGACAACCTACATGGAAGCCAGAAGCACAGCACTCGTCAGTCTCCTTGGTTACTTCCTATCTCTGTTCATGGAAAGTTCCAGCAAATTGCAGCTTGACATGATCTATCTGAAAATCTTGGCCATACTATGGCATCCCATTCTATCCTCGGCATTTCTGAGAAGTTGCCAGTAGAGTGATGTTTTTGTGATACAGACCCATGATCTGGAGTCCAAAACTGACACCTTTTAACAGTGACAGAGAGGGATTTTTCTGTTCCTATATTTAGCTGGCATTAGGATGAGACAATGAGTGATTAAGACAGACAAGATACTGCACTTACTAAAAGACCTGTAAATCTATTAGCATCTGAGGCCATTACCTCTGTTAAGGAAAACAGGCAGAAATCTCATTTAAAAACAGTATAAGATTGCACATGGGGTAAAGGAGAGGCAATCATACCAATATAATAGCTAGATTTTAAGCATATTTACTAGATGAACAGAATAATTTTTGTACAAAACACAACTTAGGCAGTCGAAACTATGTTTCTAAACACAGCTGTTACTAGTGAATTTGGCTGTACTCACCTGCAGATCTGAGAGCATGCTCAACAAACTCCGCAGCAAACTTCTGTCCACAGCTTCACCATTTCGTTCTCGTTCAATCAGCAGGAGAATTCCATCAATAGTCTTGGTTTGAACTTGCTTGTCACTAATGATATGGTTTCTAAATAACTCTAGCCCCATATCCCTATGTGAATATTGAAAATTACTAAGTCACACTGTTGATTCTTTTGAAAAATCATAGATACATTTAAAGTACATACAGTGTTTATATATTATACAGAAAGAGAATATATTAATGGTGTGTAGACTCTTTTTGATGCTGTCCTCTAACAAAACTATAACAAGAATTATCCTAAAAATATCAGATCATAGGCACACACTTCAGCAGAGAACTGTTACCAGCCTGTCCAACTTTCACATAATAGACTATAACTTTGTCTGCTTATTAAAAAAAACCCCGATCATACATCTTACCAAGATTCCCTGGATCAGATACTCTATGTGTAATTTATAAGTTTTGTTTAAAAGTGTGAATTCTTTGTATCTTTAGGATCTTATCACCTCTATCAGATTCTTGTTTCATTCTAAGTTGATGAGGAATGGTGCTTCTATGCCATGAAGCAGCTGTTAAACACTGAAAACTGAGCAATCTTAGATAAAACTTGTTACCTCTGACTTCTTCAAATGCATCAGGATTTCAATAAAAGAAATTTTCCCAGTAGGAGAAAAATAAGACAAAGTATGAACAGACCTCATCAACCATGTTTAGTAAAAGGAAACCTAACACAAAGAGTTGGAGGAAAACTGCTGAAGCTGGGAACAAAAGACGTCCACTGGATGAGCAAGAGACTGAAGAAGGACGTCAGGCTCCTCAGACAGCCTGAGGAACTTTCAAGAGCACAGCAGCCAGCTGGGCAGGGAAAAGACATGCTCTTACTTCAGTACTTGATCTACTTTTTGGGGGTGGGGGCATTAGAGAAAGTAACAATACCAGAAAATTTTGGTAAAGCTTGGTTTTGTTTGCTTGGGCAATGATGTAAAATGCCCCTCAGGAAGGATGCTTTAAGCAGAATGCCCAAAGATGTGACAATGGTGGGCTGAAAGTACAAATGCATCATCAAGTGGCCAGTGCTGGAAAGAATCTGCACCTTGTCACTGTATTTGACTTACTTAAAGAAACAGAGCAAGAAGTTGAATGTTGAATTTTGTCAAAACCAGGAGCACCTACAGTAATGCTGGGCCAGTGCTAAGGTGTGAGGCAGCAGACAAGAGGAGGTTCCCACAGAGGCAGCCTCAGCCAGGCTCTGACAACTACAGCTATATATATGCCCTGACTTTTAAGCCTGTGTTCACAGACCTTCTTCTTTTACCCTCACTTGACAATGAATATTCCTGGGGAAGGAAGAAATGACACATGCATATGCTGACACATGTACTTCCATACACTGACACAAAATTTTAGAGATCTATTGTATAGCTCAAATATAAAGTGAAAAATTTATTTTCCGTCTTTGCAAATGTAATAGCATGTCAACACTCTAAAGATTATAGGAATACTTACGTGGATACCTACCATATAGAAGGAAGCATTGAATTCTGAAGCACATATGTACGATCCAAAAACAAGAAAATGCTTCTGATCATGATCTGAAATATATAAAGAAAATATTTTTCTCTTCACCACCATGTGATATTTTAAATTATAAAACAACTTCTGAAAAACTACATCACAGACACACACCTGAATTACTGATGCACATATTTTAAACTTTTATGGTGACTTGTACAGCCATGGGTATGCAATTTATTGAAGTTAATACTTCAGTGGTATTCCCAAGTATACCCAAGACAATTTTCAAATTCATAACTATCAACTAAATAGATTTATTAGCCTGTTTGGAGTTTTATACCACTGATATATATAAGGCATTCAAACAGTGCCTCCCATATAGTCAGTAAACACCCTGAAATAGCATGCTGCCGTGTTTTTTGTTTTTACAAAAACTAAGAAAGGAGCTTTAAGCAGAGACAGTAATAAGCTGTGCAAAAGATTTTTTAATAATAAAAGTTAGGGGCCAAAATTCATGAGAAAAATAGAGATACATTAAATCCAACAGGAGAAAGAAGGTATAAAAATATATTATCTTTTTAAATTAAAAAAGTGGGAGGAGGGGGTGGTTTTTTAGCTTGCTAGTCTTTTACATTCAAAATCCATTTTAAAATTTTGCTTATAAGAAGACTGCCCAACTCCCAGTTTAGCATTAGCATAACTCCGGATGTCAGTAACTCACCTCCAGGCCAGACAGAGATTTCTATTCCCAGCTGTCCACCTACTCCTTCCCTAAAAGATTTTACTGCCTCTGAAGTAATTCTCAAGCTGACATAACTTCTGGCCAAGCACAATAAAGTAAAACAGCAGTAAGGCTGACTTTTTTTTTTTCTTAAATAGCACAAGTGCTAACCCAGCACATGGGCAAGAAAGCCACTTGCTACAGGTTGTTGCTTTAAGGAAGAAAAAAAAAAAAAGAAAGAATCCTTACAAGTAATTAAAGCCAACACTACTCATAGCAAAAGTCTTTTAATGAAAACACAGGTTCAAGTCAACTACGTTTTCAATGCAGTATCTTCAACTTTGTTTTTATCAGACTGCTGAATTCAAATAGTTTCCCTAACACCTTCCATTTTTAATTCAGATAAAAATCACATACCTCCGCCCAACCCTCTAAGGAAGGAAGAGAACAGTGGATTCAAGGAATGAAAATAGAAATTCAACCATATGGGGCATCTGCAGCCAAAGCTAAGTGACAATGCAATAAAAACTCATTGTAAAATGCTGGTTTGCAATTATAATGATGCCTTCTTAAAGGCACAGTTCTCACAGAGTGTGTTTCAGAGAGGACTTTTTTCTGTAACATAAATCATTATGGAGGTAGGAGACAAGAAAGGTAGATAGAAAGCAAGTTTCAGTTCTTTATCCTTTCTGTTTCTTAGCTCTATAGTCGAGATAATCATCTTTCAGCTCTGCTTTGAAAAAAACAAGTCACAAGTTAACCTAGTACTTGGAGCTATCTAAAAGCAAAGATTCTCCAATTATAAAATTATGAACAGCAAAAAATTTCAGCATTTCCTGGTTAGTTTTTCTTTCCACCCATAGAAAAGAAGCTGTCAATATATTTCTGAATGATGTTCAGATCTTGTATGAAGCCTATGAAAGTCAGAGTTAACAGAACCTACGTTTCACCAACAAAAGTTCCTTCAGCCAGGCAAGGGAAAAGTGAAAAGCCATGCTGAAACTTGGAGGAGGAGATGCAGTGCAGTCCCAAGTTAAAACTCTGACAAACTCATTTTAGCCAGATTTCACACCTCAACGATACGTACTCTGAACAAACATTCAACTTACCATTTGTCTGCAATGATCTTGCCAGCATTTATTTATCTTCTTTAAAAATAAAAGGCTATCCAGCGAATCTGTACAGCACCCATTAAGGAAAACTAGTTTGCCAGTATCTTTAGAGGCCAGATTCTGAAGATGATCTTTGCCAGCCATTAGGCAAAGCTGCTCCATGGATATTCCATTGCTACTGTGCCTGCCAGGGATAAAGCGTTAATTGCAGAGCTGCCCAGCACAGTGGCTGGCAGTTCTCCAAAAGGCCTCCCTGTGTTTTCAAGGAGCAACACTCACAGCTCTTCAGCAATACCATCTAGTGGCTGTACTGGGGAACCTTAATATAGATTTAAACAAGAAATCCCACCAGTGTCAAAAACACACTTGTCACCAACTGAGGTGAGAGGGATGGAAAGGTTATTTTGTTTGTTTAATGAGTTCACACTGTGCACAACAGGAGTGACCCTAATCTCTTAAAAGCAGTTACAGTTCTAAATAATCCTCAACAAATCCAAATACCACTCTTTTCACATACATCTCCAGGTCATCCTCCGTAATGTACAGAATTTTCTTCATTACACAACAGATCCAATTGTTATTTACAAATAGCAGAATTCTCATGTGTGTCACAAGTAAATCTAAATGAGGCTTTACCTTCCCCTCCCGCACATTATAATTTCCAACTCATTCCGGCCAAATCTGATTAATCTGATCTCATGCCCTTGGGATACAAAGTGGTACACCTGTAAAACACTAAGTTTTCAACTCTCCACTCCACCATCAGCTTGTCAAGACGGCAAGGTGAAAACAAACTTTGAAAACACCAGTTTTAAAACATTTCTTCATAACATCATCTAACATCTGAAAAAGTAGGAATGCAAAAAGATGATTATACACTGCTTTAAAGAAGACTGTAAGATTTGGTTCTCAAAGACCAGGTATGTTTAAGACTACTGTACTAATGTGCTATGTAGAAACCAGACTTCTTAAATGAGACTCAAAATAAAAAAAAACAAAACAAAAAACCTCAACAAAACCAAAACCACAACCACACAGCCCAAAACCATGTTGGTACCACGTAACATTAAAAACACCCAAATTATTCTCTTTATGAGTGTTGGCACTTACCTGGAGAATGCAGTGAACCAAGAAACTGAGACTCACACAATACAGAATCCAAAGCACATTTAAAGCATTCACCTGGAAAGGTGGTTCTTTCTGGGCCCTGGCCCCTTGTTTCCTTCTACTTCATCCTATCATTTTCTGCTAATAAAATCCATACAGAGAGCTGGGAAGCAATGCCAGCAGCCACAGTGCTATAATATCTGTTCAATACGGCACTCTCCATCCAGCATCTACTTGCTAAGGCACTTTCCAGGAATATGGGGTCAGCAAGGTGGACACTATTCATATGCTGCTCCAGCAAGTGCAACCCCATGGATATTAAACAAAAGACACCTATCACATAAAGCACCTTCTCAGCATGCAAAAGTTTGACTGGATTCAGAAAACAGGGCTGGCTACAGCCAGGTGTCCACAGAAGATCTACAGGCACTTCTGTGACTCATTCAGCCAGAATAAAAGTCCATCAATGTAACTTCAATAGTCCATGGGAAAATTTACCATAAAACTTCATCTTTTTATGCATCCCAACACAGCCAAATGACCTTCTGTACTTAGAGCTTTCCACCAAGAACCTCACAAGGTACACATAAGATATGTGAAGGCTTGTGGAATGCCTCTGTAATACATCACTGTTGACCAGTAGTTATTTTTGGTCAAACAGGTACACTATGGTTTAAAAACTCTTATTGTTGTTGACAATCACTGATTTTTTTTTTTAAGCTATTGCTGCCAAAGCACCCCCACTATTCCCCTGCCACAGAAATTCATACCTGCTGAGAAATCTCACAGTGCTACTGAAATCTTCTAGATCATGTGTAAAATTTGCATCCCTATTAAAATGATAAATAAGTTCTTATTAGCATGCTACACATCAATACACAAAAATTATTCACCCAGATAGCTAAAGTTGCTTATGATTGACTGAATAATACGTAAGTGGTCAAAGAACCACTTTAACACATTGGCAATTACTGGTGTAATTTTTGCAGAGTTTTGTTTTAAAAAATAACGATTTAAACTAACCATTCTAACCACTTCCGTGCACGACAAAAGGATATTCTCTAAACTGAAGGATTTGTGCTTTCACATGTTCTTCACATACTTGTCGCAGCTGTTTGTACAGTGTAGCAGAGACTTTGTAGGAGCAGAGATTTTCAACAGCCTAAAAACCAAAAATGGATTATGAATGAGACAAAAACAGAACTTAAGTTTTTGTGTCTGTGTAATTAAGAAAGGAGAAAGAAATCAGCATTATATGTTCAAGCTGTGCACAAAACCAAAACATCAAAATGAAGTTACGTAGAAAAATTAAAATTTCAGGGGTCCTTTCTGATTTTGGTCCCTTCTTATTTTGCTAGATTTTGTGTACAAACAAGATCCACCATCACAATCTGGGTTATACTTCAGATGTGCTGTTAAACACTACCAGAATTCTGCTTTCTTCAATACTGCTCAGCAGTAGAACTCCTCCTGAAGGTCCATTTTGTACATCCTACAGTACGCACACATGTGCTTTTTTGGGGCAGGAACACAATCACACCAGTTATTTTAATTTCTTAATAACTTTAAGGTAGACATTTCAACCAGTCTGTCTAAATGGTAAATGAGTATAGCTACTTTCCTGTCTTTTTATCAATTTCTTCCCAAGTACTTCCAGTGATACACACACTCATGCTAAGGTACATAAACTCAACGGAAAAAATAATTAAGAAAAATCCCAAACAATAACAAAACCCCCAAAACCAACACCACACTAACCATTACATAAAGACTTGAACTGATTTACTAGGAGCCCGTAAATACTCATAGTTGAGTATTTATCCTTAATTAACTAAGGAGACCAATTCTGCCCAAAACCAGATGTTCTGGTGGTCACTATATTAATATCAACTGCCTTTATATTATGCGGCAATATTGCAGAGAACACTGCCAAGCATTTAAAGCACTATGTCACCTGGGCAACTAAAATTGACCCAAGAATGTTTTACTCTGCTCCAGAGGATTCTAACCTACCTGATCTAATTTGATTTAAATGCACACAAAAATGGCCTCCATAATTTTGATACAACATTAAAGCATGCAAACAAACAAAATTATAACACAGTGCCTAGAGTATGTTTTTCATCTGGTCTTAAAAAAAGTGAGTAAGATGATACTTGCAACAAAGTGTTCAGACAATCATTTTGCAGATACATGTTATAGCCACTCCTATCCACCCATCCAAACATAAGTCTAGTCAGGACTCTCATTATTTTTTCCTTCACTGCTCTACTGTCTTTCCTTTGCTACTACACTGTCCTGTTCAACGTCCTCCAGAAGGGCAGTGCTGCCCCATTTCAGGTTATTACCTCACTGCAAAGGTAATTTTCTTTTTCCATTATTTTTACCACTCACTTCTCATTTGGCAATTCTTTGTACTGCCCCACTTTCTCTATCCCATCAAGTATAAGCTACTTCTATCAAAATCTGTGCAATCTACCACCAATCCCAGACACCATTTCTATTTTAATTGCAAAAAATTGGCTGCCACCCTTCCATTGCTCACTAACTACATCTTTGCCAAGCACCTTCATGCCTGATTCCATGCTGCCTCTAATGCCTGGAAAGGAGTATCCTTCAGGCTTCCCACACAGCCTCATCATTGTTGTTCAGTTTCTCCTCAGCCACTGTGCCAAATAAAATAAATAAATCAGAAGGTTCTACTGCAGGCTGGTACCCCAGCCTGCTCAGTGCACCAAACTCTACCAGGCCTCTCAGTTCCTCCCATAATGTCAGATAAAAACTAAAAAAAAAAAACAACCAAAAAGGCCTGATAGTAAGAACTGATGCACCCAGAGATATTTTCCCCTGTGGATGACTTGGTGCTCACCAACAGGCAGTTAAAATGATCTGTAAATGCAGATCAGGTTTCCAATGGATGCTGAACCTCATCTTTTATTCCTCTGGCAGGAGAGTGAGTACCTGTCTATGAACAGGCACAATGAGCACCACCACCCACTGTGCAGAAATCTTCCTGATTTGCTGCATTACAGATTATTCGACCAACCTTGCATAGTTTTTACAAATAAGCAGGAAAAGAAAAAAAGCAAGAAGTTCAGTTCTCCCTTCACAGTTTATCCAAAATCTCTCTCCTGTTCTGCCAAAATTCAAGTGTGTACCCTAGTGATTTCATAGTCATATTACTATAATCTCATTTCTGAGCCTCTGAAAACAAGTTAGGTAACACTCAAAGCATCTGTGGGCTTTTTTTTTTTTTTGCTAGACGTGAAAAAGCAAAGTTTTTCAATTGCTGAATTTAAAACAACAAAATGCATTATGTAATTTAAACTCTGCAAATCTGCAAGTATTAATATGTTAATATATTACAATCAAGCTTTCTATTTAAAGGCAATAAATTACATTAAGTCAATATACATTTACATAATCAGCCATTTTAGACCCATGTATTACATACCCTAACTAAGGAAATGAGTATAGTCAGTTCTGAAATCCATCCTGATTTTCTTGAACAGGGACCCAGTAATGATTACTGGCCTTCTCTCTCACAGTCTGCCCTTTGCACCTCAACCAAACATTTAGCAAATTTTAGGTGTGTATAATAATGCTTTCAGTCCTGATCTGGCAAGGACATCAAACTGCAGACCAAACACTTGCACCCACAGAAAACGCACAACTAACTTATCCCATGTAGCACAATTTAGCACATCAGTAAATTTTTATAACATAATCACTCTAAAAAGCTACTTCAATCAAATACCTCAAAGCACATAAATAACAAATCCAAAATAACACAGAACTAAACCACATATAATTGGAGAAAGTAGAGAGAAATGGCTCAGGATTCCGTCTCTTTTACCCTCCCTAGCCCCTGCTCCAGTAGTGCAGGTGTTCCAGAAATTCTTTTTCACCACATGAACAGAAAAATTAAGATCCTGATCGTTATGAAAATGCAATAGTAATCTGAAATGTGGGTAATGGGACAGTTTGTTGCCTGCTCAATCAAGATTTCTTTTTAATTCCCCAAAAGGTATGGAAGTATAATGTTATACTCTAATAATACCAAATATTTCAACATTACTATTTACAAGAAACCAGAGTATATACAAAAAACACCATAAAATATATAAGTTCATAACCCCATTAGAGTACCATACTGTTTTCAGCATGTTGAATGGGCAGAGTATTGAACATACTAAGACTTAGGTCTCAGCCCTGCCCAGGAATAGCTTTCTGTGCCTCTCAACATAAACTCCTTTTTCATGGGCCCAGATCCTGATAGCTCTCCAAGCAATTGATATATAGAACTGCAAACTGATTAGAAACAGAGTACGTAGCAAAGTATTCAACCAGCTTTTAACAAATCAAAATACATTATGTTGAATGTGTGCCAAAGCAGTTTCTTTGCAAAAAACGAAACCAAAATCTTATGGCTTACCTGGTAGAGCTCTTCAAGATTGTATTTAATAGAAATGCTACTCTGTATTGCTCCCACCGCTTCATGAAGTTTCTGCCAGGTGTCCTGCGTATAATTATCTGGCAACTTGGGTCTTTCTGTGAAGTAAGACACAGGTAGTTTAAAAACAGCCGCCCACCGGGAGCCTGCAGCAATCTCTCTCTCGCTCCTACTCCATCAAGTTCTGCCAAGCCACTCTGCGCTTGGCCGTGTCACTCTGGCACACGCAGAGGGGTCACTAATTCCACCCGAGCCTTTGCACGATACATTTGACCCCCCGGCTGCTGCGTTTGACGCCCGTGTTACTTTTAGCGAGGCAACCACCCTCGCCTGGCTTTAATCAGCGTTGACACTAAGGTGGCTTTCTGCCCGCTGCCTACGGCCCCTGCCTCCGCGCACGGAGCCCCGCGCGTGTCCCCGGGAGCCCTAACACGGGCACGGTGCCGGCAGCGTTATCGGCCCGGCGGCAGCCGCCCCTCGTCCCGATACGGCGGCGGGGCGGGTGACAGCGGCGGGGCCCGGCCGGCCCGGCCGCGGGCAAGGGGCGGGGAGCGGCCGGGGCCGCAGTAAACAAAGGTCG
>VZTJ01006326.1:0-35271 GCA_013397795.1 Orthonyx spaldingii | reverse complement strand
TGGCCCCCGCCTCCGCTCCCCCCCTCCTCCTCCTCCGCCGCCGCCACCACCACCCTGCCGCCCTCCCCCACCGCCCGCGGGTGGCTGCCAAGTGCCGCCGGGCCAGGAGACACCGATAGCCGCCCGCCCGAGTCTGCCCGCCCCGGCGGCCGGCTCGGCTGCGGGTCCGGCTTCGAGTCCCTGCCCGGGCGGCCCGCGGCGCTCGGGCAGCGCCAGGCCCGCTCACAAGAAGGCTCCCGGGCCGGGGCAGCTCCCNNGGGGGCAGCTCCCCGCGGGCGGCAGCAGCCCCCCGGCGCCCCCCGCCTCCCTTGGCTGTTTGCTGGTACCCGCCGAAGGGCGGCCGGAGCGAAAGCCAAAGAGCAGCCGCGCTTCCCACCCACAAAAGCCACCGGCCCGAGAGGCCGCCCGCGCCCTGCTCAGCGGCACCCCAAAGCCAACCGAGCCCAGCCTGCACGGGCACGGAGCGTGTCCTTGTCTCACACATCTCCCTGGCGCTAGTGCCTTTAGCAGTCAGGCTGTTCGGGAGTTTAATGCTCGATCAAACTTTTTCGACCCAAGTTCACCGAGACCCCTCTCCAGCGCTCCCCGCAGGCAGCGCAGCCAGCGATGCTGGAGGGGAAGCGGGCCTCCAGAGCTCTCCCGAGGAAGTAACTGGGGTGCTCCGCCACTGGAGTCCTGCCACATCGCTCTCCTCCCTCACAAGCCGAGGACATTAAGGAGCAGGGCTGACAACACCAGGATATACACCGCAAACCCCGAAACGCCCAGCGCGCCCCAGCGCACATGGGTTACTTCTGACGCGCGCGCTCCGCCCCGCCCGCCGCTCACTCCCATTGGCTGTCCGGGCGAAGCCCCGCCACCGGCGCGCGGGGGGCGGGGCAGAGGCGCGCGGCGGCAGTCGCGGGGCTGTGTCACGTGACGCTCGGGGCCGTTCCCGCCGGGATCCGGAAAGGCGGGCGGAGTTCCGGGAGCGCCGGGGCTCGCAGGGTGCTACAGGCGCGGGGCTCCCGCCTCATCTCCGTATCCTACAATGGCGCACATCACCATCAATCAGTACTTGCAGCAAGTAAGCGAGATTTTTTATTAATTTTTTTTAATTTATCTGTGAACGCTGAGTATGCGGGTGTGTTTTTCTTTGCTGTAAATAGCTGCCTTGCTTAAGAAATACATCCACGTAGAACGAGTGATGTGGTGAAGAAATGTATTTCTTCAGCGTGCGTGAAGCACACCGTGTGAGTGCCAAGGGTGTACGCCTTGAATGCGTGGGAAGTGTGGAGGTTTCTGAGGTGATTTATCTGTAAGAACCGCCGCGGAGGGTTGTGTGTGCGTCCAGGAACAAGTGCGGCTCAGGGATTCGGGAAATGCAGGGATCTGAGGTGTCCAGAAGTACGGCCACACGCTGCTGACATGGAGGATGGAGAGGCGGGAGCGGAGCCGCAGGGATGCAGCTGGACCGAGCTGTCCGTGACGAGCTATTGGTGTGTCCACGCTGGAGGGTTCTTGCTGCACCGTCGTAATCTCATCACTGGTACCATCTTAATCACTTCATCTGGCAGCAGTTAAGCCAGTTAAGTGAAGGCACAAAAAGAGAATAATTGTTTGGGTTTTAGTCTCCAGAAATGGAGCATCTTACATCTCCCGGGATAGAGGTCTGCTCTGAAAAGTCTGCATCTTGTCCGGTTGACGGTCCATTGAACATTTAATAAGAAAAACTGTCTAGCAAACATAAAATTATCTCTCCCTCTTCCTGAAATAAAAATTAAACACAAACTTCTGAAACAGTTTAACCAGTTGATTTTCCCCCGTTTTTTGCTATTTTACCCTATGATTTTTTTCCCATTTGGTATGAGCTTTCCATACATCAAAAACATTTTTTTTTTCATATTGGGACACACAAATATGACAAATAAAGCACCAGCAGTGAGAAAGGAACTCTTAAGAAGTAATATCTAAAACTGCTTCCATAACTGAAGAATTTTCCATCTTGATGTCACAATAATCTGTCCAGGCAGACTATTTTTTACAAGGAGTTATTGTTAGCAGGAAGCAGAATTAAACCATTTTCCCACAGAATATAATAATTACAGTCTTAGCAGATTTCAAAAGCATTCTATATAAATAGAATATCAGTCTAATATCGGACAGTGCCTTTGGAATGATATCTGCGTGTTAAATCTGCCTGTCTTCATTTTAAAGCATTACTCAAAATTGTGCCTTCACATACGTGTCTGATGCCCATAAGTCCAACTGGAATTTTAAAAAGCTTAACCAAATCTGGCTCTCAACTGCTGTTTTACAGTGCTAGACCCATTTACATACGTCTGCTTGCTTCCTACAAATAAGGAAAAAAAAACCACAATGGTGTTCTCTCTACCTTCTCCCTGAGACCTTTTTGAAAAACAAGTGTATTGGAAATGCAAAATTATTTATTCAGTTTTAAACCTTTAAAAATCCACGTTTGATTTGATGTATGTATGAACAGTGGTGACTAGACAGTGGCTTCTGTAGTTGTGTAAATATGTTGTGTGCGTGTTGCTGGATTTTATTCTGTAATGTGACTGTTTACTTTGGTAGGTACAAGAAGCCATTGACACCAGAGATGGTCACTTTTGTGGAGAATTAGTATCATTTAAACATCCCCATGTTGCAAACCCAAGGCTACAGGTGAGGATCAGTTTTTTGACCTTTTGTTTTACATCTATATGTGAGTTGTTTTCTGTTGGAGAGAAACCTCAGAAATCTGTTTCACAGGCCAAGACAGGATCCCCTTGTAGGTTTGCTTCCCTTTTCTTTTTACAAGGATACTATATATAATTACTATATATAATTTTTGTTTTCTGGTTGACTCTTTGTGTTCCACTTTGAATTTTTTTCTGGACACATACCGTTTTGAATGTCCTTTCTGACCAGGTCTGCATTAGTTACTAGCATGGCACAATGAAAGGCACTATAGAGAAAAAAGCAGTGGGTAGTAAGGGCCTGGTGTTTGTGTGTTTTGGATGCTTTTATTTAAGGCTGGCTCTGTTCAGGTTTTGGAGACAGTGCATACTAGCAATTCATTGTTCTGGATATGATTGTTAATGTAATTTAAAATTCTGGTAGATGCATACTAGATGATCTCCAAAAGTCCCTTCCAACCCTAGCAAATCTGTGAGAACTGCCATGACAAAACAAGCATATGATGTTCTGTTTCGGGTGCATTGGATGTTCCTTTAATGTTTTATTGATTTATTCTACACTTAGCTTCCATCTCCAGAGGAGAAGTGTCAACAAGTTTTGGAATCACCATATGATGAAATGTTTGCAGCCCACTTGAGGTAAAGATGGGCCCAGAATGTGAAGTCAGTTGTGAGGTGTACAGCAGGGATGGGGAAGGATATCCTTGAGTTTACTTGCCTATTTTAAAGGGCTTACACCTGAAAACTTGGTATTTTTTACTCTTATAAATAATGCTATAATTGAAGGAATTAAAGACTTTCTTTCTCCTCTCCACATAAAGTTTGCTCTATGTACCTGGCTGTCATCTGCGTATGGCCATTGGCACAGCTTTGGTGTCAGTGCTTGCTGTTTATCTTGCTCTGCCTACTAGCTACATAGAATTTAGAGTGAAATAAGTAAAGGAAATAAATATTTTTAAAAGGGAATTTTAATCATAAAAGTACTCTTACGAGAGCTTAGTATCTAAGTAATTCTGTGAGGGTTTAATTTAATAATTTTCTGCATCTAGTCTCTTTCAACAATCTTGGATTTTTTTAATTAGGCTTGGTGACAGTTTCAATAAGCATTAGCTTATTAAAACAAATACCTATTCATCTCTAGGATCTTTTTTTTACGATCACTAAGCTTAGTGCTGTATTAAAATACTTGTGCCAGTTTTTTAGGAATATTTCTCATATTTCATTGTGCCTTAAATAAAGTGTAAAATTTCATGTCTGGTATGACACAGAAATAAGTATTTGGTTTATGTATATTTTCTGATGCACTAATGCACCTTTTCTTTGACAGGTGTACCTATGCTGTTGCCAACCATGACTTCATAGAAGCATACAAATGCCAAACAGTTATTGTCCAATATCCTTTTCCATAAATCTTGTATATTGTTTGCAGATTCACTTCTTGTAGAATAAGTTCTCTTTATGGTTTTTAAAAATCTAGTTGAATGTGGTCTGCTTCCAAATATAATTCAGCTGTTTAGGTTTCTAAGCAAGGAAATCCAGATATATTCTTCTTCCAACTTTCTGTAGGGCTAAGAAGGAATTTTTTACTTGGCTTAAAATAGAATGTTAATTTCTCCGAGAATATAGGAGAATCTCAAATCTTTATAATACCTTTCAGTTTGTACTTTGCTAGAGAGGAAGATAATGATAAAGAAGCTTCTGTCTTATCTCTGGCCAGTGTTTCTTACTGCTGCTGCCACTCCAAGGACTGCATGGCTGTGCTCATGTTCTTCCACACTGCATCTCAACTCCTCAACTTCTTGATGGTTTTTTGATTTCTAATTTTTCAAGAAGTCATATGTAGTACCATTGAACATCTGTTTCTCAAATTTGTGCTTCATTTCATGGCATTTTAAATTTTCCTAAATACAATACATCTTTCCTGCGAGCGTTTCAGGCACATAAAGAAGAAAATTGGTGAGTACATTATAGAAAGCTACTAGAAACTAGACTCAACTTTTCCTAGTATAATACCATAGCAGTCAAACTAAAATTATACCTATAGTTTTTATTTATCCCCAGTGATGCTTAAATCAAGCCTAATTGGCTTTGTTGCCTGTTTGAGTTGTTACCTCCGAAAGTGTGAAAACTAAACATCTGAGCTTAATTATGCAGAATGGTCCATATGTAAATGTGTGAAGGATTTGTTCTAAGAGAAGTGGTGTTTTATTAAAGCCACAGTAAAAAAGGCTTTAGAAATAATTATTGTAGTGTAGGATTTCTGAAATGCTGAGATCTTGAAGAACTTTCCTTTTAAGAGTGCATCCTTCTTCATGTAAAGATTAGTATATACTTCTCTAATTGTATGACCGACTAGCAAAAAAAAAAAGATAAATTGCTTGTTTCTCATGTCTTACTTGTTGCTTGATTTGCACCTACTAAGTATACTATGGTTTTCTTTTCCAGGGCCTTACCTATTATGTATTCTGTAGCCCTTGACCTTCGAATTTTTGCTAATAATGTAAGTAGATCTGATTAACAACCTCATTACTTTTATCTGTTTGGTATTTCCACAATAGAAATATTTTTAGACTTTATTACACAGCCTAATTTTGCTCAGTTCTCTTTAACTCATTGTTTAGGATTTTGTTGACACACTAAGTTTATCCAGTCCTATTGAAAAACAAGGTTGCTTGGTCTGTCCCCCTGCCATTTGCTGATAGAATTGGAGGGGTTCTGAGGACCTTAAGGCAACTCCCAGCAGTTTCTTAAATCTTAGGAAGGGATAAGTATTTTCTTTATTGAGTAGCATGTGGTGTAAGTCACTATTTCTGTGTTATCCATGGGATTTGGGTGGAAATCTTTATAAACACGTGGAGATATCACAGACAACCAAACTGATCTAACCAGTCGCTACATCTGAAGAGGGAACAATAATGTAGAATTGCATACTGTTTCTTGCTGTGTAATGCTAGGCAGATCAACAGCTTGTGAAGAAAGGGAAAAGCAAAGTTGGTGACATGTTGGAAAAAGCAGCAGAACTGCTGATGAGCTGCTTTCGAGTCTGTGCCAGTGACACGTAAGTGAAAGATCCTCTATTGAACTTGCACTGTTAAATTGTTAAGAACTTAATGAACTTTACTTGAGATTTTCCCACTTACTGAGACCATATATGGGTCTTAGAATGAACACTTCTGAGGCTTGTTTCTTCTCATTTATAGTCTGTTCTCTCTTGACTATTAACTACTGAGGGACAGCCCTCACTTCAGGTTTAGCATTCCTAGCAGGTATTGTTGGGAGGGACTGATTATGTCCCTGTTTCTCAGGAGAGATTATTAATGATTCTGTGCCCTGTTAGTTGTGAAGTTTGCTCCATTAGAGTTAGATGGAAAAGAGGTGACTCTGGTTTCCAGTGTTAGCAATTTCAACACTTCTGAAGTGGAAAAAGTGCTTTTTTTCTGGTCTTTCTTTCACCTCGAGTATTATAATCCACTGCTGTGCTTGTGTATGTGTTACCTGCAGACTGGAGTGAGGACCCTGATGCAGATGAATAATGTTTTGCATGACATCTTTTCATTATGTTGAGAAAATATATAGCAGAGCTATGCCTGTGTTTACCCTAAAAATGCTGTGGAGTGAATATCTATGGAGTGAATTTACTGTAAGGACAAAGTCATTATTTTCTTACAATGTTCAGTACTAGCAGATTTTTTCTTTTTTCTTATGACAGTCGAGCAGGCATTGAAGACTCAAAAAAGTGGGGCATGTTGTTTCTCGTGAATCAGCTGTTTAAAATTTATTTTAAGGTAGGGTTCAAGTCTGGTAAGCTGTGTTATGTATTTCATATTCTAAGTCAAACCTACCCTGGTTTTATATATTTATTATTATTATTTTTATATATATTTTTTATATGTTTTTATATTTTTCTTATGTCTATCTGCACTCTGATTAAAATGCAAATTTTTTTTAAACAGATCAACAAACTCCATCTCTGTAAGCCTTTAATTAGAGCAATTGACAGCTCCAATCTGAAGGATGAGTACAGTATGGCACAGAGAGTTACATACAAATACTATGTTGGACGCAAGGCCATGTTTGACAGTGACTTTAAGCAAGGTACTGTGTGCCAGTAAGACACATTTAAAGTCTTGCTGCTTGGTGTGAAATCTGGCTGAAGCTCTGTGTGTGTGACTCAAAATGTGAGTAGAAGGTGCAGTTGTATTTGCATTGATCAAAGGAAAAGTCCTGCTGAAAGGTGCAAGGCCCACAGGCTGACCTGAAACAGAGATGAGATTACATGACACTTCCAATTGTACTATATGCCCAGCTTTAAATATTTGTGTCAGTGAAGTTCCTGCAGCCTTACGCATTATGTGTGTGCATTACAAAATGTATGAGCATGCAAAAGAATAGGTTTGTACAAGTTTCACAGAGGAGTCTTCAACTCTTCAAGTTGCTGTGTGCCACATAGGAAATCTTCAGCAAACTGTAAAGTAGAATTAGTTGCTTGATGTGTTGATTTTGGAAGATGTAGAAACTGCATTTCCTAGATTTCTGATAGATTTCACCAACAGAAATGCTTCTAGAGCTAAGGTGTACAGCTTCATCACTAACTGAAGCCCCTGACCAACATCTGTTCTGCAGCTGGTTCTGTTACTCCAAACAGTGTGTTCTGCCTGTCAGGCTTAGCATTTTTTCTCTATCAGTGGAAGCTGCTGGGAGATTTTCATGCTGTTGTGCTGTGTGGTCTCACTGGCACATTTCTGCAGCTCAGGAGATGTGTGCATTGCATTCAGCTTTCATCTCATGAAGAACCTAATCTGAATTTAGGAAATAGAGTGTATTATCAGCACATCTTGAGATTCTCTGCTTCTGTAATAGGAACACAATAATATTACTGAAATGAACTGAAGATTCCAGTATTACTTGTAACTGTAATGTCTGACATCAAGACCTTGACAGGTTTTCTTTGACTTCCTGAAGGAGAACTTACCTTCCTGGTAATACTTTGTATTTTGTGTGAATCTCCAGTTTTTCTTTATGTATTTTGAGTGATGTGATTCTTTTTTACACAATTTCAAATGTCATGTGTTTGTCAAGCTAGAGATGGACATTGAGCACAGAATTTGGGTTACAGCTTTAGTTCATTTTTGTGGTTGATTCATGTTACTCATGTTTGCAGCTGAAGAGTATCTGTCATTTGCCTTTGAGCACTGTCACCGATCAAGCCAGAAGAACAAAAGAATGATTTTGATCTACCTGCTGCCAGTAAAAATGTTGTTGGTGAGTAGATATTACTTTCCTAACTAAGGGGAAGAGGGTACACATGCAGATAGTAAAACTGATGCTCAGTATTTTCTTGGTTTTCCCCTAGTGGAATTCGGAGGTTATTTTACTCCTGTAAGAGCCAGCATATGCACACCTTGTTATGTGAGGGCAAAAAGTGTTGAGTTGTCATTTATAGCCACACAGCAAAGGAGAAAGGGGGGAAAAAACACAGCCAAACAAAAAAATCCCCCCCCAAACAAAACCAATCTGGCCCTCCTTTCCCCCTGCCTTTCTCCCACCCCTCCTAAGGGTGCAACCTGATGTTACTACTGTAATAAAAGTGTATTTGAATTCTTTGGAGAGGCACTCAACAGTGTAACTTTGGTCTTGTAGCAGAGTGCCTCTGTGCTGATCTACTGCACACAAAAGCCAGGGAAGATGTGGATTCATTAGAACAAATTTGTCTGCTTCTTTCACCTAGTGGAAGAAAGAAGGATGTGCAAAAAGATGGCTGAGGACTGTTGAGAGGGGTTTGCCACAGCTACAGCCTATCTTTGGGTTTTCTATTTGTACCTCGTACAGTTTCCCATTTGGGGCATGTCAGAAGGGTCATGAGGCAGAGCATTTTGGTTTTGAAAAATCAGTGAAGACTTGTTACTATTTGATCATTTCATATTTCTATTAAAAGAATTAAGCACATGCATTTCTTGTTCCTGTCCTTTCCTGTGTGCTAACATTTGTGTATCCCTGAATTAGTGGATTATGCTGAGTTCAGTGTAGCTGAGGGGACAGGAACTAGATTTTAGACTTTCCTGTTCTGGCCCTGTTACCAAAGTTACCCATGGAGAATGTTGTTATCTCCTGCCTCTGTTAAGCTGCCATTTTCCACCTTTCCCCTGACGTGCTTGTGACCTCCCTGCCTTTTCCATTCAATGCTCCCTTTCCAATTCCTTGCTTAACCCACTTAACCTTGTGTCAAGAGAGTAAAGGGGAAGTATAGTGGGTATGGTAATTGGCTGCTGTTTTCCTTTTTTTATTTGTTGGCTTTCTTAGTGATTGTTTTCAGATCAATCAGTGGTAGGGTTGATAAAGGAAAACTTACTAATAAGCTTCCTAAAAGCTTTGCCCCAGTCCTGACTGGATGCCTTAAACTGGTGGGTCTGTTAGTGCCTAGAATTACCGTGGCTTTTCTGGAGCAGTTCTAGTGTACAAGAGGCATTAAAGAAACTAGATAAAGGTCATTGTTTTTACAGCTGCTTTTTTAAAATCAGAGCCCAAACATCAACACTAACTTCAAACTGTACTAAAATAGCTTGTATGTTGTTTTTTTTTTGTTCCTAACAGCTCTCAGTAAACTTGCAGCTCAGTTCTGCTCTCAGCTAATCCTCCGTCCAGGAAAGGAGGTAGCAACAGCATAACATGATGTAACTAAATTTAAAGTCTGACCAAGTCAATGTGCATTCTGATCTTTGCTGTGCAGGGGATAAAAAACTGTCTCTGTGATTCTGTAGATGGTTCAGTCTTACCTGATCTAGCAATAAGAATTAATTTTGTTTCTTTAAATTTAATCCTTCACTCTCTTTTTTCCTCTGGGGGTCAGGTATGGCGGTGGTGTTTGTTTTTTGAGAGAACATTTTTATTTCTGCATGGAGGCCGAGAGAAGAAAAAATATGTTACAGACTGAGATAGCACTTGACAGGGCTGAAGCACTGTTTATATTCCCTTGGGAATGCTTGGGATTCCCACGGTTCTTCTGTTTGTAGATTAGATCATACAACCATGACAAAAAATTTGAATCTGCCAAGGCCTCGTGTCACAGGATCTTGATTCTACAAGTGTGATAGCTGTTCCTTAACATTAATTATTAATAGTCCCTAAATCATGATAAATCAGTAGTTATTGTGAGTTGTGCTATGAGGTGTTTGAGAGGAACAAGGAGGTTTTCTTGCAAATACTTTTATTCACTTCCTATTCTGTAGCAAAAAAAAAAAGTGTTTAAACAGTCCTCTTTTTCTCTTAACAATTTTTTTTTTTTAGTTTACTAGATTTTGTTTATAATGCATTTGACTTTACCCTGGAAAACTTGGACACCATTTATTTTTCAGGGCCATATGCCAACAGTTCAGCTCTTAAAAAAGTATGACCTTATGCAGTTTGCTGATGTAACAAAGTCTGTGAGGTATGATGCTTGTTTTGCTACGTGTGTTCAAATAGTAAAAAGTGTTTCTTTGGGGTGGGTGGTTGAGGAAGACAGGGGAAGTATATTCCTACCAAGTCAGGTAATTTCTCATTGGGGTAAGACCTTCTCATTTTTTCATTTCTTTATCCTTGCAGTGAAGGAAACCTTCTCCTACTGAATGATGCTCTGACAAAGCACGAGACCTTCTTTATTCGATGTGGAATCTTTCTTATCCTTGAGAAGCTGAAAATCATCACATACAGGAATCTCTTCAAGAAAGTGTAAGCATAACAAAACCTACATTTTTGCAAAGGCAGATTTAATATGGTTTCACCTGGGACTGAGGTAGAAGTGTATATGCTCCTTAGTTCTCGCTGAGAGAGCTGACTTCCTTTTAAGGTGAATTTATTGTAGAAAGGCAGTTTTCCTAACAAACAGAATTTTTAAGTGATTATTTCCCATTAACACATTTTTCGTGTTGTTTCTTTCAGATATTTACTACTCAAAACCCATCAGCTATCTCTAGATGCTTTTCTGGTTGCTCTGAAGTTCATGCAAGTAGATGATGTTGATATTGATGAAGTCCAGTGTATTTTAGCCAACCTTATATATCTGGTAAGGGCTGACCACTTGTTGTCTGGTGCTTCCAGACTTCTGACAGTAAAAAATATTAGATAGAGAATAACAGTTTAAGACAAAAAAACACATCAGTAATCCCAGGTTTTCTTGTGGTTTTTTTGATGGACTTGTGCTCAAAGTGAAATGTTTTCATTTGTCCTGAGGACTTCCCTTTAGTTCCTGCTTTTTTTTTTCAGGAATCAGTTAAAATTGAAGTTAAATTTCACATTGCAAGTTCAATACTGACATTTCTATATATTCATAAACACTGATTTAAAAATACAAACATTTTAACAGGCACCAAAAATATTTGTTCTGCATTTGAAGTAGGAGACACTTGATCTTCTCAAATTAGAAGAAAATAGAGCCAGATTTCTTTGGTTTTGTTCCACATTTTGTCTTGTACTCTAAGTGAACCTCAACTGCTCATGAACAGATAAAGACTTGAAATCTAAATATTTGTATTACGTGTCTGATAAGGAAGTACTATGTCATTTAGTTTATTAGGTATGGAATACTAATTGATTAAAATCTCATTTTAAAGTGAACAAGAGTAAATTTAGAAAGACTTCTGTAGAGCTCTGTCTCTTCAAGGCAGTGTAAGCAGGGGCCCTGGTAAGAGACTCTCAGTCACACAAATGTGGTGGCGGCGGCGGCTCCAACTTTCTGCCTACTCTCTGAGGTGACCCACTTACATAAATTGGGCCCTCATGGATATTAAGTGCAGTAGTGCAGTGGTGCTTGAGCATACAGAGCTTTGCTATGGTTAGCTTGTAGGTGGTTTGCTTGGGTTGCAGGGATTGTGTTACCAGCTCCCAGTACTAACACTGCCTTTTTCTCCTTCTGCCAGGGTCACATTAAAGGCTACATATCTCATCAGCATCAGAAGCTTGTGGTCAGCAAGCAGAACCCATTTCCTCCACTGTCAACAGTGTGCTGTTGAGTGTTGCATCTTAGCCATGCAAGTGCTCTTCAGATACTCGGCTTGCCCAGTGGAACTGCTGCCAGTCACCCCAAGGACACTGTAAATGGCCTGGTTCATGTCCAGGACTGAAATACCAGGAACTGTTTGTGGCTCCTTTCCCAGAACGGCCAAGGCTGCCAGTGTTACAAAGTGCATTGGAATGAAATGCTGACTTTTAAATGGTAGTTTCCACAGGCTTTCTAGACCATTGAAAGTATTTCATGAAGAAATAAAGAAAAGCATTCCAAATTCCTTCTGAACTACTTAAAAGGTTTTATAAAGTACTTTGTGTTACTATTTCTGTGTTTATCTTTGAGAGAGAAGTATCAACTTTTGTTATTTGTGTTAATCCGTTCTTCAGAATGGAAATGTTTTCTTATATAGTTTCCAATTTTTTTTAAGTCTCAATAATCTTGCTGGTCTTAAATACTCTCTTCAAAGTTTCTCTAAAAACTAGAGAAGCGTTTGACACCAAAAGCTTTACTGTGTCAGTAATACTTACGGGTTCAAGTAAATCTGGTAGTTGTCCACAGATGTGTTTGGGATTTTTTAAAATTCTGGTCATATTTTGTTTAATTTTTGTTATGATGAACAAAAGCTGATGTAGCTAAAGTATCCATTCTCTGTTTTATTTTGCATCTGGGGAAAACACTACCACTGGATGCAGTATTTTAAGTGTTACTACCCTGGGGGTTGGTTTGTTTGTTTGGGGGTGGTGCAATACAACTTTGTCCTGACTGATGAGATTGTAATTTTGGGGTTTTAAAATTATTTTTAAAAGAAATTAAACATTTTTTTTTCTGTCTTTGACAGTTGGGTTTTATTTTACCCTCTAACTGACATGGACATAATTCATAAGGGAAAAGAGATTCCATGTACGAGGGAAGCATTTTTTGGCATCATGAACGTGTCAAGTCCTACCTCAACATAAACATTTAAAAGATTGACATTCTCCATGTCTTTGTAAGTTTTACTTGTATGGATCCTGAAATAAGAATATGAATTTGCTGAATCAAACCTCAGGGTACTAGCAACATTTAAAATCACAGAAAAATATTCAACATGTTTTGAGGTTTAGGATGAACAGTTCTAGGAATTTTAAAGTTAAATCAGTTTTTAGTACAATAATTAGGTTTACTGCATCATGACTTTCACAGTACTGTGTGTCAGCAGAAGGAAAGACAAACAACCCTTTCTATAAACTGGAGTTAAATATATGTCATTGTTGCAACTTCCATTGCTGCAAATTGTAGTAGAGTCAAATGGGGGTACTGGCTGCACCCATGTGTTTCCTTGCAATGATTGGTAGGGACTTGGTGCTTGAGAGTTGGTTGTGTTTGTGTCTTACTTTATTTTTTGTTTAACCCATACCATATACCTTGCAGTGTTGGTGAATAGCAGTGTTTCCCAGTCAGTGACTTCTAGTGGCCAGGATCCCAGGATACCAGTCAGAAACCACGTGCCCTTGTACTCAGTAGCCAAAAAGCTTCCTCCAGCCAGTCGTTTGTCTACAGCCTCCTGGAGGTGCCCACAAAACTGCCTGTTTGTGAGGCTGATGTTGAGTATTTGTTTGCAGTCCTCAGCAGGAAGGTAAGAAACCCGCAGCTCATTGCCTTGAAGTTCATCACCTTCCATTCTCCAGCCACTGACTGTACTGGGCAGTTTTGGAATTAAAACATGCTCTGCAAAGTCTCTTTCAGGGGTGCACACAGGAAGGTGGTGATTGTCACACACAACATGCTCTTGAAGTTGTAGTAATGCAATGTTGTTCTCACCAGTGTCTTCATCATACCGGATATGGATGTGCTTCTCACTAACTTGCATGGTCTTCCCAGTTCCGCTTGTTCCATTAGGCCCTGTGAAGCAATGACATTTCACTGCTCTTAGGAATGTTGATCAGAGACCTGAAGGCTGCATGCAAGCTGCCTGGTTGTGCTGAGGAACACGTGCAGCAGAGGAACTAAAGGCGCTCTTCCTCGAAACTGCTGCAGGAAAGGGAAATGAGGAATAATACCCTGGCAGCTTAATAATGCTGTGTAGGAACATGCATAATTTCAGCAGTAAGGACCCAACACTGATGTTATTTTGGCATGAAACTAAAGCCACCACTAAATCCACCATGTTCAGCTGATCCTTGGGAGCTGCGTTCTGAACTGTACTTGCGAGGCAGTTGTCTCTGTCTCACTTGTAAGGGGGAGTGTGGGGCAGCTGTAGTTCTAGCTCAGATACTTGACTGAGGTGCTTAAATGACAGCATATTTGTTTCCTTTAACAATATTTTTATGCAGCAAGAAGTTTAGTAAGCTTTTTTAAAAATATAGCTTGTCAATACTGGAATGTGCTGCAGCCAGAGAAAGTGTGTTGGATCACCTACCAGCACCAACCCTGATTTCAAAATGGCTGTGCATGAGGGCACACTCTGCTGTGGTCAACACGAAGTTACTTTTTAGCAACACTCCTCCACAGAAGCCTTTACCTTCTGAGTTTAGCAGTAGTACCTAAGAAAATGCAAAAAGACAATAGACAGCACTGTGCATGTGAGGGTAAGTGATAGGTTTAATGAATTGCTAGGAATACCTGCCAAGGAAATCGCTCATCACTTTTCTTCCTGGTTTCGCTTATGAGGTTATCATTGTCTTGAAGTCTGCCACATGCACATGCATCTACCAAATGAATTTTAAAAAAAATCAAAACTTCATGCTGTATCATATCAAGATAGCATATACCTGCAACTGCCTTATTGTTTCACCTTGACTTTGGGGTTCTGCTTTTGCACAAAGAAAAAGGAGAATGACAATTTCTCAGCTGGTGAAAACTGGAATAATTTGCTTGGCAATTGTAGTCATAATAGTTTAGCAATGGGCTGAACATTTTGAGTAATTGTGTTAGGCTTATAGTGACCAGGTTTCACTGTGCCTAACACTAATGAAATGAGGCTTCCTTTCCAGCCAACCATCAGCACAGCTTGCTTTTTCATCTTTGTATCCTGTATTTAAATTGTGTTAAATACCTGATAGTTGTGGCCCAGTCTGGACAAGGGTTTTCCTTGTTGCAGCTCTCACTGGGGCCACGTATGCCATTCTCATCTGGTTCAAACAACACATGTGCTTTTCAATTGGATCACCCACCCGGTTATCTGCATTTGTCACACTCCCAGCTGGTTAGAGTTTGGGTCACACAGACTGGATTCTGTTTAGGTGAAGCTAAACCACAGGACACCTTCCAGGAGCACACATGACATGCTCTCACAGCTGATGGGTGCTTAGTTCACAGTTTGATGTAAAGCCCACCTGAAGTGTGCACTGAGTGTGGACATCAGTCTTTCACCACCAAAAGTGTGGCTCTACAGCTGAATTCCCATTTGGCTGCCCCACTCGTGCTAATACAAACACAGGTCTGAGTATACTTCTGTGGTTTTAGTAGAACTACTTTGTAAGAGGATGAGATTGAATGAGATATTTAGCATGAGACTGAAGAAATGAAAAGTGCTACTGCTTCAAGCTAATTAATATGGCAGCAAATGTTTCCCTTCATTTATCAGACCATCGGTTACCTGATGGGAATCAACTGAATCTCATTCCCAAGCAAACAAGTGTTCAGCAGAATTACTATTTACCAAACACAGGAGTGGAAAACCTGGTCCAGGGAGTGATATGTAGGGTGATGCAAGTCCTCTCTGCTGATTCATATTTAAATATTCCAATCAAATAACACTTCTTTTACCATTACTTTGGCATCTTGGGTGGTGGTCCCAAGAGTCCTTCTTTTTCTATCCAGTAATATTCTCATCGCTTTAGCCTCGAGGCAGGCTGATCACACCTGGATGTCAGATGGTGGCCTGCCCACTCCAGCCCTGAATGGGTGACCCCTGTACTTCCATGCTCACACCTACCTAATGCCATGCACTGTTTTCCATCTTTCCCAAGCTCATAGCCATCAGCACAGGAGCAGCGGTAGGAATGACTTCCTGGGTAGCAGAAGTGGTGACACCCTACCTTTGCTTCGTGGTGACATTCATTTTTAGCTAAACAGAACAAGCAGAGGAAAAGCATTGGGAACAGTTCACCTGGAGTATTCTTTCATAGCTTGAGTCCTCTATGTTTTATTTGGTATTCACTTTGTGTGGATGTAGGTAGGGACTCTGCCTTGTAGGGACTCTCTGCAGCATTCACAGACTCATTGCAAACTGTGCTCCTCCCTGCACCTCCCTGCACCAGACACTGCACCTCTGAGTTCTGGGCAGCATTAGCCACGGGTCAAACTGGGCCTTCCATGTGAACCCGTGGAAGGATGCAATGGGTTTTTAAACAAAACACCAAGTACCTGCAGCAAGGGGAGCTATTGCACATGTTAAGAAGACAAGTATTGCTTGAGGAAGAAGGCAGCTGAAGTTTCTGGTTTTGAGACATAACAAATGCATAGCTCTCTTTTTGCACACTTGTTTAAATTGTCAGCCACCAAAGATAAGAAAAAAAGAAAGGGAGTATAAACTTTGAAATACGTTCAACTTTCCATAGCTGAGCAAACACTTAACTCTTTAGCACAAAGCAACAGCTATTTGACCTAGCTCATAGGTAGCGAAAAATCTTGTGTAACATGGCTCCCTAACGCTCACACTGAGATGATCTAGTTCCCAGCACTGGTTCAAGCTGTGTCACCTTCTGTGCTCCCCCAGAAGCTGGTCACAGTCACACCCCTTACACAGAAAATGACCCTGCCTTGCAGCAGCCAGGGCGTCTCCCACCTCAGGGGACCTCTGAACCAGCAGAAATACTGATGTAAGGGCTGGAAAGTAGAACCTGGCAGATACAAAAATGTAGTATCTGGCCCAGGGTTTTCCTGTGCCAGAAAGCATCTGTTTTACTTTATGCTTTTCACTTCCACTGGAAATGGTTTGTTTTCCGGAGTCCTTCTGTCCTGAGGGACTGTCTTGTGGGTGTGTGTGGCCTCAGAGGCACCAGGGTGCCTGAGAAGCCATCCTGGCACTGTAGCCTTGGTCCTTCAGGCCACACACCACCTGGGACCACAGCAGGACAAGCAGCCAGGCAGCGCAGGTGGCAGTGGCAGGGCTGGCTTTGGGGGCTACCCATGAGGTGGTTTGGTTTCAGCCCGTTTGCTGCATCCCCAGAGAAGGGAGGCTCAGGGCGCAGGGACAGCCTGCGTAACCTCAGGGTGCCATGAAGTTTTGTAGACAGGCAGCACACATCACCCCTGCTCTGCCAAGAACTGCGTGTTTTAACCAAAAACATGGTAGCTGGCATAATGGGAGAGGTGTGTATGGCTTCCCGGGGACAGCATGTGACAGGAGGAGGTGGGGCTTGTCAGAAGGGGGACAATGCCTTACCGAAAGCACAGTTCTCCCCCTCGTAGCCCTCGGCACAGGTGCAGGTGTAGCCACGGATGCTGTCCTCACACACGCCGTTGTGCTGGCAGGGGCTCGAGGAGCACCGCCTGCCGCCTGAAGAAATGGAGAGGAAGGAGTCACCACCACCACTGACCCCGAATTACCCCTTCCCAGCACACGAGTCGCTCAGAGAAGTGTCGTGAGAGCAGTTTGGAAGGAAATGGGCTAAGTGTCACTGAACTGCTCCTCGGGAGTAATATTAGCTCAAGTCTGCTTCCAGAGGCACTCTTGCAGCACCTGTCAGAGAGGCTGGGAGCTGCCCAGAGGCAGAGCCTACTGCTGGAGAATGGATGCTCTGATTCAGGGTAAAGGACTGAGTTACAGTTCCTGCTTTGTTACAAATGTAGTATGAGACTGGTGTTTTAGGTCTCCCTGTTAGATTGATATGCACTGGATTGAAAAATCTGGCATCAAAATTATATAGCAAGTGTACAACATCAAAATAGGAGGAAATAAAACTTTTATATATCTGCACAGTTATTATACAGCAGCTCAGGCACTATCAAACCTAATCTTTCTGATGAACTGAACATGGAAATGAGAGGATGTCCTCACTATGAGTGAAGCACTAGGCAGAGCTGCCAGTTTGCCTTCAAGCTGCCCATGGGAATGACTCCTAAAAGGTTTGGAAACATGCTCCAAGTAACAATTACTTATTGTAGACATAGGCTATCAGTAAACAAGCCAGAAAAGCCTAACTTGGGACGTGTAGCCCAACCTTTCTAAAAATTAGCACTTTATCAAAGAGGTTAACTCAGTCGGGAAGCTGCCCTAGCTGATTTCAGGGATGGAAAAGTCAAAATTCTGCCAGCTACTGGGGAAAAAACACCAATCACTCTCTGCTTAGGCTGTGGGCACATATCTTTGAGTGTTAGATGTATTAAAATACTGATTGAAAAAGTTACCACCTTCAACCCATCTGCAGTCAGATGCCACCAGCATATCCAAGCACAATGTAGGCCTCCTGTGAGGGTTTTTGGGTGAATTAGGAGAATCTCACCTACACAGCTGAGCAGGCAGAATTGAGGAGGTGGAGCTAGGGAAGAGTTAAATTGCAGCCTGAAGCAGTTAGATGGATTCAAGCCTCTGAAATGCATGTTGGGAAGAAAATGAATCCAGCACCTAGCTTTATTAAAGGAGGAAAGAGAAGATTCAAGGAAATACAGAGAAATTGACTGGATTTCTGTTACTGGAAAGCTACTGGAATGATTAAACTGCAAGCACCCAGCAATATAAAATATAGTAAGTAAAAACTAACATACATTTTTCAAGATAAAATAATTCAAACCATTTAAATTTAATCATATTATAGGATAAGGGACCTAGGGGGAGTCAGTGAACATTATAGAATAGAAATGTCTCCAATGACATTGTCATTAAGTAAGCAGACTGCTATAGGGCATGCACAAAACTTTTGGGAAGCGATGTTTAAAGAGAGATTGGCAACAGCTATGTTTATACTGTTAATAAAAGAGGGTCGGGGACAAGTGTGACCTCAGGCAAAGTGCCCTGACAGCAGACATCCAAGATGCCACTACATCAGTTTTGACTTGAAGGGAAAAAGGTGGAGCAGTACAAAACAGAGCTGGTGGGTGCTCCAGCAGTTAGGTGGGTGTTCAGCCTTTCTCCCCAGCCCTCTTTTATTCACAATGCATATTTATCCACTGCACCCTGGACTTTTGGGGGAAAGCAACATGGGTACCAGAGGTCTAGAAAATGAGATTATTGAAAGACAGGATGAAAAAACATGTTTGTTTAGTGAGGAGGAAAGAAGCTGCTCTTCTAAGGTAACACTCTTCAAAATGTTAGAGAAACCATCACAGAGCAGGAAACACACACTGCTGTTCTTTAGGAAGAAGACAGAACATAGGGCTTTCAATTACAGCAAGAATGCCACCCCTGAGGCTGAAGTTGGTAAAGTGTCCTGATTATGGCTAAGCTTGTTTGCAGGGACCATTCTGAATTGGTTGCCCTTCTCTCTTCCTAGACTAGAGAGGAAGCCTGCATGACATGCTTAGTACAAATATCCAATGACTCAAATTAGAAATTAATCCCACCCTCACAAAAGTAGTAATTTGCCAGATATTTAGCATCATCCTTCATAACATTTATAGCACTGATGGGATTCTTCTATGCAATGGTTCCCAGGACTCAGTGATTTAGCAGCTTGTGCAGAAAATTATTTTTGACTGCTGGTTTTGCCACGTCCTTATCCAGTCTATAAACCTAAGATTAGAAATTAATAATAGCTAAGTTAAAAACAAGAGAAAAACTTGGAGTGAAGCATACAGAAAAAAGGGAGGGAATAGGGCATAGTCCCCATAAGATGGTGCCACAGGCTCCTTGTTCAGGTGGCATTTAGTTACATCAGGCCCTCAGCTTCTACAGATTTGTTTCTTGCCTTGGCAGCTGACAGGGAATGATGCAATCCCGGTATGCAGTTTGTCTACAGCTCAGTAGCTCTTAATACCTATTTCTTGCTCAGATTTAAGTGCTATTTCTGCATTTGGGAGATTTTGCTGGTGAAACTGTGCTGCTCTGTTTCATGAGCAAAACATACTTTCTCATGTCCCAGGCTGTTTCAGAACAGCTTCAGATTCAGGAAAAGAAGTAGTCTATTTACTATGATAACCTTTACTCACCTTCCTCTTCTATTGTTTTTTTCCACTTTAAATGGTTTTTCCTATATATTACTTTTTAAAAATTTTACATTAAGAATTTTCCTTCTGCTTTACTACAGATATGACAAATAGAGACTGGTTGTTTCTCGTAAAATAAACTGTTAGAAAACCAGTATTAGGCTGAATCATAATGTTCATAATGTAACAGTACTATGAAGGAGAGAAATCAAGAGGCCAGCTTACCATAGTAGATATCCCAAAACATTTTCTGGATGGAAAAGAAAAAAAGTAAATGAAATTTTAATTCTCAAGAAGTGTAATATGTCATAAATATTTTGCTAAACCAAAAACATGTTATGAGAGAATATATACAAGGGTTCAATGTTTACAAAGCTGCACAACTATAATTTCTGCCCTGCTAGCAAAATATTCATGAGAAGGGAGGGGCTTTGCCTACTGCTTACTTTATTGTTTCTTAAGAAGCTATAAAGGAAAAGAAAAACTTCACAGGCCAGAGAGGAACAGCTGGATCCTTCAGCAATGCAACTTCCTGAGAAAACTGGCTGGCTATTGTCTCTCTGGCGTGGGGCAGCCTGGGAAGTGATCCCATCCTGTCCCACCCCACTTGGCCTGCAGCAGGTGCTGTTGGAGGCAGAATGGTCAGCCCGGAGCAGAGCTGCAGGGCACCACCACTGCTCACCACCACCGTGTACCCTGCACTTCCCTGGGTACTGCAGCTGGCCCTGATGCTATCCCCAAAGGGACGCTTCTGCCCACCCCTCCCTTCCCCAAAGCACCATGGCTGCCCAAGGGCAGCCCTACAGCTGTTTCCTCTGCTTTCCCTGCAAACAAAACTCCATCCAGATTCCCATTAAAGAGCACAGCATCCATCTGTACATGTCCAGAGAGCCTCTTGTGCAAAGGAATTTGCAGCTACTCACCAAGTGAGCCTCTTTCTATAGGTCCCACTACTAGCTGATGCATTGCTTCCCTCCATCCCAATCATAGAAATCACAGAATGGTTTGAGTTGGAAAGGACCTCAAAAACCATCCAGTTCCAATCCCCAGCTGTGGGCAGGGACACTTTCCACTGGACCAGGCTGCTCAAAGCTCCATCCAGCCTGGCCTTGAACACTTCCAGGGACGGGGTATCCACAGCTTCTCTGGGAAACCTGTTCCAGTGCCTCACATAGCTCTGACTCCTCTCACATATTCCCCATGCTGCATGCATTTGCATAGAGGCATTTGAGGTGGGCCCTGATGAAGCCAATTTACTGGCTGGAGTGGCTGGAATTCCTTTGTGCTGCCCTTCAGGTGCTCTTCTGCTGAACAACACCCCTTTGCCCTCCTGGTCCCTAAGGGATGCTGAAGCTGTGTTTCTGTGTGTGGTCAGGGTGGGACAACAACCATGTGATTTACTAATATTGGGACCATGACACATCATTTGCAGGAGAGGACTTGAAAAATATCAGAGCTGACCTCCTCATTTCCATTTTGACCATGGAAGACACCTGCTTGCTACCTGCTGAGATGGAAAATGCAAATATTTCACATGGAAACCCAAACAAATTAAGTAGTCTTGTGTTTCGTAAGTATAGGATCAAGGCAGCAGTTTTTATTATGCATGCAGGAAAACAAAATACTTACAAGCATTTCATCATTTTCAAATACTTCTCTTGCTTCTTCTTGTGTACATCTCTCTTCTAGGCATTCTCTTTCCAAGCTGCCTTGAAAGACCTCCTCCAAAAGTAGGGAACTGGCACGCCTCTGTCTCTTGATAACACTGTTTGCATCATCAGCTGATATAAACACTGGAACATCATATGACAAAACACTAACATAAGTACTTACATTCATTTCCTTATATACTTTTACCTTCTTTTTAAAGATAAATAATTTTGGTTGATTTGGAGTTTCAGTCACGTAAAACTTACATACTTAAAGAGCTCTACTGTCTTAGCCCAAATTCAGCTGAGGAGTTGTGACCTTTTACTTTGGGGAATGCCTGACTTGCTCCTAAGCAGAGGGAATTTGAAGCCCTTCCCAGCACATTATTTTACTGCCCCCACAGCAGAGCGTGATGGCACAGGCAGGGAAAGGGGAAAGACATTATTGTAAAAACCAGAGGCTATTTTGTGAGATTGCATAGGGCTTTCACACTTATTGGTAGAAATGAGTATTAGTTGTATTAAATTATGATGGTGGATCCAAACTGATGCTCTTCAGTCTTAGTTCATGGCATTTTTTTGCTGAGAAGCAAAGCCATGACATGGCTGAGTTCTCAATCAACTCCCTCTTAAGGAGAATGAATAAAAGCTACCCCTCAGCAATGCTCATAGTTAAGAGGGCTGTATCACATACCACTGTTTATGTGGAAGGTGCTGCAATCTTCTGGATTTGAGTAAAGAGGAGGAGAGATCAGAGACACAAGAGTTAACAGACGTTAAAACTCCTCTTTGTAAATGATACCTCCATCAAAAACTGCCTGCCAGCTGGGCAGCTGGTGCTGCCCTGGAGCCTTGTCTTGCACATGAAGCAATATGTGACTGTGTGTCAGCACGTGTTTGTCAGTTCTTCTGTGCTTGGAAAGTAAATGTGTTGGGGCAGGGAATATTTAGGGGTTTTTTTTCTCTTTTATATAGTGTTTTCTCTTTTATACAGTTTATACCAGCTCCACACTGCTGGTTGAAATAATCAATAATCACAGACCTGGAAAAAGTGAAAGTAATAGCAAGATCATTCTGAAGCTGTGTACAGATGTTTAGCTATTTTTTTGAAGGATACCCCATAAGCAACTGACTTGCTTATGTTAAAAAAAGAAAAGCTTCATGATTCTGTTCTGCATTTTAAACGTTATCTGGCCCCCAGAACACATTTCTACCGTGCAATGGTTCTGCCACATCCAGCACAGCTGGCGGTGAACTTCTGCTGTGGGGTGTTATGACTTTCTTAAGAGATCACCATCTTTTTCTTCCTTGCCTGACTCCTCCTTATTTTTGACAAACCATGGAGGATTAATACAGAAACATAAATTTCTTCAAGCTATAACAAGCATACATATCAGCCTCTTTCATAGCACTCTCTTATTTTTATTTCAGCAGCTACTAGAAATATAAACCAAAATTCTCTTTAATATCTAGGACACTCTAAAAATTGTAAGGAAAGACAAAACATTACCCTGGCATAAGTGATGGAATTTCAAAACTACATTGCCCCATTAGCCTACAGCAGTTTTCACTTAGCTGCATGAAATAAACTGCAGAAATGTAAAGAAAACGAGGAACAGACCATTTTCAGTGATGTCACCCTGTGCTACAAAGTAAATATTATACAAGTTACAAAATTACTGGGTTTTTTTAGAAAAGCAGCAGCACAAATCAGAATTAAAGGTGCAACAAAACAAAAGCCATACCTGTCTGCTCTGTCTGAAGGAAAAGGGCAGAGAGAAGAAAGAATATTATCCAAGAGCACCTTGCCATTGTTACCCTCTGAGCCCAATGGTGCCTGCCTGCATTCCTGCAGTTCTTGTGGGAAATGGCTACAGGAGAGATGTTGAAGTTTAAAGTCCAGCTGCTCATGAGAAAACGAAACCTCTAAGGGCATATCCTGGCTGCAATGTCAGCACATGGGAAAAAACCAAAAAAAATCAACCCCCAGCTCAGTAGTGCAACAGTGCACCTTCTCTCCGTGATCTGGTTGACTGTGGGGCCCTTTGCCAGTTCCACTGAGAGCTGCTCCAAGATTTGGATGTTCCTTCCATGCCCCAGAATTCACTTACTGTAACACAGCATGGGTGGAGATGAACAGCATTAACATTTCTTTGTACCATATCAAAGCACAGGCTGGACAATGACCTCAAGGACCGATTACATGACGTGGCTCTTTTATACCTTGTCCCCGCAAAACATTTACCAAGGCTTAGCTGCAATGGGCAAACCCCACTAGCTTTTGGAGCATTCAAGACCCCAAACATGTGATTTTTCCCTAGGAATGCATCTGAATGAATATGGAATTTTTCTTTTTCACTGTTAGGTTTGTAATACCCAGGCATGAAGGAGAGCATGGAAAATTTTTCCTGACGTCAGGATTCCAGTCACATGGAGATGCACAGATAGACAGAGTCCATGAAAGGAGGTGTAGGTATGGAGAGGACTGAAGCACTCCCTGGTCTGCTGAGCTATGCACCCAGTGGATGGGGTGACCCTGCTTCCCAGCCAAGAGGAATGGCAATGGTGCTGCAGGGCTCCCAGCACAGGCAGGCTCCTGAGAAGTGCAGGAAACCATTTCTACACTAAGAGCAACAACCAGTGAGAGGAAGAGTGGTTTTTTATTTAATCTGAGTTATGAATAGAGACCATTCTGTGTTTTCATGTCATAAATCCCCAGCTATTATTTGAATATGCAGTTCTTTTAACAAAGTATGATTGATCTGAACATCCATGGGTAAATCCACAATAAAACTTCACTTCCCATCAGCTGCAGCTTTGAAAACAAGCTTCAGTGAGTATTGAGGCCAGTGAGGGAAACAGACCACATCCCTCACCAAGGTCAATCCCTACCAGGCCCAATACCTGCAGCAATTAATCAACTTCTGCTTTGAAACTCCATTGCAGGAGGGTCTTCCTGCACAGTTTCCACTGGGCTGCTGTTGCAGAAATTCACTTGGAGTTAAAACCCTTCTAATACCAAGCTTAATTTTATTCACAGCCAGTTCATGACATTACATATTTGCTTTACCCTCCTTGATATTTCTGCAGAACTAATTAATACAGCCTCCCATCCTTTTTGGTAAACTGTGTCCAGCATTCCTTAGTAAGTGAGCTCTCCATGCTCTCCTCAGTCCCCTGAGGCCACCAAGCCCAATTGCACCTCTCCCAGCCAGAGTTTTCTTGGCTAGGAAAGGGAGAGCTGTTGCCAGTGGTCACATTTGATGCATGCTGAGGGCTCAGACAGCATCTCCTGTGTTGCTTTTCCACACTCCTCTGGCTGTCCATCCCCATGGGAGCACCTGCCAGTGAGGCTGCTGCTGTAGTCCCCCAGTGACCTGGGACTACTCACCTTTACCTTCTCTTAATAATGAATATCATCCCATGCATACACAGCACGGCCAGTCTGGCTCCCTTTGGCATGAAAAATATGTCACCACTTGATGTCAGCACAGGACTTTGCAGAATCCAGCATAAAAATGTGGATCCGCAGACCTTAATTTTTTTTTAAAGGAACCTGTTTACATTTCACAAACCTAAACCTATGTCAATTAAGGAACTCTTGTAGGTGTAAGTAGGTTATTCAAATTGGTTTAATATTAATAACACAGAGCTTCAGAAGCTGTATTCTCACAAGATCTTAGTTGACATGGTCATTTTTTCCTGACTGTGGGGTTTTTTTACAAAAGGTATCCCGTGACTGAGCAGCTGTATCCTTAGGAATGGGACACAGTGTACTCAGTACATATGGCACTGACTTTGCTTTTTCTGTATTGATTTCAATGCAACAGGTTTACATTTTAACTTTCATATGACTACGAAAAACTTCATAAACAGAGGGGTTTAAAAGGGCAGTCCTTTCCTCATGTGTTTTTTTATAAAGAGTTCCTGGGATTTTTTTTCCATTACTTTAATTACCACAGTGAGCACACAGCGATGTGTTTCATTATGGAGTCCTGTACCCTATTTCCTGCAGGCCTGTTTAGGGACTGCCTTGCTCTTGGAGGGTTACTCATTCCAGGATGAAGCCTAGAGGCAGTGTCAGATTAGTTAGCAGTTCCTCAGGATGGAGTAGCTAAGGGAGTTAGTCTGCTTTAGCAACTGGTTCACATGGAAGTTGTTCCCTGCCCAGTGCAGCAACCCAGGGGAAGTGGGTTTGCAGACCAGCTGCCCAGGCAGTGATGGGGCAGTGATGAGGCAGTGATGGGGACATGTCAATGTCACCCATCAGCGCTGCTGCAGCATGATAGGCCAAGGGCAGCTCTCCTGAGTAACCCATCACATGCTTTTTTGGAAATGCATACCTCAGCTAGTGAGCTGCTTAGTGCAGTTAAAATGGGTAATGATTTCAGCTAAACACTTGGATTGTGATCAGCCAGGTCTGTTCACCACCTGCAGAAAAAAAAAAAAACATTTTTCTTGCCAAATCCAAAGTGCATCAGCATTTCTAAAAGTAGAAGGAACTTGCAGCTCTTTCAAAAGAGCATCAGCACCATCTTTGTGCTTTGGTTACAGATTGCAGGAAACCCTAGAGGAGCAAACAGGGGGGAGGAATGTAACTCCAGGTAACTCTGATTTTCTCCTTTGGGTACTGCACTCACAACAAGACTATGAGCCTACCCTCAAGGACGTGCAAGTCTCCTGATGGCCTGGCAGTGAAAACAAAAGCCATCTTGGAACTACTCTGATATTTGCTCCATCCCTGGAAGTGTTCAAGGCCAGGCTGGATGGTGCTTTCAGCAATCTGGTCTAGTGGAATGTGTCCCTGTCTGTGGCAGGCAGTGTTGTATGAGGTGATCTTTGAGGGCCCCCTCTAACCAAAACCCTTCTATGATTCTATGATCACTGTAGATGCAAGCTCTGACATTTTCTGGTTTTGTGCATATATTGTTAAAAATAGCAATTATTGTTAATATTTCATTAATTAAAACACATTATTTCTTTACTTCCACTTTTATGTTTCTTTACATTTTCCCTCAACTTTTACATTAAAATTCTTTTCCCTACCAGAATTCCAACCAATAAAACTGGCTATGGAAGAACCAGAAGATAGAAGAGCACATGCACAGACAGCACCATAGCACTTCAGCTCCTAGTTACAGTTTCAATGACAGATACGGGGGATTGGTAAGGTGCTTAATTTTGCTCTGAGATGAGGAACATTCCCTCATCCCTTGTAAAAAATGGAGCAAAATCACTTTGGAATCTGCACCATTTGGATGAAGATTTTAAAATCTTTTTTTCTCCAGTTTTGTCTGGTAACATCTCCCCATTGCCCTAACCTGGAGTTCAGGATAAAAATTATTAAGGATGGCTCTGAGAGAAACCTAAACAGCAGATTTTTCAGGCAAATTCCTGGAACACTGACACAGTCTGAAGTGGACAATGAAGAGATAAGAAAGCATTTGGACTTACCCGGAATTCAGACTTTTTAATGCAGTTTGCCTTTCCTCTTTCTGCCTGACTCTCTCCGCTGAGGACATGGGGCAGCAGCTCTGCAGCTGTGTCCAGATGTTATGATTTAAATTGTTCCTTTGACCAACCAGCCACTTCTTCTGAAACAGATCTGGCAGGAGGGAAGTCCTAACCTGACCTCAGGAGCACCAGTGCAAAGACTGCACCCGACATCTTCCACCCACGGCCCAGACATGTAACTGGGTGGTGGAACTGGCTCCTGCTGTAAGTCAGACTTCCAAGCCATGGGAGACATGGATTCTGTGCACTTGTGCAACTGTCACACTGCTGGACAGTTTTTAGAGATTGACTTCTGCATTTATGACAGGAAAAAAACTCCATCCATATTGAAATAGGATGGCAAGAAAAGCTTATTCAAGTTTCAAAGTGCATCTTGAGGATGACTCGAGTTAAAAAACTCTATCCTGTCTGTGCAGACCTAAAGGGCATTTAGGCAGAGCACTGATGATGTGTGCCTGGCTATGTCTTGAGTAGGGATTGCAACTCTCTGTGCAATTAAGCAGCTGTGGTAACTGTCCCTGCAGATAGAATTTAGTCTTATCTGGTACTGAACAACTGAGGAGGTTGATGATGGTGTTTCACACCTGGCAATGCAAACTGGGAGGTGAGGAAGGAGAAGCTCAGATAACTGATATCTATGAATGCATGTTGAGCTAAAGACAGCAATCAAAGCTCATCAGAAGTGTCTGTGCCCTCTGTAGTTGGTTATGAATAAACCAGGAGTGCTGCAGAACTGGGACAAGTGGTCATGGAGGGCTGGGTGGGAGGAGAGATGAATGGCAGTGAGGGAATGGGTCAGTAAGTGCAAGGGCTATGTTATGGCCTCCCTGTAGTCCCTGGGACACATCCGAGCATGGCCCACAGTTCCATATATCAGGCTTGCTCTCTTATTTGGTTTAGGGCTCAACTGTAATCAGAGGTTTCAACAGAATCCTATGGGAATTCAAACAGCGGTATGTCCTTTGGAGCAGTGATGTCAGGGAGTGACATATGCAGCCATCAGGGGTTGAACACCATGACCTACAATGTACTGTCACTCCTGAATCGAGTTCATTGAGCAGCCTGAAGTTCAGGATGTGTCAGAGAAAAATGGCAGGGAAATAATATAAATGGGACAGACTCCAGAGTAGATTTTTTGAGTTTTTTACAGGGAAACCAGACAGTGACCATCGCAGAACAAAGTTAACTGCTCTATTCCTTTCAAACTAACCAAGAAATTCCATTATAAAAACCATCCCAAAACGTTGACTTTCATGCTTGAAAACTGGATATGGTGAAGCTAGGGAATAAGAAAAATATTGCGCATTTTATGCTGCAATCCAATTTGTAACAGTTCTTTCCTCTCTTCCAAAATATGTACTGACACACTTTTAGAAGTACAACACAGCATACTTTTTCTGTAGAGGCTCAAATATCTCAATATCTGCTTCATAATTTTTACATACAACTGAACTGGCTGCAAAACAATTTTTTTCTCTGGATTGAAATAAGGCAGACAGAGGGTGTCAGGTTCAGCTGATAAGAGACTTCGGCTTGAGTTAGTCTTGAAATATTAGCTACCCTTGTAGATTTAAAATCTTTTAAGTTGTGAATGATCTAAATAATACTTTATATAAATAATAACATATAACAATATTGTAATTTGTGGGGTATGCAATGCATTGACTTTATTATAGCCAAAATCATTATATCAATAACACTGGTGAAGAAAGCAAAGCTTTCTCAGAAAGAAAGCAAGAAGATATCAGAACAGCAGTGATTTTGGTGATGGCAAGCAAGCTTTTCAAATTCAATGAGCTTCGTCTAACAACTGATTTCACTCAGTGACATGCAGTTAATTAGACTCTCGTGGATACATGAGTGGTTTTCACATTTTCTAGGTTTTTTTTCTGTATACATGTTTATAGATCTAGAAAATCAGGCACCTTTTTCAGATGCCTTAAAAATGCTGTCCAACTCTGATATTGTCTTGCATTGATGTCATCCTAGTCTGGCTTGTTTCTATAAAGTATGTACTGCCACAGAAATGCTGAGGTAGTTCCAACTTTCTTTGAGATGGGAGGTGGACTTATCCACAAAGGCAAAGCCTCCAAAAGACAAATCCAGGTTATAACAGCAAGAGCAGAATAATTCCTAAACCATTTGATGAAATTTCATTATTGTCTGGAACCAGCAAGCTCTTCTGAAAGTCCAAGCCCACCTTCTGAAAACCAGGTATTAGCCCATGAGTAAATAGATAGCATCTCTTCAAGGTAGAACAAACTGACAGAATTTTAGCAACCATGTTAAAAAGAGGAAAATATTACTTAGGAATCAGATCTGATGGCTAAGGCAACTTGGTTTATTAAATGTCAAAACCATTAAAGTCTTTTGTCAAAACACTGCTTACCCAGGGAATTTAACCAGTTGGTGTAAACTCCATATTTCCCTCATCTCTCACACCCTTCTCCCCCCAGATGATACCAGTAACAAAGTAAATGCCATTTCCATTGGGTTCCATGGGAGTCTCCTCCATCTTCTTGGCAGACACGTTTTCCATCTATCCTAACCAGCACAAAACGTTTTCTGTGACTGGGCTATGAAGGGTGAGTTTGCAAATGTCCTGTTCACATAAGGGATTTGAAACACTCATTCTTTTGACTGGCCATGCACATTCAAATATGTTCTCAAAGCCACTGACAATTCCAATTAATTCATCAGAATGTATCTAGCAAAATCTTCTGGAAGGCATGGTGGGACAATATCCTCAGAAAATGTGATAGGTTTCTCCAATTTGAGAAGGACTGTGCTGCTGCTGAAAGTTTCAAATTCAGCATGGCCAATTATTTTTTCCACTCTGTACATTGGGTCTTACTTTTTTTGTCTACCATCCCCGTGTCAGATAATTAAAGTAGTTGCTAATAAGACAATACCAACAAGTCTAAGTTGCATCTCAATAATAGAAGGGATCAAAGTTCCTTGCACTGTATACAGGCATTGTATTGTGCAAATAAAATTGACCAGTCCTGTATCCTGAAGCTGTAGCAATTTATACGCATTTTGGAGAGGTTTTAGAGGGCTGTCAAAATGCTAAGCAAGTAGAAAATCAGAATTTCTCAATCAGAATAATGCTTTCAATGAAAACTTTGATATAAAATTTTGGGCTTCATTACAATATTCCTATGGCAGTCAAGATACACAAGCCTCAATACAGAAAAGAATTTTGCCTCATTTGTAGAGCAAAATAGTCAGACTTAAATAGGAAATAGATATTTATTGTCTTTTAAAACTTCAACATTCTGCATACAAAAATTTACAAATTCATACATATATTTGGTCTTCCTCAATTTGTGTGAAGTCTCTTTGGGAATTAAATGGTCAGGCAATTGGACTCAAGGCAACTCCAATTTTTGCTTTACTCTGGGAGGTTGAGTACAAATTTTATTACTCAGAACACCATTTTTCAGTCCCTAGAATTTGTGATAAACTTTTTTTAATAAACAACGGTAATAAATAATATATTTGAGGTTTCAAGTATGGAACAGTTCCAGAATAATATCTACATGCTGTCAAAAGAGTTATTGCTAATATCTGAATGAGGCATCTGGAATTCTTCACTGTTTGGCCAACACAGGAAATTGCATAAAGGTATAATATTAGACCAATTTAACTACATCAACTCAGCCTTACTTGCCCACATAACTTCCTAGTTTATATTTGGCTTCTAACATATATTAAATACACTAGGTCAAGCCAAGCTTAAAGAAACTGTCTGTTCTACAAATTTGGCCATGTATTTCACTGTTAGTCAAGAGATGAGGCAGTGAGGAACAACAAGAGGGTAAGAAAAACTCTGCTAGAATTCAGTGTCTCACATATGGAGAATAAAACATGGGGTAGCTTCTTATTTTTGTAATAAAGGGCAAAATGAGGAGCACTTACTGATAACCCCATATCTGCAATCCCACTTCTTCCCTAGGCTGCCCCTCTCAGCACTTGATGCTGAAATGGAGACGCAAGATCATTCAAGGCTAGAGACCTGTGCAGTCTGCATAGTACTCAAGAGGGTGGAAAAACCCATCCAAAATGTTGACATCAGGAAAGCCTGGCCCTCTTGGTGACTGGGGCTGGATGAGCACGATGAGGAGAAAATGACTGCCAGTCCAGGCTCCTTACTTGCCACAGGGACATGCTGGGTAAATGCCAACCTCCCTGGGGACCTCCAAAATTGTCTGCTCAGGGCCTCAGTGGTTTCCTCATTTTCAGGATGGGCATCTGGATTTGCTGTGATTCCTGTGACTTTCTGACATCTGCTTCATGATTTCTGGGCCTTATGTGGGAACTGGACTGCAAAGGCAAAACCAAAATGCTTGATGTCTGGGTAGTACTGGGACATTGAAGCATGTGTTGCATGCTGAGAGCAAAGAGCCCCTGTCCATAACACCAAACACACCCTAAGAAGGCTAAGATGATGTTACCAGCCCCCACCTGAGCTCAGAAATACCTTTCTTGCTGATTTAAGCCAATATATAGGAAATGGAGGACTATAGTCTTACATCTCTGTGGGGGATGGTGCCTGTGCTGTCCCTGAGGCACCAAGCCAGGTGACATGCAAGAAACCTTGTAGAGCAGAAGGACAGACAGTTGCTGTTGAAAGCAACTTCTGTCATTGAAGTGCCATTCAGCAGAGCTTGTTTGACAGAGCCCTTGGTGTAAAGGACAGATTTATGGTCAGGAAAATACATCTGGTTTCCAGTGCACATTGGGTTGGTTTTCACCACAATTATTCAAACCTGCTGGAATATGGGTTTTGCAGTGAAAAGCAGCCTTTAGAGTTACAGATAGATACCTGCAGTAGAGGAAAATGGTTTGCAGGGAAACAGGCCACTTTCAGGGAATCAACCCTTCATGAAAACAAGAGAAAACTTGCTTAACATTTCAAGGAAAAGTCCTTGACAGCAGCCTTTTACAATCTAATTAGATATGCAGGTGTCCTTGTCACATTTGGCTCTGCTAGGTTTTTCAAGATATTAACAAAAACTTTGCACATGCATAAGGATTGGAATAGCTGAAAAATTAAAATACTTCTAATTTCTTTTAGAACTTGCCCATTTTGAGCAAGTAGGCAAGTGGGTTCAGCATTTTCAAAGTATTTAAAAGTTAAACATCTTCCACTATTGGTATAATTGTTATATACCTGCTGTTAAGCAGTATTTTTTATTGGAAAATAAAGTATTCTATGCTTGGCACCATAAGCTCATGATAGTAATTTGGCATTAAATTACAAAGGGTGTTATAACATATATCAGACACAGAAGAATTGACTAAGAGTAGTAATTGTTAATATTCAATTTGAATGAAGGCAAAACTGATGGAATTAAATTCAGTGTCAGTAGTTATTAAAGTATTTAGGTTGCCACATGTTAGCTGCACAAAGCCTGTTGTTAGAAGAAAAGAGAAAGGCAGATTGTATTTCTTTCAGATGGAACAGGTGATATTTGAGGAGCAATAAGTGAGATATAACTCAGTCACATTATGTTACTGCCACTGAAATGGTAATGAGTCCTTGTGAACTGTATACTGTAAAGGGAGAAGTTTCTTGGATTTCTACTCATTTGGATCTGTAGATATTCAGCATGTCCCAGAGGCCTTGCAAATAGACACCAACTTTTATCAATCAAAAATCTAACCTGTTACTTTCTAAGAAAATCCTCCACAGCATGAAAGACCTGTTTCAGTCACTGGGAGAAGAGGAATCTGAGCCCCGTTGTAATCACCAGTTTCTGATATGGCTTTACCCCTGCTGGGACATGGATTTTGCAGTCTCCTGAGAGAACACACTCAATTGCACAGAATACTTTCTTGAGCTATTTTTGCTGCCACACATCCCTCAGAGTTGCCTAATTTGATGCTACTTAAATGATGTCCTTTAGCTAAGGTCTTATTAAATTTGTTACCACCAGTTCAAGTAAGCTATGTGAAAGGCCTGAACAATTAACATTATTCTTTGTGCTACAGTGGCACAGCAACACAGCAGCACTGCAACACAGCAGCACTTCCCAAATGTGGTACAGATGTGATGTGTCCTTCAGAATGAACTATAAATGTGGCTTTGTACCTACAGAAACACAGGTTTTGTCATTGCCCAGGGCACAGCCAGCAACACAGGAACATTTGACTCCTCCATCTTCAGTTCTGCAGAACTGCTCACAGTTTCCAAGTTGACCTTGCATCACTTGGTATGACTGCAAAGGAGACAAATGTATAGGCAGGTTACAGATTCATGGTGACTTCATAAAAGTACAAGCAGCTTATAAAACCTGGTTCACGAACATTAGTCAAACACCCCACCACTTTAGGAAATACAGTACAATTCCTGCAAAAGGCCTTAATAATAACAATAGTTGTATTGTTATTTAAAACATGGTAAACTGTCAACATTAGGTAGACCACTATTATTCTACATCTTATATTGTGTTTCCCAGCTGTAACTAACAGCCCTTAGAGGGCAGTTCAAGGAACAAGACTTGCCAGAGCAGCCATCGTACTAACGCAAAGATGAACATGAGTGTGGGTAAGAGGCAAAAATTAGCAACAGCTAAAGCATCAGTAACAAATGAGGTATTGGCCTCTTGGTAGATCTTTGCAATATTCCTTTTCCATCTGTATACGGCTCATGCTGCCTTAGCTCAGTGCTGGTATTGCAAGATCACAAGCAGAGTGAGAGAGCTCTTCCTGGCTCTAACAGTGCAAGAGCAAGTCAACTGGTCCTAACAGATGTTGTCTAACCTGTTCCTACAGATTCATAATGAGATTCCACAGCTCACCCACACAGCTTAACGCACTCCTTAATTAGCCTTATAGTGTCTAAAAAGTGTTTCCTAACCTCTACTCTGAGTGGCCCTTAGAGCAATGGGATCTCATTACTTCTTATCCTAGCTGTTCATCCTCATGAAAATGAAGAAGTCTTGCTTTTATTACATATTTTACAAATCTCTGTGGTTGTGTGTTGCGGGACCAAAGGTGAAATTTTGGTTTTGTGTTTATATAATTGCCTTCTTTTTATGTTGGACCACTGTTTCAGTTTCCCAAGACTGTCTGAATGCTCATCTCAACTTATGGTAGTCCTTCCACTCTGAATGAGGTAAAAAAGCAGTAAGTAAACACTCTCCTTTGTTTTGCATGTTACTGTGGAAAATACCAGTGTCAGAGGTCTTCAGGCTCACCTATGTGGAACTTTTCACTCCATATAATCTTTCAATCAAGTAGCACAGTTTCTCAACCAGATTTGCACCAGACTTACAGATGTTTCTCTTTCTGTTGCAATAAAAATGTTAGATAAAATTATGTTAGAAACCTCCCTTAAAGGAGAGGCCTGAGGTTTACTCCATCTTTTGCAGCCACCCAGCTTGTCATCCTGTCTTTGGAGAAAATAGATGTGATTTTTTTCCCTTGGAGAAATCTGATGTGATTTTTTCCTGACTAGTGCAATTCAGCAGTTTTTTTCCTTCTTGCTGGGTGCAAGTTATTTAATACCTTAAGGAAGAAAGACTTTCTTCTCCATCGGGCACATACTAACATTCTCAGTCTTTCTTCCATTATTCATATACTTAGATCAGCTCTTGATTTTCACATCATGTTTATCTTATTGTATTTACTCCTCAGCTTTTCTACTTTTTTGTCAGGATGTTTACAATTCTTTTATACAGAGCTAGACACTTTTATACTTCCTTTTGGAGGTCAGGTCATGAAAGATCTCACCGTTTTAATCAATTGTCCTGTACTTTCCTGACCTTGGGACAGTTTTGACATATGCCTTAAAAACTTTGGGGTTTTGTGGAGATTTTAGAAGTAGCCTATCTTTCAAAAATACATTAATTTTATTCCCTTATTATTTTTCTTTACTTCATTAACGAGCTGTCATTTTTACATTTACTTTTATAGAATTCACCTTCCATCTTGGTTTTGTCAGCAACCTCTAGTGTATATATTAAAATCAAATGCACATGAGTGCTCTCAAAATTGCTTTCTGCATGTTTATATGAGAAGATTTTCCTTAAAATATTCTGAAGTCTCTCAGGGCACCCTGTGTCCCACTAAGTACCTCTCCCATCTCATCTCTGGGATGTCAAAATCTACCTCTAACTCATAGCTCTTGTAATGGTAATGACTCAGGTGTGTGTTCACTTGTCTCCAAACAGAGACAACAGCAAAACTAAAACAGAAGGGATGCATCATGTCTGCAATATGATTCATAAATTTACTCTGTAGAGACGATCTCAGGGTGCAACCTGAAAGAGAGGTGGGATGATTTATCAAATGGAGATGATTTTATGGAGATTTACAAAACTACAGTGGGTGATAGGGTAGGGCTCTCATTCCCCTCTGCACTGTTAAACAT
>VZTJ01006325.1:638591-709032 GCA_013397795.1 Orthonyx spaldingii | reverse complement strand
TAATATAATATGGTATTTCATCACCATGAAAAACTCACAGCAAGATTTTTAGAGGCTTTTGGAAAAAAAGCTGACCAGAGGATTTTAAAAAATGAACAACAATTTAATTTTTGTAGGTAACCTGGAGCTGCAGATACTGTAACTCAAGATATAACCAATCCCTTCTCTATTACTAGCTGTGGTAATTATGACATACAGGAATAAAAAAATCACAAATACCATCCTAGTTAGATTACTGAGTAGCAGGAAGGGTGTAGTAGAACTTTTAAGATGTGTTTTAACATAAGTAATATTTAATATAAAAAAGAATAGGAAAATTCAGGAAAAATTATGGGAAAAAAATAACATGTGGAAGGAAAGAAATGTAGAGGACTGTCATAACAAAAGACCTGACAAAAATGATAAATGACTTCTGCTGGTGAAATTATGGTTGTGTAAGAACCTGATTTGTCCTAATGTGTTCCAGCTTTCTCTGAGCAACCAAGAGCTTGATGCCATCATAGAGAAATGTGGCTAAATACAGAACGTTTTTTTCAAAGGCTTAGTTTGTGTTAATGCATTATAAAAATGATTGAGGTGTCCCTTGACTGAATAGTCTTAAAATGTCATCCTTTAACTCAGTTCTCACATCAGAGGGACTGATTTAAGATGAGGGATGGATCTGTGCTTGGAAGATATGAAGAGCCCACCATGGGAAAAGCCTTATGCAGCACCAGCCAGGCAAAGGGTAAACCTGACAATAGCAGGATTTAGAGTCAGCTATCAGCTTACTGATGACACCATATAGGAAATAGTTTTATATTAATAACTTAGAGCTGAAATACCACCTTCAGCAAAGCCTGGTCTGCTCTTAATTTCAGAGTTTAAGTTGTGAGAACATAGATTGTCTGTGGACAAAAATAGATGATTTAGACTTTAAACCTGAGAAGAATTTTCTCCTTCAGTGACCTCTGCTGTATTAAAGGACCTTGGAAGCTCAGTTCTAAGGAAGTGGTGATTGCTATAACCTGTATGTTTGCATTTTAAGGAGTAGTCTCAGAGAGCCCATGCCAGGGCCATTCTTCCTTGTCTGTGAGCTATGGAAACAAGTGCCACATTGTTTCTGGCTTCAGTTTTCTTCAGCATAGAGGGAAGACGAACTGATGAAACTGGGAGTAGAGATTTGGTTACAGATTGCTATGAATGGACAGATCTTGGAGATCACATTTTGGGTGTAAGAGTCGTTGAAGACCAAATGGATTCCCTGATACTAAGAACCATGTTTGTGGAAGAAACATATCACCAAGCATTACCAATTTCATTTAGATCATGTGTGTTATGTATTTGTATTTTAGTTACATCAGCCAGAGGACACAATGAGCATTTATGCTTCCTCTATGTCAATTTTATGCTGTCTTTGAGAAAAAACAAGATGCCTGATGACATAGAGCATATTGTTTGAAAATACCTTGAATAAATATAAAATTGCAGAATGAATTAGAAGGGTGTAGTATTTTTATTTCTCTATTGGCAGCGTGAATTTTGGGGTTGTAGTGTTCTAAAACTCTGGTGTGTGAGCAGATGCAGATTAGCAGATGGAGCTGGGGGACAGGGGATACACCTTGGGATGTTTGGCAGCTCAAGCCTAGTTGTATAGGCTAGTTGACAGGAAAGGAGAAAATTAAAATTGTGCGATACGCAATGTTGAAAGGGAGCCATAAAGAGCGGTGTATTTATGGTGGTACCTCCTGATGTTAAATAATGGGGGAAACAGTAACATTAATGAAAGTAGCCTTTACAGTTTTGGCTCTAGGTGTTAGAACAGTTTGAAACTCTGCCTGTGGCTGGTTGATCCTGGCAGGCAGCCAAGCGCCTACCTAGTTGCTCACTCACTCCCCTGGTGTGGGACAGTGAAGGAAATCAGAAAAAAGTGAAAAGACTTCTTAGTCATGGTAAAGACATAGTTGTAAGTGTAGGAGAAAAAGAAAAAACTTAATGTAATGGAAAAGCAATCACAGCAGACTGATGCCCAACCAGTTTTTGAGCAACAGCTGCCTTGGAAAAGCTGTCCCCAGCTTCATTGCTGAGCGCAATGCCACATCTTAGGGAGCATCTCTTTGGTCAGTTGGAGCCAGCTATACCAGCTGTGTCCCCTCCCACACTCTTTTCCACCCTGACCTACTCTCAGGGGGAGCAGAGAAGGGAGCAGAGAAGGGCTTGATGCACTGCCCAGCAAAATATTATTGTACTATCAACGCCATTTAGGTTGCAAAGCTAAAGCACAACACAATAGGGTTTTCCGCGAAGGACGTTAACTCTAACTCAATCAGACCCGGTGTACCCTGTTAAACAAACTCTCAGTTGAAACTAGTGCCCAACATTCATTCCACCTAAGAATAGTCATTATTACAATTTAAAAAAAGCCTAATTTGAGATACCTCAGAATGTAATAGTTGTACTTTCTTTTACTCTTGGAGTTTGACACGTTTGAATTTGGATACCAAAGAGAAATTTCTAACATGAATGCAGTCTGAGGTCTCTGCCATGCTTCTCCTATCTATGATTTTTCTATTTGTTGTGTAGCCTTTGCAACAGTCACAGTGAATGAATTCTGTTCAAATTTAGAGAAGAGAGTGATGGTCATGCCAACAAAATATTCTAAAATAAAACTGATAAAATAGAATGAAAACTTCCTATTTCATTAAAATGAGTAACCCATCTGTGAGTAACGAAAGTGTGCTCTTATTTTACACAAAGAAAAAAAAAAACCATATTGCTGAAGGTAAATTGTAAGACATAAAATGGTTGAATTTAGTTTAATAATTGTTTTGTAAACTGAGGACTGTGAAAGTCAAAAGATATCTCTTGTCAACAGATATCTCTTTGCAAAGGAATTTAGATTTCCCATGACTTCTACATCTTTTGAATTCTACGGTGATACAGATATATACATATGTTTTAGTTTGGCTGGTAGCCATGGTGAAACATGAGATAGATAGCTATATAATTTATACAATGCTTTCCACCACTCCACTTTCTTTATTGTCAGTAAATGAACTTGCTTTTAAATATATGAATTGGGAAATAGATGTTGTGTAGGAAATCACTTGACTTTGTGCTTTGGTGGCACAGGACCATATATATGTTTAAAAGCAAGTATGGCTCCTGCCTTTAATGTGAAGGGGGATTTTTTTTTTACCAAAGCATTTTTCAGGATTCTCTGGCAGATATTGTCCTTTCCAAGTATGTTTAAATCTTTTTATCTATGCTTCAGCATGATAAGGCAGGCCATCAACACAGGCTCTACTAACTTCTAAACAGTTAGCGTTACAAGACTCACATCAAAGGTGCTCCCTGGTAATAGTGGTAAAATTGCTTACAGTGCTCTATGGGTCATAACTAGACAAGAATTCAGTAGAAACAATAGGGGTAGGGATTCAAGCTCTTTCACAAAAAAGGGTCTCTATGCTAAATTAAAAAAGAAAATAATTCCAGGAGGGAGTACACAAGAAGTGATATTTGTGTGCTGATTCCTGTGAATGAGCACACTCACTCTGTGTTTCCTTTACAGACATAAATCTAAACCAGTCAATAACCTGCTTGGAAGTTTTGTTTTCAAGTTTGCCTTTTCATTCTGTGCTTTTCCTTGTGTCTAACATAAGATTTATTTTGCTTTGCTTTGCTATTTATTTGCCTTCTGATGTATATCTTTTATATTTTTTTCCCATACAATTATAATGAATGAAGTTCTTCCCTTTTCCAGGCTTTTAAAATACATGTTATTTCAGTAGCATTGTTACCTATGCTTTAGTGATACATGACTAACTCTGATGAATGTCCTTAAAGTGAGGTTTGTATAAAAAGATTTTCTTAATGAAAACAGGAATAAATAAAGCAATGTTGTGACGTTGGTCTGCTTATATAAAACCTCATTCACTGGGGGTATGGAATATTAAGGAAAGCTACCTACCTAAAGAGTTTGATCTTTCGGTTAGTTAGCAAAATTCCAATGGGAGTGCAGGTAAAATAGCTCTTTTACACAGAACTTCCCTGTTTTCAGAGAAAAAAAATTTATTTATTTATATATTATCCATGAATATAAAGTTATTTGAAACAATCTTTTGAAATCATGTTGCACACAAAACACAGAAAAGCAGGATAGCAGTACTATGTAGCACTTTAAAAAAGTTTATTTCACCATGAATCCTTTTCCTATCTCTAAAAGCCTACTTATCCTGAATATATAACTAAGGCAGAAAACCCCAAAGAAAATTATATAATAAGAAGAAAATAAATTGAATTATTTCGAAGAACAGTTCTTGTTACTATCTTTCTCTTTCATCTCTTAGATTCTCTGTGACTTAACCTCATTTCTCAACTTCTAATTCGTCTGGTTCTTGCCTGACATTGCAAAGAAGTGGACAGAGTGTGCATTAAATACCAATGTTAGCTTTAGCTGTACTTTATGTAAGAAAGGATCTTTTTGTAGGAGCTGTACAGAAGCTTGGCAGGAGCTCAGGCATAATATCCACAGCTCCAAAGAGAGCTTCATATTGCCAAGCTCTTGAGACAGAAACATTGTCCCAATTTGTGCCCACCCAAGCGTGGCTGAGGCTACTTCTGTGCTGGAAGCAATCTGAGTTTGCCTCTAGGAGTATTAGTCCATGTCATAGGTTTTCTAAGAAAATGATCTTTCTTAATACCTAATAAGCTTAATTTTTTTGTTGTCTGAACTAGTATTTCTGTTCTATGTTTAGGGCCATGTACCTGCCCATATGTGGGCACAGAAAAGCAGGAACTGTATTTTTGCCATAGTGTTCTGCAATAGTTTGAGTTTATGTTCCTGTATCTTCAATTAATTTCTCCCTTGTCCTGATGTCCTCACAACAAAAAAAAAAAAATTCCATCGTTTACACAAAGAGCAAGAGAAACAAACCTTTTAATTTTTCAAGAATGCACAGTCTCTTACTGAATCCCAAAATGAAGCAAAAAATAATTCCAATTAAAACTAGCTGAATTACTGAAAATTATTAATTATTTTTGGTTGCCTTGTTTTTCATTAACATTTTCCTCAAACTGCAAGTTGTTAATGCAACTCAGGACAATCTGATCAGTGCTCAGTCGCTCCCTTTCTGTTCCCTCTAAAGGGTAGCCTGGCAGTTTGGTCAAGGATGACTGTCAGAAAGAAGCGCCAATTCTCACAACCATGTATAAAGGACAAAGAGTTGGTAAAGTTGTATCCCAGGACAGAGGGCAGCAGCTGAGGACAACAGGCAACAATCAACGTGGGGTGAAGTTTGAAAGGAAAGGATGCAGCAGTGTGTGGCAGTCTCAGAAGAATTTAGGATCTGTAAATGGATCCTTTTCAGATAATGCTAAATGAATTAATGCTTAATGTCCTGTACAGTTTATTTGTTATGGTTTTCTTTATAGCTTAGCAATTATAAAGCATTTAATTAGTTCTTTGCTACATCATTAGACCTCACACCAAATGACCAAGTACAGAAATAAAATATTAGCTTCATTTTACACTTCTGATGCATTAAATAGAAGTGGTATCACTACAAAGCATGATCTCTATGCAATGATTATATGTCCTTCAAAAAATAGTTGGAGTCTCAAAACCTTTGCCAGATATCTGCAGGAGAGTAAAGATAAGTTCTAAAAATAGGTGCAAAGTTAATGAAGAGTTAAATGCTATGGGAGTAAAAGATCAGTTCTCTCTTCAAAAGTTTAATAGCAGGACACCATGTGGCTCTGTACTTAGTGTATTTATTGTGTCTCTAGATCATATCAGTAACCTCAGTCAGTCTGGAGATTAAAACAGGGAAGTCAGTATGGCCAAGTGCCACGTTTTGAGGAATTATCCCTGTCTCTGTGCAGAAGCCAGCCAGCACCCCATATGGGCGAGCAATGAGCAGAAGTGCCCCTCAGGTCTGGGCAAATGCCATCACAGGAGCATATGAAAGCTGCTGCTTAGCAAGGTTTGCAGTTGCTTGGGTGGGAAATGAGAAGGCTAAAACTGGGTCACTGGTGAGAACCAGCCACATTTATGGAAACCAGTACAAAAATAAGTGGAACTATTCACTGTGAGCATAAAACAGTGCATAAAAGGAGCAAAGATAAAATGCAGCAGTAGAAGGTGCAAAACAACACATATGGTTGTTAAGCCTTGGTACTTTTGAAGATGACTGTGAATTCAGTTTTGAAGACAAGGCAGCTTTTTGCAACTTTGTTTTCCACATGGATTTTACATAAAAAATGTCTAAGCTTTATGTTAGTAATATTTAGCAAAGAGAATATTCAGTGCTTATCTGTATTTTGTCTTTTTTAATGAGCAAATTATATTTTCAGAAAGCAATCTTTTATACAAGATTATGTAATACAAGATACAAGATTAATGTTGACCACATTTTAAGATAACATTTTTGAAGTCCTCATATTTTCATTTATTTCTTGTTCAGGCTGCCTTCTGACTTACAGAAAGTATAGAAAATAGAAGATACCAGGAAAATAGTCCTCTCCAAAGCTTTATTCTTTTTTTTTTTTTTTTTTTTTTTTTTTTTTTTTTTTTATTGTTTTTATTGTTTTTGNTTTTTTTTTTTTTTTTGCAAAGGTATTGAATGGATTCTGCAAAGACCCTGTCAAGTTCCCAGTATATTACATATGAGTCAATCTATAACTCTTCCTGCCCCCCATGTTACTTCTTCATGAACTCTCTGGTACTCCTCAGGCAATCGGAAAGGTGACAGTAAGTTCAGTTCAATAAAGTCTACAGCTCTTCTCCTTGCCTCACATTAAGGAAGTTGAAAAAATCTGTCTTTCAGATGTGTATCCTGGTTCCATTTCCTGTTCATTGTCCTGGGGTCTGCAATGAGCTTTTTTGCGTGTGAGTGATTATCTTTTTGTATATTGTCTTATCTCGTTGCTGTTTCCAGTAAATTTTTCTTCTCATCTCAGCCCATGATCTTTACCTTTTGTGCTTCCAAGTCTCCTCTCTGGCCACCTGTGTCAGGGTGGGAATTGAAGATAGGGAAGGGGGAGCGAGAGAGTAGCAGTGTGGTTTGGAAAGTCTCAGTGGGACAATTAAATTGGGGAATACCATTCCTAAATGATGACACCTTGCAAAGAAAAACTTTATTTTAAGAGGTATTTAAGCTGTATTTAAAAATTCCAAGGAAAGTCACATTTATTAGAAAGCCTATTGAATAGTTACTGTATAGGATTAACAACACACCAGTCAGACATGAACTATTAAACTGATGTTTGTATTTCCTCTTTACACTGACTAGGTTCCTTTGCAATTCCTTGGTGATTAAATTATTTTGACATTTGCATAAAATTAGTAGAAGATCCAACACTGTTTCTATCTTCTCTTTCTTTGCAATCTTTGAAATACAAAATATTTTTAATCTTGTTTATTTGTAAATGATTTTTGAAAAAAAATTTGGTATCACCTGGCAAGTTGACTGAAAAATCAAGTGTTCAATAAATTGTTTAACTAATGCAAGAGGAACTAGTCAGGCTGCAATAACCTTTTCAAATGCCTGCTTCCACAGAAAAGGGGAGAAAAACCCTGAGACATTTATTGTCAAAACAACTGGAGTTTTTTGAAGGATCACTGAAAATTAATTGTTCCTATGTATACCATATATACTGATGCCTTTCTTCTCTTACTCTTACATATGTGAATGCCTCAGCTATCCCCATGAAATACATGCACCGTGATACTTGCACTTGGATCACTAATCATGTCATCAGTAACACTGTGGGGAATAGTCAGCAATTTCCCACAAAATCTGGATGGTCACATCGAGTTCATGAAGGTGAGCTTTCAGGCAACTCAGACACTTTCTCTCTCCCTCAAATGCATTTCAACAATCTAAACAGCAAGTGTAGCGTTGGCTGTGAATAAGCACTTCAGGGATATCAGGCAGTAATTAGAGGCATCATAGGCAGTCATCTTTATAATTTGCCTCTGGATAATTTAATTTAACTTATATAAATATAACATAAACAAAAACAAAATAAAATAAATAGCCCAACAATGTCCTTTGCCATATCCTTTTTCTTTCCATCTTCCATGAATGTTACAATTTGCCCACTGCAGGGCTCTTACCTAGTGGTGAGTAAAACCCAGCATGTTTACATAGTGTATTTGCTGCTCCTTCAGTGATTAGCCCTGTCAAAACCAGTTGTTCATTCATCATCACATCTGTCTGCAGCCCTGCTTCTTCTTTGGGGGATCGTTAAATGCCTTGGTGATGGTAACCTCTGAGGGCTGGGCACACCTGAGCATTAAGGAGCTCTTCTGTGGTGCCAGCTGAATAGCCTGGGCAGCTCAATGTGCTCTTAAACTCATCAAAGCACCTGAAAAGGCCTGCTGTTTTAAAACAGGAATCTGTTACTTGAGCTCTGACCTTTCAGTAGTATGGGCACTAGTACAGTGTTTGAAAGCAGAAACGTACATGATATATAGAATTGGGGACCCATGTACATTTGTACCAAATATAAATAATAGCAAGGAGTTGAATTCTGAGTTGAAACTCATCCTAATTACTATTTGATCACATCAAAGATATGTAAACATAGACTGTCATTTCTCTTTGACCATATATTGTGTGTAGCATCCTGCCTTGCTTTCATATGCCTATCTTAGTATCTCTGGGTTTGTGTTGGTGCTCACATGTGTTCTGGCATTCCCAGATCCTTTGACCCTTCTCCATCTCCAGCTATTCTTCCCCTGTTGTCTTCAGTCTCTGTGAACTGTCTGTGGACATCCCACCCACAGCAGCTCTCAGGCAGGTGGTTAGTGGTACAAAGGTGAGTTTGACAATTCCAGCATGGCTGGATCATCTGACCTGATCTCCAAGCAGAATTACCACTGTTGTTAAATCATAGTCCATGCTGTTCAGTAAGGGTCTTTATTTCACACATTATGTAAGAATGTTCCCCAACTGAGCACTTTCCAGTGAATTAAGATGTATTGTATAATCATAGCTAAATAACTCTAAATGTGTACTTTTTGGGGGATATTCCATAATAAGTAAAAAATGTACTAGATGAAGCATGAGAAACATGGAGAATGGTAATTTAAAACAAAACAGAGACCTTCTTCTGTGTGATTTATTATCCAGGTCTTTTGTTTTGACTCTTTTATAGCTGAAACTTAAAACACTTATTACTTTAACCAGTAAAAATTCTTGGTTTAGTACATTAATGATTTCCAGGCAAATTAAATATTAAAATCAAAGTCTGTGAAGTGTAGCTTAAAATATCTGAAGCTAAGATAGAAAAAGAAAGATGTTATCTGTGAGGTGTCTGTGTGGGGGTGTGTGTGTGTATTTGTGCAAGCTTGCCAGCACAAATGATTCAGGCTCATTTAAGAATGTGCAAAATATCAAGAACAAAGAAACGGCTGAGGAAAGATTTGTCAGTGATGATAAAATCAGAGGGATATATCTTCCTCTATCTTTCATGAAAGGAAATAATTAAAAATGGCAAGAACTGACCTCCAGCTTTCAGTCCAAGCCTAAAGAACTAGTCCTAAAATATCAGCACAAGAAAATGTAATTATAAAGAACTGCAGCAGATGCTACAGTGCCTTTTGCAGAGTGCTGAACACTCCCCAGCCAGGAAAAAAAAATCACATCAGAAGAAAATAAGTTGAGAGATGGAGAGAAAGTAAGTTGTATCTTGCAAAGTGGGTCCCTGTAGGCTGCTGTGCAAATGTAAGGCAGTAGATAAAAAACATGGTAGTTTTGATCTCTCCTCTTTCTTGGAATCATTTATTTGTTTATTGAAATGAATTTTTGGCTCTTAATTCTTGTGAAATTTTAGGCACAGAACAGTCTTTTAATTCTTTTTAGACAAAGCCTTGAAAGGCCTTCAAGCACAACTTCTTGCCTCAAAGCAATGTACAGCAGTTCTCAAAAGAAGTGTGTGGCCAGCTGTTGTCATACAGCAGAATGGTTAGCATAATATATATTCATTGGTAGACTGCTGCAGATCTGAAAATAAAGTGAGAATAAGTTTTACTCATGTTTAAAATGCCAAATTCCTTATGTTAGTAAAAAACCTGTTTCCCTTAGGTGCATATTTCTGTACATCCTTTGTTTCTTAGTACAATAATATTGAAGTAGAACAGGTCTAACTTAGAGGTTAAAAGACTGGCCGTGCTCTGTGTTACTTTATTGTATATTCCTGAGTAAGTCACCTAGGCCTGAATTCTAGAAAGTGCTTGCCAATGGTCTAGGACAGAACTCACATTTTGGAAAAGTAATAATTCAGAGCGAGAAAATTTGCTCTTATGCAGGCAAGCCTCAGAATGTCATCCTCAAATAATGCCTAGATTTAGGACGCCTTTTTAAAAGGAAAAAACCCTAATTGTTCTAGCATTCTTCCAAGTGCTTTGTTGTTGAGAGGTGTTAAGTACACTGTGGCAGCACACTGTTAGCAAGGGAGATTTCCTCCTGTTTGATTGCAGTAATGTTATGTGTCCATTTCTTGGCCTTTGCAGGAGCCTGCACAGCAGGAAGCAGCTGAGAATTGGCAGGAAGCACTCCTTTGGACAATTCACTGAAGTCAGGAAATCCATTACAGTGTTTTGCTGAGTAGTTTGAAATGGTACTATAGTAAGCTGTAGGACCAAATCCAACTCTCTCCAGCAGGATTGAAATAAACTGAATTTGACAAGATGGGTGTTCTTAACCTCCTCAGTATTTGTTTCAAGAGCAGGAGCCTTATAGGAGCTATATGATTTGGATTATATATATAGTTCCCTCTCCTTAGAATTACTGCATGTCCACCTATGTTATTCCTGATCTTCAGCACTGTGCTCTGCAGCAATAGAAATACAGGACATGTTGCAGAGTCCACTGGTATTTATCCTGAAAATGAGTCAGGGACCTCATGAATCAAAATATCAGCTAATTGCATCCTAGGAAGGATGTACTCCCTCAAGCCTCGGAGAATACAGCCTTTCTACAAGCTACCTTCAAATTGAAATGAAAGGTCTCTCAGATGTGATGGTGCCTGTTTTAAAATCTGTATCCATGTGGCACACATATACAAGAGGAGCAGAGGAAGACCATGAGGTGTGGCACCACAAGAAATCTACCGTGTGCTGTGGGATCTCCTGTTTTTTCTGTAGTATGCACATGTGGTACAGTTTCTCACTGTCCACTGTAAACCTCTCAGAATGGCTGCCAGCAGGGGAAAACACACATAGCCTGTTTCTGGCTTTGTACTACCTTGCACTGCCCATGTTCCTATGTCAGAGATTGCACCTGAGTGGTCGATGAAAAAATGTTCAGAGTCCTGGGACTGTCTCTCTTCTTTCCTCACTCAGTTTGCTAACTCTGCAACAAGTCCATTTTAACAGAATCACAGAATACCTTGAGTTGGAAGAGACCCACAATAATCATCAAGTCTGGCTTCTGGTGAGTTTTGGGCTTCTTTATGCTAGGAATCTCAGAATATTTTGTGTACTTCTCTATTTACTGATGGATTTAAAGGAAGATGGAGAGTGAGGGTTCAATTGGGATTCCAGGGGTGTTTGAAGTCTGTCTGTACTGCTGCTGTGGATCTTATGCAGTAGCCCTGGGAAAATGCTGGCAAGGCAGGGACAAGGCCAGGCAAGGCAAGCTCTTTATTCTCTGCTTTGTGTTAATGCCCGTTGCTGCTCTTATTTGTTCTTTTAAAAAAGAAAGGTATTTTACCCACACCAAAATGAGATTTCTGCCTGAACCTTGTTATGATCCATGTCACATGAGACTTTCTAATGCTAGGAAGGCCTGGAAATGAAAAGTCTCTTATTTTCTTTGCCTCTGTCCACAACTCTGCTTCATGGTCTTCCTTCAGGCTTTCTTCATCATCTGTAGTCTCAATATTTCAAGGAAAATAATTAATGTCACTCATCAAAAATGTAAAGTTCCTCTTCGTACTCTTTTCTGACTTCATATTTTCTCCATGTCCTTCTCTATTGTTCAAGGAGTGATGTTGGAAATAGGTTCAGGGTTGATTCTGTTGTTTCCTAGCTACTGGAGCCAGAACAGTAAAGCTAAGTCCTCTGAAGCATTCAGCATCATAAGTGTTTGGGTATGTGTATAGGAAACCTGTGTAAGAAGGCTTCCTTATGAGTGGATTTATGGCAAAACACTGTCCTTCAAGAAAGACCTCTGCTACCCAGCATCTCATTTGGTTTCAAAAATAAGATATAGAGTGAAAACCAAATTGTAAGCTGACATTTCCCTTCCTTTTGGGAAAAGTAAGATGTTGAATAGTATGAAATACATTTGATGTACACTGGAGTTTTCCAGATTACTTTGTATATTGTTGTGAGACAGAGCTTGTGCCTCAGACTTCTCATTTCTTTCACGCTCTTTTGAAGCATTAGAAAATAGGATTTAAAAAATTATTTTTTTTTAATGTTCTTGTAAGTAAACAAAGTCATTCTAGCAAGTGGAAGAGCAAACAGTAAAAGACGTATAAAGCAGAATGTAAACCTAATGTGTATAATGGAATAACAAACATAGCCCTAAGTCTACATTAAAAACCAAAATGAAGTAAGAAGTAATTTGTTGTCTGGTGATTTTGTGGACCTGTTCAACATTTGTGTCAGAAGAGACTTCAACTGATGAAGTGCAGCATAAGCATTAGGCATTACTTATTAAGTGGAATTTTTCAAAACCTAGTAAAACATAATCTGCATTTTAAGGAGATTAGTTTAGAGCTAGAAATATTCAAGTATGGGTGCAGAGGAAAAAGTACCACTTCGGTTATTTTTACTTACAATCATTTCTCTTTCTCAGAATTGTTATTTAAACACTGCTTAGACATCTGTAATGTCAAACTAAAAGTCCAAATGTTTAACTAGTGATGTCATAATGAGTTTTCAGTGAAAAGTTGAGTATATCAGTATATATGTAGGTTTTCAAACTGCTGAGTTAATACAGTCAAGTCTTTTTAAAGAAAGAGCCATGTCATCCATTCTTTACTTTACAGAAAATAACATACCTATGCTTAGTATAGACAACATTACCACTTCATTGAGCTTAGGCACAAAAATATAATGTTACAGAGAGAATCACTGAGAATATAGAGGGAAAAGATGTCAGAATGCCACATTAGTGAAGAGGGATGGTAGAATTTTTGCTTGTAGTTCTCTGTGCATTCTTTTGCATACCATCCTGCTCAGATAATCCTAACTCTATTGTCTACAGTGCTAGTAGTTGTAACATCTGTGCTGCATCACAGCTTCTGCGTATTCATAGGTCTGGAAATCCTTTTCAATCAGTTGAGGGACTGAGGTGACATGGGAGGTGTTTTCATACTGCTTGGGAGTGCATAGACATTATTTACAGTTTCTCTGGTGTGATGTGGCTGCTCTTTAGAAATGATGAAGAATTTGCTCAAAGGAGCTCTAGAAATAAAGAGTACACATAAATCTCAGCCTGAGATGTGTTAGTTCCTATTGAAGGACTCAAAGTAAAGTGGATTAGCAAGCAGTTAGTAGTAAACATGTGCCCAGGGCCTGACAACTTCCAAATTTAAGGATGTATTTAGGGAATATTTAGGATATATTTAGGCCTACATTAACAACAAAAGAAGATAGTTTTAAACAATGTCCACAATGTGTTAGATGTGATTGTTCTAGGGTAAGCATTATCCTTGATGAAAACCTTCCCATTTTATCAGGGCAGATTTAGTCCCTGTCAGAAGGCAACCTGAACATCTGGGACTTGCAACAAGCAAGATTTGGATGAAGTACTTCCTTTGCTCCTATGGGAAACATGGTGGCTCATGGCATGCCTAGCCATCACAGGGAGAAAACATGATGTTTCTAAAGTTATTAATTCTCTGATGTGGTGAACTACTTTAGTCACTGGAATTCAGAGGTCCTAGCCATGGTTGAGAGGTGGTTTGGATGATAAAGCTGGTGCCATCTACTGTGGAAGTACTTCAAATAGGAACATTCTTTTAAGCTCAGTCAGTCCTTGGTCTTGATCCAATTTTAAAGAGGGAAAAGGAGACGTTTTTCATGTCTGCACTGGGAGCAAGATTGATACTCTTCTCTCTGCTGACCTTTTAATTTTTTCTGTTTCCTTCAAGCTTGTTTTCCCCATTCCCCTTTTCCTTTATTCTAAGTTGCATATAAAAGCAAATTTTGGGATACTTCAGTGAGAAAATCTTAGAACCACACAAAGGAAATCTGGTGCTAATGTTCATATTTCATCGCTGTAGATGAAAAGCTTCATTTATAATCGGAAACAATTTGCATGCGTGAGGAAATTCAGGATCTGAGGATTATGCTGATAGAGGGGTTACTTTCCTTTCAAGTCTACTGCACTGTTTATCTAATTAATTGTTTTACCCTTTAATCAATCACTTTTGATTTAATTGACACTGACTGCAATCCTTTTGCTCTTTGCTCTGCTGCAGTTGCAGCTAGCACAAGTCTTAGAGTGGGCCCATTCGCTTGTTTTGCAGACATGCAAAACCTTATCCAAAGCCTTTAAGTTTTGTTTAAATTCTCTCTTTGAGTATTATGCTGGAGTTAGAAACACAGGGACATTAATTTCATGGCCAGAAGATCATTTGTTTAATTAAAGACAAAGTAAATGTCTACCATTTGTACTACTGCATCTGCTAGCTGTGGATATGAACATATTTAATATTTAAATTAGTTGTGGAAACAAGACTAATTAATTTTAAGTATTAATCTGTGACTAATTCCTCACAAGTCTCAAGAGAAAATGTACCATTCTGCTTCTTACGCTGCTTAAGAAAGTAAGGTACAGTTGTTTTGATTTTAAACTACTGTAATTTATTTTATCCTGACTTTGAAAATGATGAAAGCAGCATTTGGCTGTACCATGGGATTGTGCTGTGCATCTCTATCAGTGTTTTAACATTAAAGCCCTTCTAACGAATATCTGTCTGTTGCACAGCATATTCAAATTCTGCTCTTCTGAGTTATACTTGAACTTGTTGTCCAGCGTCTATGGCTTTCAAAGCTGTTAAGGCTGAAAGTTGATGAGAGTAACGCTGAGTTCTTATATTTTCGTAAAAAGTGTCTCTTCAGTTAATTGATAAAGAACATGAAACACTGAGAGGCTAAATGATTTATCTACCCAGTATCACCTGAGAAGTCACTAGTAGAACCTAAGAGAAGAGAGGCTCAAGTCACTTTTTCTAACCACCATAAGTTAGATTAAGTGCGGTTCGATCTGCACTTGATCCTTGCCTCTGTAGCCACCCATCACCATGTCAATTTTGTATCAGTATGGTAATAAATCTTTGAAAACATAAAAAAGCATTCAAAACCAATGTTGGAAATCAGTTCTGTGGCTTTGCCACAGTTTTTTCCCTACACTTCATTTTTATTAGTGAAGTCAAAAGTTATTTACCTGAAGCAAATATTGTTCCTCTGGATTTTTTTCTCAGCTGTTTTCCTCCTCTTGGGCAAGATACTTTCTCTGCTTTTGATGTCAAACTTTTTTGTGGAAGCCAATTAAGAAGTTCTCACCTTTGTTTCCTGACAGGTTAAAATAGCAGTTGATGTTCCCCAGTATGGTACCCCATCCAGAATTATATCCTGGGGTGTTTAATTTCTATCAAGTTTAAATGAGAGTAAAATTCATCTTGATTTTGAGTTTTATAGCATAAAGTATGAGTAGTTATGCCTCCTTTCCAGCTTTTCTTTCCTGTTACTTTCCTTTTATTTCCGAACTTGACATTCTTTCCTCTGAGAAGCTTGATCTCAGTATTTGTCTCTGCGTGGGCTGGCTTTCCACAACGACATTTTAGCAAAGCTCTTGTGTTTGTCCAGCTGGTGTTTCTGCTCCAGGTGCTTCTGAGCAAAGGAGCAAACATTAACATGCTGGGTTACTTGCTTTCAGTCCCGCTACTCCTGTTCCAGAGTCTTCAAGGAAGCCAGCAAATGTGCTTATTCTCTGGAGAGGGCAACCGTGACCAGGTTTAAAAACAGAGACAGGCATTTTGTGGGACTTTCAAGGACCTGGTATGAGTTATAGAAGTCTGCAGTGACTCTGAAGCTTCCATGAAACCCACTGCCAGCATTTTGTACAAGATCTTTTTTAATACAGAGGAGGCTTATGTGTGGTGTCACGTGATGGGTTTCCCCAGACACTTAATGCATGTGATACAGGTGTGGGGGTGTTTTGAGTCAGGCAATGAAGAGATACTGTAGTGCTGCCCTAATGCCAGGTTGACCATGTCATCTAGCAGAGCATGCTGCAAGGTAGTACATCTCCTTGACTTTGCCATAACCTTTGTGCTCCCTGCTGGAACAGATGTCACAGAGGGCTATGCCAGCTATATACATGGTGGGGGATTCAGGTTCCACATAGAAACAGTGAAAAAAGGGAGAAATTTTTAGGTATGAAGGAAGAGTATTCATTAATTTATTTTGTAATGTATCAACCCTCAAACAAAGGGTTAATTGTCTTGTAGTCTATAAAAATAGCAAAATATGGCTGAATTTCTAAATGACATATCATTTTAATAATGGAATTTTACATTGTCAAGTACTTGAAGGGCTACAGTTCCCTTTTCTTCCCACATTGAAAAATTTTGCTGTTTGAAACCAAATTACAGACTGCTCTAGTAGTTCAAATTTTTATTTAGTATTTGTGTTTATTGATATATTCACTGTTCACTGTATTTGTAAAGTGGAGAATGCTCAGAGTATCACAGGAGGAAATCAGGACATGAGAGGAATCTATCTTTATGGTATTACTTTTCCCCTTTTTAAAGACTTCTTTCCCAAAATACACTGCCCTGTGTTCAGCAGAGGTTTGATTATGTTTTGGCAAAACCTCACTTTTTCAATAATCCTGCAGTTCTTGGCAAAGACCTATTTCAAAAACATTTCTGTGTGTCAGTAAATAGCACAAAAATGATAGTTAATACTGACCTCTTTGTACCTCCTTATCCCTTCATTCTGGAGCAGACTCTGTGATTTTGAAGTTTTTGCCTCTTAAACCATGTAAGCAAGGTGCAGCCAGCATAGTACCCTCAGTTTTCTGAGAAGTGTCTTTAGCTGGATGTGTGTGCTTCTGTTTCTTTCTCAAATCCTTTCTTTTATTTTGTTTCAATGAAGGAACAAAACAGAAAAAAGAAAAAAGAAGAAAAAAGAAAAAAGAAAAAAGAAAAAAGAAAAAAGAAAAAAGAAAAAAAAAGAAAAAAGAAAAGGAAACAAGAAAGAAGGGCTATACTGGTTAGAGAGTAATCATGTGCATAAGAATCAGTGCTTTACAAAATGTAGGTAAGTGGAGCTAGGTATGTGGAAGAAGCAGATAGTGTGAAGATTGAGAAATAATAATTTGGAAGAATTTTCTTCTCCTGACCCTTATGTCTCCTCTTCTTTTCATTCTTCTCTCCTACAGGTTGTTGACAGAAGTCCTGAGAATGTGATGAACTGTTAGTAGTGCTTACTTTAAAGTAATGAAAATGTATCTCAGTAAAGATGGGGAGAACAGTAATATTAAAAGTACATAAGGTAAGCAAAATTTTGAACCGAATGAACTTTAAAAACTTTCTCCAAACTAGTGATGAGTTCCTGAAAATGCTGTAATGGTGAGAGATAGGTTAGTGTATCCTTCAGCTTACTGCACATCTAGCATCAAGCAAGGTTGACTTTATGTGCAATTTTTCACAAAGGGTCACTGAATTTTACATGCAATCTTTCATTGTAAAATATTCAGACAATTTTTTCCTGCCAACAGTATCAGAAACAACTGAATGAAATGTTTCTTCTACTGTGCTTTGTTTATTCCTGACTTAAGAGGTTTGCTATTATGGAAATTGCACTTAATTTTCATGGTTTTGGCTCTTGGAGCTTGTTTTGGACAAAGCGTTCTGGGTTCTACTTAGGTAATATTCTAACACAAACATGATATCCCAAAGTATGTCAGTGTATCAAAACAGAGATACTCACAGAAGTAAAGTTAGGCATGTGCCTCAGTAGTTTACCACGTGGGAATCGTGACATCCATGAAGGTAAATGAGGCTGCAGGGAAGACAGGCCTCTACTGGCAGCATTTTGTCCTGATTGTATTTTCTGTTTTTTGTGAACAAAGCTAAATTCTACAAAAATGAAGAGAATAATTAAAAGGGGAAGACAAATCCCAAGAACAGATTGAAAAATTTTCTTTTCTTATTTTCCCCAGATCTTTATTAATTTATTGTAGAAGAATTAAAAGAGGGGAACATTCAAAAGTTTGAGTCCTCTGTGGTATATAACAATGTTAAATATCTCAAGCACATTTTGTGTCTGTCCACTCAGAGAGCAGGTAAATGTGTTTTAGAATTTCATACCCTATTTTGCTGCTCCAGTTAGTTTATGTTCTAGTTTCTGTGCTACTCAACAGTCTATTATAACTTTTTTTATTACTCAGTGACTTTTATTGTATAGCTTGAAATGATAGATAGTACTGGAAAAAGAAGTACATTAACCATGCGAGTGTTGAGTTAGCACACTCGTGTTTCTTTCACTTCTTTTGTTTTTTACAGTATATGGCAGACTTTTTCTTCTCCTAATCAAAATCATACAGAAATGAAATATTGATGAAGACGAGATTATCAGGCACCAACAGCAGACAGTGAGGGTTAAAATTCTTATGTCCAATCCAAATCCTAATGCAACCTTTGCATTCCAGAATGAAATGTTAAAGTTGTTGGGAGCTACGGCTCTCAACACCTTCCTGCCATTGGCCTTTTGGCAAGCACCATGGTGTTTTAAACAGCTCCCTCTTGTCCTATTCAGATTTTCACAGTTTTCTCACCCTTCTATGATTATTTCCCAAAGTCTTTGAAATAAACAAGTATTTCACAGGAAAATATCTTCTGAAAATTTTATTTGAAACTGTTTTTTTTAAACAGTTGCTCGTAAGAGCTGTGTCTGCTGCTGTACTCTCAAACTGAACCCTCTTGTTGCCCTGTTGTGTCCTTGGAGTGGTCCTGGGGCAGGTCAATGCCATGCAGGAGCCACAGGGATCCTTGAAGACAGACCCCACGATAGTGTGTTTTCTGGATGAACTGTTTTCTTAGTTCTCTGGACACGGCCCAAAGCAGTACATTGGGGTGACTTCACTCTGGCCTCATGTGGTAGTTGTCCATAGTTTTCGGAATAAGCGTCAGCCCTGGCCAACATCAGCCAGCTCCCCCGTTTCCCCAAAGTGCTGATCTTTGCTGCCTGGAGGAAAGAGAAGCAGAGGGTGAGGCTTCTGTGCATTTCCTTCTTCACCATAAAATACCACAGCTGAGTGTCTCTGTACTTATGGTTTCAACCCAGTAGACTTAAACACATAAAGGACAACAGCTTCTTTGTCAAGTTAGAAGTCCAGCAACTGGAAGGGCTCACTTGAAGCTGCTGCTGCATAGTCTATTCACAATCTTCCAGAATGAGAAAAAAGTTGGACTTTTTCTCATGAATTTAGTTCTTAGAAAAATTTACCTTATTTTCAGGCTAACAGAATTACAGAAAATTACACTGTAAATATATATTTTTTGATAAGAATAAGTTTTGATAATTTTAAGACAAATACCCAAACCAGGGTGGTATGCTTCATCACTAAAAAAAGCAAAAGAGCAAGGGAGACATCAGCGTAGGGATACACACATTTAATCTGATTTCATTAGATGGGTTATCTTTAACTAGACTAGAAAACTCAGCAAGCCTGCACAGACATTTTCTCATTTGGCTTTAAGAGCTGCAGTTTGCTTTCAGTGTATCTTAACTGATTGAATGAAGCTTAAGATGGTCTAAGTATGAAAAAGGAGATGAAATGAGAAAAACTGTGAATTCTGGCAAATACAGCTACTTTGGTATAAATCTTTGTGTAGATCCATTTGCTTCTTGGTCGAAGTGTAAAAAAACCAATTTAGTGAAAGTCAATAGCAAACTGCCAGGATTAAATTTTTTTGTTTGTTCTTGAAGGCTTGTGCAACTTATTACTTTGTTCTTGCTGACATTCCATCTGGAGTAAGCCTTCTATATTTATAACCTTAGAAAACATTATTTTTTATTTTATTTTTATGCCTCAAAATAAATTGCACTAAGTTCAAACAGGATGCTAAAAGTCATTTTAGTTCTTCACTTGTTCAGAAATCTTCTAAAAATATACTTGACTTTGTCTGGAGGGCTATAGAATTCAATGTTGCTGTTGAACTTTTGTGTCTCCAAACTGAGTATTTTTTGTTCTTCAAAGTAAAGCTCTGCAGACCTGAACTCTGTGCAGCTAAATGCTGCTGATTCATTGTGCTTACATATTTTTACATAAATAAAAGTGACTGCAGACATCAAAACTGTTATTGCTATACTGTTGTACGCTGTGCACAGATTATAATGTTATTTTGTATTTGAGGTTAAACTTTGGGGTTTTATCCTCTAACAATCAAATCCTATTCTTGAATTTAATCAACAAATTTTATGTGCATTCAAATGCAATTATAAATTAATTTTCTCCACAGCTTTCATGTTCTCAAAGAGAACAATTTGCCAATTTTCTGCATTCAGTTCTTGAATTCAATTTGTGTTACCAGATGGTCTGCCATGCCCCTTGAAGTTTGGATGCAAAGTAAATAGAAAAGCAAATTCTTAAATATCTCCCACCCCCACAGTCCATGTTTTTACAAAGAGATGGGACTCCTTCTTTCTGTGAGCCATATCTGGTTCATATTTTCAGGCCACTGCTGCTGAACAATGAAAGTACTGCTCAAAAAAAAAAAAAAAGGAGTATAATTAAATTTGAAATGGAGAATGCACATGTAATCAAGAAATAGTTCAGATAGCAAAGTAATTTTCTGAGTTTATGCAGAAGTCTATGCATTATTTCTACAGGACTTACTGTCCATAATTAACCAATGGACATAACTCAAATGAAGTTGAATAAGTGTGGAGGATAATTTAGTTTTTCTAGATTCAGATACCATGTTCTTTACCTATCTGCTCAAAAATAAATGTCATATGTTCTCTGAAAGCTTTTTCCTGCCCATTATTTAAACCTGTCAATTTGTGCGGTCTGCTCTGGTGTTTTGTTTTCCCTTGACCATGAGGACATGCTGTAGCTGCACTATGTTACTTCTCGTGTGACAGGCAACTTTTACTGACAGAACTTATGCTGCAGCTGAATCCTCAAGTAGACCCTACTGATGTAATTTGGTAATATCCTATGGCTCATGAAATACTTCCATTTTGTCATTATGCCGAGTGTGGTAAGTAGGCTATCTTCCATGAGAGAAGTCTTCTGAAACAAAGTGTCCAGGTGTTCTGCTGGCATTTTCATAGTTTGCTGAACCACTTCTGATGAAGCACTTTGTTAGCTGTGCCTGATAAAGAAATGTATGTACTAACCCATCCCACAGACAAACCTTTCCTTAATGGAAGTATGCAGTTACTACACGGTGCTTATACAATTTCTAAAAAAATCACCCTTAGCTCCAAATTCAGGGTAGGAGTGGGGGTAGTAAAAACATACCTTTTTTTTTCTTTAAAAGGCTGTCAGTAAACTTATTTTGGCCATGTGTTAACTGGTAAGGAACTTCAGCAGCTGTGCAGGTCACTGTGTGGGTGGAAGCAAGAAGGTGAAAGCACACATTGTGATATTGTGTGTATAATTGAAACACATCTCATCTGAGACTACACTGACAAGAGGTGGATATGACAATACTAAAAGATTTCAAGAATTCATCTGGTTTTTGCTGATTTTTTTTCCCAAATTTCTAAGTAAAATTAATCTTTCACTTTAGTCTTTAAATCAAAACAATGGAGTTTTGCTAAAGAAAAAAATCCCCAGCTGCATTAAAAAACCCACGTAACATATTCCAGATTATGCTTGATTTGATGTGCTTTACTTTCCTCAAATTTTTGACTGACAGAAAAAGGAAAAAGATCAGTTATTCACGTGCTTTTTGTTGCAAATGTATTTTTTATGTACATGCTGTAATGGAGGGATGTTTCAGCTGAGATTATCCTACCCGTCAAGTGCAGGGATTTTGGCAGTTAAGGACTCTTAAATGCATTACCACTCAGTCCTTGGAAGCTAAATTATCTCCAGATTTCTTGGGGGTGGGAGGTGGTTATATGAATTAGAAACAGGAAACTAATACATTTCAGTGCACGCTATGAGACCTGTGATTTCTGTTATCACCAAAACATTGCATGGGTAAATTTTCTTCTGATTCCATACAGATTTATCTGCAATTCATATGCATTGGTCTGACCTTTCCCAGTCTAATTTATCCTTCCTAGTGTCCTTTCAAGTGTTAAATGTTACTTTCTGCTTATTGGCACTTGCTCACTGGGTTTGTCTTTAGCTTAAACAACAGACACATATGCAAAATAAGCTCACCTGCGCTGGAGGAAAAAGTTTAAAAGAGTACTGGGTTTAGGGGTAAGATTTCCCAATTGCTTCAATACCAAACCTGCACTCTGGTCTTAGTAGCTGCCTTATCCAAGATCAATGAGGCACAGCATGATAACAGCACAGTGACTACACTACAGTGGCAAGCCTGGAATTGAAATATTCCTAAAACCTGAGTACAGTGGCAGTTGGTTCTGCTTCCAAAACTGCCTTTGCTGCTCTGGGCTCTGGTGAGGCAGGAGTGTTTTTTCCTGACCAATTCCTATCACTTCCCTTCAGTTCAGCTTTGTAAGAAAAGCAAGGAGATGTGGCACTCTGAAGAGACAGCTGTGGCTGGGTACTGCGGAAGGCTGGTGACCTCCTGACATCCTTTCACCTGGTCCTGAGGCACGAGCTGGTCTTTACAGTCCTTCACACAGCATTGTCTTTGGCTTTGTCTCTTCAAAACATGTGCCCAGATCTTACAGACCAAACTCAAACCAAAAAAAGCCAAGTAGTAATTTAAAGCTGCTTCAACGTCACTAAGAATTTTCCCAGTCTATTTTTTTTAATTTCTCTTTTTTTCATCTTTTTTTTCTTTTTCCTTATTGATTTTAAGGAGTTTTGACTTAAGACCATAAGGCCTTTGATTCATGGATGCTAGAATTATGATACTGCATTACGCATCAATTATTGCTTAGTCATGCCAGACCTTGCAAGCTATCTAAACTTAGAGCTCAAAATCAGCCCTCCAGTAATAGCAGTAGTGCTCTTTAATTTTATTGTCCACTTGATCTGCTGTTCAGAACTTGTTCATGGCATTTCCACAAAGAGCTACATGACAAATATATATAGCTGAACAACTGGTGCTGAGTCTTGTCAGAATAGAAAAAAATAACCTGTTCAGTATATAGCCATACTTGTTTTGGCTGTTTAGAGTGTGAGGGTGGCTGTCCTTGACTTATGACCAGATTGTCACAGTGAGGTTAAAACGTGCAACTGTTTTTGCTATAGTTGTCTAAGCCCATTTCTTTCCTTGTTCCATTTTGTTCCATTCACCCAGGATCCATCATCCCCGCCAGTGTCATTTTGTGTGTGTGTGTGTGTCTTATTGTCACTTGATCCTGTGCACTTTGTTTATTTTCTGTCTTGGTACAAATTAAAATGACACTCTTGCTGTCTCCAAGCTGACCTACATGATTATTTGTTTCAGATCTCAGGAAATATTGCTCTGTCTAAAAAACCTTATCTCTGTGATTTGCTATGTAGGTGAAAAGATAAGGGCTGTTAATAATTTTGTACTGCCCATTGTCCTACCCAATCACTTACTTCCAACACAACCAAATGCTTTCTGTGTCCTTGTAAGCTTTTACAGTCAAGACTCAGCCAACAAGGCTGACAGGGTTGGATTACTTGTTTAGAGGTACTTTAGCACTGCACTGTGCTTCGTTGTGTTGATGTGAGTGAATTTGCTCTGACAAAAATCTGGACAATCCAGTCATTTTTTGTAACTTGCAGAGGTATTTGGGAAGATGAAGCATCCTCCAAAGTGACATCCATGCTGTTCCATTATTTTGAATATGTCTGTACAGTTGTGACTAGGGCTTCTAGAGTAAACTTTTGTGACATGATTTTGTATCCCTGATGTAACAAAAGTTCAACATTTTCTTTTCTTTTTCCACAGCTCAGTAGTTAAACGGCTGGTGAGGAGTAATAATGACCTGATACCAATGCATTTAGGTGTGAGCCAAAGGAAAACATGAATTTTGAGATGGAGCAAGGAACATTGCAAATTAATCTGCATTTCTGAAAGGTAGATTCAGAGCTAAAGATAGCAGCACTAAAGTATATTCAAAAGACCTGCAAATACTTCATATATATTTCCTCAGTATATAAGATGCTATCAATGGATTATGACAAACAGGTGTTTTATCAGGAGAATTTTTATCTCCATAGAGATGGAGCATTCTGTTTGCTTTTGAATATGCCTTTTATTTGCTTTTTCAGTAGGTTACTTCAAATCACTTTGGACACTAAAACTTTAATTTTCTAGTTCAGAATAATAAGAAAAAGGATTTTTTGACATTTTAGATTTAATTTAACAGCTATTCCATTGACTTTAACAACGGCAAAGCCTTGATCTTGGATGTAGACCTCTTCAGATAGTGAATTTTTCCAAATCAGAACATGATTAGAAAAAAAGGCCTTCCAGTGAATAGCAGGGCTCACAAACTGCTGAAGAGTGCTTTAGACTCTATCCCTTTTTCTGTCCAGCATTAGATTTTGGTTGGCTAATCTTCTCCTTGATAAGTGTCTGCTAAAGTGTTTGCTATATTGCAAACAAGCCAGTGGTCTAATCTGATAGACAATTTTCTCATAGAGATTTCACAGTTTTCATCCGTGCCTTCAGAGGTCACTCCCAAACACATTTTTTGTGCCAACCATCTAACTAATGCTTTTTTTGCATTAATAATGCCCATTTAAATTTCTGTAGGGTAGAAGCCTGCATGACCTTCAACACACAGCAAACCCTCACTGACTTAGTGTAGAGTGTACTTACATCTGACCCACCATATGTTACAAGGAGATGAGATCATTTGATAACTTTCAGGGATGTAGTATTCAATTCCTAGTAAACTCCTTTGCTGCTTATTAACCACCACTTTCAATATATCATCTACAACCTGAGTGAATCATTCATCCAAATGGTGATTTTCTTCCAGTGCCAGAACCCCATCTGATGGGACTGAGCATTGCCCATGGGGCCATGCCAATTTCCAATTTATAGCTGTAAGTTTCTTTTTGGGTGAAGTATCCCCTAACAGAGAAGACACAAGCAAGACTGGGAAATGACTGTACATCTTTTTTTTCCTAGAAAATAACCTTTTTCTATGAAAAACTCAAACCCTCTCAGTGAGAGAATGATTTACTATTTTGGCTGTCTTGTCCAAAAAACAGCCCACACCATTATGCCTGGGACTATGTCTAGGCTGTAATATGTAACTGTGTCTCCATAGTCTCAGCTATTTGAAGAACTCAGATTTAGCAGGGTATTACAAGACAGACATCTGATTGTGGTGAACATGAGAGACATTCAGAGGAAAAACAAGCTTGCCTTGTGTCTGGAAGAGGTCACTGTGCTGGGACTTCCCGATCCCTTTGTTAAAGCTTCATACCAACACACAGTGCTTGCTCTTTCTGCTGCACTCTCATGTTTCTCATTGATTTAGGACCCTCTTTTGTCATCTTTGGTATGTTCTTGTTATTAGTGGCAACAATTTTCTTATGTTTTTATTTCCAGCTTTGAAGTTGGTGAGGGAGAATTGCAAGGAGGAGAAAAGTGTTTATGGATAGAAAGGCAGAAATGTAAAAGAATGGTGACAAAATAAATAACATTGCTACCTTTTCTTTTCTGAAATGAAAAGTCAGAAAATCCCAGATATGTTGAGGCTGACTTACCCTACATATAAAGATATGGATATGTGGGTCATTATCTGTACAATTATGTACTTCCTTATGATATAATCCTTGAAGATTTTTTTAAATTTCAGAAATAAAAATTTAATGTACTCCAGGGATTACTACTTCACATCTCTCTGCCTGCAGGCATGAGAAAGCAAAATTATTCTTTTTCATGAAATAGCTGATGCTGTTGTATTTGCCTTCCATGGCTCATTAATACGAGTTTGTTTGGTCTCAGTAATTTTCTCTTGACACAGTGCAGCAAAATACACACAGCTTCACTATGGATGAAAAGATTCCCCAGAAAAGTAAGAGAAAGCTAAAACAGGAAGCTGATTTGGCACTATAAAAGCAGGCAGGTTGTGTTCTACCCACAACACTTCATTAAAGAGCTAGTGTACTGTCTTGGAAGGATAGAGAAACACACCTTGTAAATTACACCAGTATATCTTACATCTTCACTGCAGGTGAGAGTCTGGTACTTGATTGGCAATCCAATTGCTATTATATAACTAAAGGACACTAGACTTTTCCCTGGCCTTCTTATTTATCTGGAAATGCTTGAAGTAAAGGGGGAAAGCTACTGCATTTCAATACTATTCTGCTTGTACTACAATATGTAGATTTCTGACATGTTAAGATCTTTCCAGGGGATGTGCTTCTGGCCTACATTCTGGTTGTTTTCATGCCAGAAATAATGTCTGCAAATGAGAAATCCTCTGATCCTTTGTGAACTAGTATAAAATACTGACTTGCTAATTTATAAGTGCTTCAATGTTGTTTTGTATGTGTGCTAGTAGCACTCATCAGTACTTAGTTTGATTGTAATGTCTGAATTAATCTATATCAATATCTTCTGCAAAATGCTATGGGAAACCGAATCAGCAAAGAGCTGGTTGAGACTAATTTTTAAGATACTTAGGTAAAAAATTCTTGGGTACTAGTTGTGTGCTTGTTTTGAGACCAGATAGTCATGGAAATCTGTAATAACAAGTTACCTATTTCAACTCTGTGATTTCATCAGTGACACATTGACTGTTTGATTTAGGTGGTGGCCCATACGAAATCTTTTGACAGTCTCAATGAATTCACTGGCATAAATTTACATTAAGGAAACCAAGACAAAATTACCAGATGTGAATGGGTCTCAATTTTGGCAGACTTTGCAGATGAATCTGTGCTACAAAATCTTACTGTCCTTGAGAGACCTAGCATCTGAAGGGTGAGACAAACAGTAAAATAAGGAACTCAAACTACTGCTTCACAAGCTGTTGCTAGTGTGTGGAAATATGAAAAATTTTCTTTTCAGAATAGACAGTCTTTTTCAGGCATTAAAAGTATTTTTAATTTAGGGGGAAAATCCCACAATTCTAAGCAGTAATGCTTTATACAGCTTATCTGTGCTCTGCTGTGGGATGTCATAATCAAAAAGAAAGCTAACCCTATATCATCTATGAGTTTAAAAATGCTGCATTTTAATTTAAATTGTTTGCCATGAAAACTTCATTTATGCATGAGGGGCAACAATTTAGTAGCATCATGGAAGAAAGAGAATTCTTTAGCATCCCAACAAGTCTCTATAGCTATTACCATTAAATGGTCTAATTTACATTATTTAAGTATAAATATCTAATATTTTTAATTTACCTATCTTTTTCCTGAACTAGGAAAATAACCTTGTCTTTTAGAAAGTGATCAAGTAAATCTGACTTATTCAAGTATGTTTTACAACTGTTTCAGATGTTTGACATTCACTGAGGGACAAAACATTAGGAGAAGTAGTGCAAACAGATTAAGTTGAAATTGCTAAATGAAAATTGAACCTTACTGGTTGTTTACTTGTGGAAGAAAGTATGATGTGAAGTGGTGACTGCAGCACTACTGATAAATGCAGAACTTGTTGCAGTTAATAGTAACTTTTGTAGAGAATTTTGTACAAGAGAGATGAAGCAGAAATTTCCCTCCTCTGAGCTGGACTTGTTCAGTTGCCAAAGTACAGTTGAGCTTTCCTTCAAAACAAAGATGACCGAGGTCAATGTTCAGAAATCACTGTGTTGTATTATGGTGATTGAAGAGGCATTTTATGGGACTGCATATTTTTGGGGATATCAAGTCAACAAGTAAGAGAATTAGAAGTATTAGGAAGCAGTAGGAACACTCTGTGATGGACTGTATGTTCTTGCTCTGTGCTGTGTTGTGCATGGCACATGATTTAGCACTTCTTACTTCTTTGCAACGTAAGATTTCTTTTGGTAAGACATGTAGTTATCATCATAGATACTGGAAGGTAAGATAATGTAATATCTTCCTACAACATCCACTGGCTAAAACTTGGTGAAGTTTTGTTGCTGTAAGGAATCTTTTGTAAATCTCCATTAATCTAAGGACACAAAGAGAAGCTCTCTCTGTCATCTCACTTTCTTTGCATATGTTGGCTTCTTTAGAAATAGCCACCGAGATCACCCTCCTAATTCACAGCTTATGGTTTTGGGGGCTGCAGTAGACTTCAGAGAGGTAACAATAATAAAATACAAGAAAAGAATTGGTTTTAAAAGGGCACAAATACAGAAACAAGAAGAGAAACAATGACAACCTGCAGTCATGAAGGCTCTAATTGGACTTCCTGGCATCTTGTGAAAATCAAATCTTGTTCCTGTGTTTTAAAGGAGTACCCTTCATTGAAAGTTGCCAGTGTCAAGGCATAAGAGACATCTGTGATTATGACATGCCTCAAGTATTTGTGTGTAGATCTGGAAGCAAAGACATGTAGAAGGATAAGAACCCAAAGTTTCTGAGCAATGAAATCAGTCTGATTTTATGAATTATGTGCAGTTTGGTTTCTCTAGATCCAGATGAAAAGTACAGCCCTAGAAATGTCAGGAACCTCTCCTCTGTGAAATACAGAATCACATCTAGTAGAGGAAAAGTCACGGCTGTGAAACCAGAAAAATTACTTTAGAATTTGAATTTCTTTATTTTAGTTTGTGAGATAATATCCCTGTCATGTTCCATTTGTGTGCCCAAGCATGTCAGGGGAAGGGAGATTTTATTCTCATATCTTTTAATAGAATTAATTGAATTAAAAAGAATCAACTTGAATAAAGTTCTAAGTGTTACTAATCACCAAAAATGACAAGGTAAAAAAATGAGAAAGTCGCCATTATTGCTGGGGGTCAATGAATCAAATTTATGTGTTGCAATGTCATCAAACTCAAATGTGCTTGAAGGTAGATCCAGCTCTTCTATTTGAACCTTCTCTAACAGTGCTGTTCTTGTGCAATAGGCAGTGTATAAGCACCAAGTGTTAACCATAGAGAAAGGAACTTTTAGGCAGATTTTAACAGTTTTTATAGAATCTACTGGTGGTTGAAATAACCTCATAAAACAATGGATGAAAGCCAATCTAATTAACTAGTCTGCAACTGTGCTGTCCAGGACTTTGTGTCAGTATTTGCTGAGTGCCAGGAAATTGGATCTGGTCTTCAATATGGACAGGTGTACTGTAGTTGTAAAACTTCCTCAGGCCAGTAATAGTGAAAGGGTTCAGACATCTGTCTATGGAACCTAAGGGGAAGACTGTGTGTATTCTCAATGCAGTTTGTAGGGAAGTCAAAAGGGATGAAGAATCCAAAAATATGTCTGAAATTTTCCTGGGAACTTTTGAAAAGTTATTCAAAAACTGTGTGGGTTCCTCTCATCCACCAAATACACTCACCAAGACTTCACTGCAGATGCCCTGAGTCAGTTCAGGGTGTGCCAGTAGACCAGACAAAATGGATTTTGCTGTTTCTGATACCAACCCTCCCTTCTATGCAACAAATTTGGTTTTGCAGCTGCAGAATGCCCTCCCCACGCCTCCTTTTACTACATTTAAGGTGGTGATGCAAGCAGACAGTGATGCAAGCAGTGAAACTCTTTCATTACATCCTGGAACATCTGCCACTGAAAAGGCTTGCTAAAGCAATAGCGCTGAACACAAAAGTTCTGGCTTCCTTTATGATGAGAGCAAATTTATACCCCTGTCTTTGTCTGGTCTGCCTCTGCATCCCTGAAGGCACACTTATGGGATATCTACATGATCCCCTTCAGTGAGAACCCAGCCTTGGGTGTGTCCTGGGACAGGAGTAAAGTGTATGTTTTTTACCCCACTCCTAAGATGCCACCACTGCCACTCTCACTGGAGCTGCCATTTACACCTTTCACTGTGTTTCTCTACAAGGAGGCAGGACGAGATTAGCCAGGGCACTGTCTATGGCTCCTTAAAATGTGGAAGTCTTACCTCTTTCCATGCTTCCTTCCCTTTGTCTTCCCCAGTCATCCACTGTTGTTCAGTTAGGGATATGAAAAGTTACATCCCTGTCTGTTTCCTGTAACACCTCTTTATGGACCTGAAGTACACAACCATGATGGATTCCTTTGTGAATCTGTTTATGCTGCCATTCTCCATCAGGCACCCCAGCTGCAAGTTTCAAAAGATGACAAAACTCTCTAAATCTCAAAGCCCTGACTGCCAGGATGGGGAGTCTAGCTCCTCTCTCCCACACATTTTCTGTCTTTGGGGTATAGAGGCCACACAGGTAAAATTTCCCCTACTCCATTTTAGGCAGACTTTCCAAGAAGGTGAAAGGAAAATGCTACACTGAACAGGCAAAAGACAAGGAGTGAGATCTGGAGTGTATTTTACTTGGAGTCTATGTGGCTATCCAAGTCATCTTTGCTTGTGCTTAAAACTGACATTATAAACTTATTGTTTGGGGCACTTATTATTTACAATCACATCTTGGAGGATCCTGTTTTTAAAATGGATCTGCAAGATCCATTTAGCCATTGTTGGTATGGAAAAATAATTGCACTCATACATGAGTCACATTAGCTTCAGTAGGAAAGACAGCTCCTTCTCTGTGTAGCACATTACTCTGTACTGCATATAAGAGGCTCCTACTTTACTGCTACAGCTGGAAAAGTTCTTCTCAAGGTCAAAGGCAAAAGCATATCCATCACAGGCATGGCTAGTCATCTGTCATTTCCTACTTCATTAATCAGGAACATGCTGTTAGAAATCTGCAGAACTGTCAGTTTTGGAATGCAATTTTTTTTCGAAGTCTCTCCTTTGGGTATTGAAATTTACTTTTCAGTAAAATTCTCTGAGGTACAAGAAGTGAATATTAAAAAAGTACAAGCCTGTGCAAAAACCCAAAGAAGTCAAATCCACTTAAAGGAAACAGTAACTCTATCACACTACAGGGGTTATTTACTACTTTGCTAAATCAGCATTGCATGTCTCAAGCAGTTTCCTCTTCAGTAGTGGGTGCTCTTGCACCCATTGCATTTAATGGAAGAATACCCACCAAAATCAATGAGAAAAGGATCACAAGCACAGTATGCAAAGAACTCTGTAATTAAACAAACCTGCCATTTCCAGTCAGTCCTAGGCTTCCAGCAGCTAGCACTTGGAGATGTTTATTTTTGCTTATGACGGTATGATGAGTTTAACAACTTTGAATCTCTTTTTCACTTCAGTCTGTGATAGCGTTTGCTAGCAGAGGAATTCCTACAATGAAGCCAATTTTGTTTTGTTTTGGTTTTTAATATGCATTTTCTAGTACAAATGTGTATTTCCTAGAGAGTGCAGCTGGATAACATACCCTTCTCTTCGCCAGCTCAAGGTGCAGAGCAAGTTGGGAACCCACCAGAGGCTGGACTGCAGGTCTGCAGCCACCCATCACAGGTGTGCTAGGATGGACAAGCAGAGGAGCAGCTCTGCATAATGAGTCTGCTGCTCTCAGGAGATAGAAACATTCTCCCTTTCACAGGACAAGCCAATCTGCTCCACCCTTTGGCATCAAAGTAGGTGCTGGGTCTATTTGATGCCCCTCAGTAATTAACTCCTGTAAGTTAACTGATTGCCTTGCTGGAGCCTAGATTTGGCCCATTTCAGATGGCTTGGTTTGTGGCAAAGTAATAAAATTCATGTTTCATTTTACTCAATTTGCTAACATTCCTTCTTTGGGGGGTTGCAGCAGTAGAAGATTTCAGTACAAGGTTCCTAAGGGGAAGAACTGGATCTTATAGGAACCATTAAAAGAACAGAATGCACAGTAGCACAAACACTGGCATTATAAGAATAAGGATGTTGTATCACACTTCTAGGTAATTTGAAGTTCATAGCTTTCTCAGTTAATACCTAATGCTTATTTAATGTACTTGCTAATGTCTGACGCTTTATGTAAATTCAAGTAAAAAAGTGTAGGAAAATAATAAATTAAGATCATCTTGTATAGCTGGAAATTCGAGAAATTTTGAACTCTGGTCTTAATCCTTGAGAAAGGCCTCTGTGGCTATAAGTCGTCATGTCCTAGGCCATATGCAAAGTGTGACTAACTTCCCAACCATAAATGATACTATAAGTCTTTTTTTTTTTTTTTTCATGAAGATAGCTTCAGCTCTTTCTTTACAAGCACTGTACTTCAGTGATGTCTTCTGCAGTAATGTGTGTTCTCTGGACACAGTCTCTTAAAATATTTGCTGTTATTTTTCTAAGCTGCTGGGCACTGGGTGCTATGTTTTCTCACCAGCCAGATTTTTTTCCTTGAGTAGACCACAGAGAGGGACATGTCTGTAATTCTGTATTAACTAACAACAGACCTTGAACTCACACCTATTCATTGAAGATATGTCTTTAGGATCCAGTTAATTATTCAATGTAGACCTAAGGTCTCTCAGGGTGTAAGCCAATTAAATAAGTAAAAGCTCACTGGTTTTGAGGGCTTGTATGTCAGCACTGCTTTATGTCTTTTGCTGTACTTGCAGAGCAGGTTAAACATTGATGCTGAAAGTTGAAGATGATGGCCCCGTTACATGAGCAGTTTATCCCAGGGCATGTTGCAGCTTCAAGGGAAAACACTTGAGCTTATGCCTCTTCAAGAGATGTTTACCCAGATATTATCTTACAAGGGCTTAATGAGTTTCTATGTTTTCTCAGTAGCTTGCATATGTAAAGACAGTCATTTAGTACATTTAATGATGCCTGATCCCACAGTAACTTTGGTAAGGTCTGGAGCTTCTGGAGCTTCAGGCACTGCCACTTCCCTGAGATGATTAAAGACAATCACTCTTGTCTTTCCATTTTTTTGACAATCCCCAGCTCATTGTGACTTCTGGCTCTGCAGTCTTCCCTCCGTCAGGAACATTGGTCCAAGAATGAAAGTGCTTTAAATTGTAGGACTACTCATCAGCTTTCAATTCTGTGCCAAGACTGAAGGGAATTTTAGGCTTTATCTTGGCTTGATGCTAATGGGCATTTTGGATCAAGTTCTTGCTTTATAAGAAGAGTATCTTTTAGTCCAATTCATGCAGCCTGCTGCTTGTTTTGCCTGCCAGGACTCATTTGCCACCCTGTGTCTGCAAGTGGATGACAAGCAGCAGTAAAACCCTGCTTCCATGTTACAGTAGCTTTGCAGGAACTATGTATCCTAGCAAAAAAAATAAATAATTTAAACAGACACATAGGGATTGATGTATCTGCTGTATATCTACTGTGAAGCTCTTATGCTGGGCACTACAAAGTAATAAAAGATGCCAAAACCAATTTTTTTTGTGTTTCAAAAAGTCTCTCAAAACTCAATTTTATTGGAAAATTCTTGACTAGTTGTATCATAGACCAAGCTTGGCTTCCTAGTTCTCAACCTCGGTGGTCCTTAAAGCAAGTAATAAATGGTCCTCAAAGGGTCTTGTGTTAGTGGGGAATCATGAGTGCCTTTTCCTATTTCCCTCCAATTCTCTAATACCCCTTACAACAGAAGGGACACAGACATCACTGTAGGTCTCTGGTGTTGTTCAGATATTTGCTTCTGACAAGGAAATGCACCGTTGGGAACCTTTACATGTAAGCGAATTGTAAACTATTTGCATGTTTGCACAGGCCACAGATTTTAACCCATGATCTTGGTCATAACAGCTCTGCTGGTGAATGTTATATGCAGAAAGAAAAATTTGCCTTTGGACCAATGAAAACTCACTTATAAACCCCAGAAAGCCATGAATAATCCAAACATGCATATATGTGTATGCTAAATGGATATTAGTGGAGTGGGAGACAGGCCTTGCATGTGTTTCTTCATCAGATTTTCTGACTGAATTAAATATCAAGCCCTGCTTACCTGCCATTAACAGAAGTAACTCTCTTTGAGCAGTTAATTTCTTCTCTGGAAAAGTGGTGGTGTTGCATTGACAGGTTTTATCTCTTAGATAAACACAACGGAAAATTAAAAATTTCTTGGAGGCTGCTTCAGTTTACTGTATGTATAGGTACCTTAAATATAGGAACAAATTCTCTTTGTCCCTAGCAAATCAGAGGGTCACTGGAAGGGAGAAAGCACATAGCAGTGTCGTTCTGTGCTCTTTCTAAATGGGACTGAAATGAACAAGTTTATTTTGGTGCAGAGCAGTTATTGATTACCACTTGTGACTGCCACCCACTAGGCACTGTTGGAGGCCTGCAAGAAATGTATGCAGAAAGGAAGACTTGGAAACGTCCTAGTGCAAGGGCTAACCACGCCTGTCTCTGCTGCTTTGGCTTGTGTAAATGACTGCAATGAGAACTGGAAAGACAGGAAGCAAGGAGTCTCTCATCTCACCAGTGCCAAAAACTGGCCATTATAGGGAGAGTGATCCTGTGTGGCATCTGCATGTCACGGGGATTGTGAGCATCCCTCTGCCTTCCCTAGAGTCTGCCTCCTTGCAGAGAGCTGTCTGTATGAGCTAAGAAGTTAAACATTTTGTGTATGTGTCTGGGTGTATACTATGGACGTAGGGAGCCATTAGCTCTTCAGGTGTGAAATTGATCTTCTTTGCATAACTTATTTTAGAGAAAATAATTCATTTTTAGGCTTATCCCTATGTTGATATCTCTTCATTCAGCATAAGGTATAGTTCTCCCGTTTAAAGAAAACACCATATGTGAAATTTTGCAGAGTGAGGGTCATTGCATAAATCAAAAGTAAAAAGCAAAAGAGTTCACATTATGTCTTCATCTCCCTTCCCATTACAAAATCAGTATGCTGCAGCCAAGTGTCCTGGTGAGTCACTGTCCAGTAACTAATCTCTGCTATGTGAAAGGCATTCAAAAACCACAGAATTGACGCACTCCAGAGAATACTGTATTAGCTGGAAATTTAAGTTTAAAAGGTACCAGTTGTTTTGTTTCTCTTACGGCTGCTACTTTAAAATATGTCTAAGTGGAAAATGGAAAATTGCTAATATGGGGACGAGAGAAATGGGGGATTCACTATTTCTCTGTAAATTAAAATGCTTGTTGGACAACAACACAGGGACAGTTGTGACACACTAAAGCATAAAGTGTCTCTAGAAAATTAACCACTTATTAGGCAAAGAAGAAAATGTTATTCTTATGTAATTATTAGAAACTTGTTCAAACCAAGGAAAATATAATCTAGGTAGTTTTATTGCATTTATGGCTTTGTTAATGACTTTTTTTAAAGCTGTGGACATGGAAAATTTTTGAATTATCAATGCTCAAAGGAAGATGGTTTGTGAGATTTTTAGTTTTATGCTGTGATTCTCTATGATGTATTTCAGCTAGGATATAAATCTGTCTTGTCTGCAGGTCCTCTCTGCCAGGTGAAAAAGGTCCTGCATATCCCTCTTCTTAGTTCCTAAATGCAAGAATACCTTGGCAACACATCTGAGTTATGCCCTGAGTTTATTGCTCTAGGGGTAACCTCTGCTATTTGTGTGGATCACCAGAGATGTAACATAAATGTTTTTGTGAGAACCGGGTCAATCTGCAGAGCTTTGTTTGAATCTCCTGGGAAATACAGACCCATCTCTATGAATATATCCTCTGCCTCCTTCCTTAATTATGAACATCACCCTTTGTTTCTTTTGGGTTTCCTTTGCCCTTCTCAGGCATGGCTGATGAGAGATATATGCTTTTCAGCAATCACCTGAAGTCACAGAACTTTTTGTTCACCATACAGGTTTCAGCTGGATGGCTCATTGTAACACAGCACACTCGCTCCGCCCTTGCCCCCTCAACATCAGCCTGGTGCCACCTGCTTCCTGCGCTGTTTTCTGGAAAGGTCAGCTCCCTGCCTACTCCTTTTCAAGCAAACTAACAGCAGTGCTGAGCAATAACATGCATGGTTTGAAAATCATATGAACAGCTTTCTAACTACCAGTGTGTGTCCAGAGACTGCTAGCATAGATTGCACTGTACTTGGGTTTATGGTTTTTTTAAAACTCATATCCTTAGTTTCATGAACCTTGGCTCTAGTTTTCACTGCTATTTCCGTAGCTTCTCCTTAGTACTATTACCAGTATTTCTGGCACCACATTTGCACATTTTCCTGCAGTTAGTTGGACATGCATGAATTGGTTTGCTTACAGGTTACTGGAAAAGTTCCTCTGCCCTCACAGTGAGTATTGTTGCCATTGCCTTTGTCCGCGTGGTGGTGTTGCATACTCGGTTACATAGTGCCATAATCCTTTACAGCTGTATTACTTTACAAATGCTTGGCATTTCCTTGGCCTGTGCTGTTTGCCAGAGCATGTGTAGCCCCACGTGATACGCTTATATGTTTGTCTTAACACGATCTCCACATTCTGTTCTGCCTGAGGGTTCTGGTTTTTTATGTTTTAATGGGCATTGTTAAAACAGAATCATAAAATGCAGTGGCATAATATTATCAGTCTTCCCATCATACATCTTAGGGCACCATTTTTGTGATGACAGCCTCAGTAGCAAAGTCAGTTTAAAGTTTTGTGATACAAATATTTGGATTTTTAAGAATGAAAGGAGTTACTCCTTACATTAGTTCTTCTGATGATACTATCCTAGTGCATGCTCTTACTCCATCCAGACTACTTTTAATATATTTAGCCTAATACCATGTCCTGGTCAGAGCCTACAATTTTGACACGAGTTTACTTCATCCTTTGCCTGAGCTCAGGCTTCTAAGCACTGTTCCTCAGCTAAACACAGCCACTTCCCATTGGCTTGTGTGAAAGAGAATTTAAGGTACAGTTCAGTGAAGTTGTGGACAAGTCTCTAGGGAAAAAGAGTGGAAACTACTTGTGCCAGATTTACTTTTTGAGACAGCAATTCAGGAAATGATGTCTTCTGTCTGGACTGGGCAACTTCTGTTGGTTAGCAAATCCTTTTACTTTATGAAAGACTAGTTCCCTTTCAGAAACATCTGTCACCTTCAGAGTACAGCAAAATCCTGTCTTCTAGTCTAAACCAGAGCTGCACAGGGAGCTCAGTGTTTGCAGCTCTAACTTACCTGGGTCATCTAGCACAGGCTTTTCTGAACTTTTATCTTTTTTCTGTGTCCATCAAAGAAACTTTACAGTCTTTCTTTCTTTCTTTCTTTCTTCTCTCTCTCTCTTTCTCTCTCTCTCTTTCTCTCTCTCTCTTTCTCTCTCTCTCTTTCTCTCTCTCTCTTTCTCTCTCTCTCTTTCTCTCTCTCTCTTTCTCTCTCTCTCTTTCTCTCTCTCTCTTTCTCTCTCTCTCTTTCTCTCTCTCTCTTTCTCTCTCTCTCTTTCTCTCTCTCTCTTTCTCTCTCTCTCTTTCTCTCTCTCTCTTTCTCTCTCTCTCTTTCTCTCTCTCTCTTTCTCTCTCTCTCTTTCTCTCTCTCTCTTTCTCTCTCTCTCTTTCTCTCTCTCTCTTTCTCTCTCTCTCTTTCTCTCTCTCTCTTTCTCTCTCTCTCTTTCTCTCTCTCTCTTTCTCTCTCTCTCTTTCTCTCTCTCTCTTTCTCTCTCTCTCTTTCTCTCTCTCTCTTTCTCTCTCTCTCTTTCTCTCTCTCTCTTTCTCTCTCTCTCTTTCTCTCTCTCTCTTTCTCTCTCTCTCTTTCTCTCTCTCTCTTTCTCTCTCTCTCTTTCTCTCTCTCTCTTTCTCTCTCTCTCTTTCTCTCTCTCTCTTTCTCTCTCTCTCTTTCTCTCTCTCTTTCTCTTTCTCTCTTTCTCTTTTTCTCTCTCTCTCTCTCTCTCTTTCTCTTCTCATTGTAAGGACAGCTAGCCATTCTGTGGGGCTGCCTGCTGTTTTAACATCAACTGTTTTCCAGTGATTGCGTTCCAGCTGCTGCTGTTGCACACAATCATTTGGAGACTGCATGAAATGCTGGTGTCTTCTCCAGAGTGTACTTTCACTGATGCTCTTCTTCCTTTGCTTGTTGATTAGTTTTCCTTCACACCATGTCCTGTTCAGAGACACTTGGAAGCAGAGTTTGACGTTGCTTTTCTTCCTTTACTTTGCTTTTATTTTCCCCCGTCCAAAAACAAAGTCAGCACAACAATCAGCTTCAGCTCCACATACTTCAAAATACAGTTCTTTAAAACAGCAAAAAATAATTTCTTGGAGGCAGATGAGACCTTCTTAAGGAATTCATGTCTTGATTATCACTTCCTTCTGTGAAGTTTTGAAAATACTGCCACTTCAACTCTTACTCCCAGCCAAATATGCAAGTGAACAAAATTCACTTGTTGACTGTGGATGCTCATGTTCTCGTGGAAGTATGAAGTGTATGCTTTCTTTCCGTGCTGTGAAAGTGTCACCTTTCTGTAACATCACCTTCTGTGCAGGTGATGATTTTAGCTGGCCCAGGGGCTCTGCACAGGAATATAAATACTCTAATGAAGGAAGTTGGCTGCTCTAAACTGTAGGTGTAACTCAATGTCTAAAGGTAAATCTGAGAGATAGTATGACTCTGAGTTAAGATTTCAGAATTTGGCTCCCACGTAATAGTTGTACACAATAAAAACTTTGACTTGGGGGCAGTCTGTGCTGTTCAGGACAAATGGAAAGTGGAATCTAGGCTTATTTATAAATATGATGTGAATGCATCTCTGACAGAATTCCTGTGAAAGTAGAGATGAACATGCTAATCCTTTTCCAGGGATATCTGCTAGTCTTTATCAGCTACAGTTCAGCCCTTGCCTTTGGTTTCTACTCCTCTGCGTAGTATTGCCTCTGAAAGCACGCATGAGTAGGAGTGCATGAAAATATGAGCTGTGTAGCAAATCAAGAAAAAGGTTTGTTTCGTGTGCTTTGACTGTTCTTATTTGCCTTTCATTTCCTTGGGGAAATGGGCCCTATATTTAGAAAGGAACAAGAATAAGTGTCTGAGAAAGTTCTCCTGCCTACCTTTGTCTCTTACCATCAAGAGCAGGATGGAATCTGTGCTATGGCCTGGCTCCAGTCCATGGTAACAAAGCAAAGCCTCAGGTGGCCACGCCAAGAGAGCCTGCCTGTGAGAGAAGGAACATGAAGGACAAAAAAAGAACATGCTCTCATGGGGTGTCTTTGCATCCATTTTTGCTGCACAGTAGTGACACCTTGGTGTGAACATCTCTGAGCACTGTTACAGTTCCTCTGACTATGAGAAGGAACCTGACAGATGGCAGGGTGTAGTTTAGCTCCCAGGGTAAACTTTTCTCATGGTGAAGAGGGGTGGCAAGGAGCTACTGCGAGAGGCAATGGCTCACACCCTGCAGTTCCAGGGGTATTTGCTGCCACTCCCAGCACTGACAAGCTGCTCTCCAATGCCTTGACAGTCATGAATGCCTGGATACAGTTGCTCTTCCTCCTGGCACTCAACATTTCCTCTGCACCCCTCTCCCTTGTTCCTACCTTGGTAAGAAGCATCACTCCCTTTTGGATGTAGCAACAGACCTTGACTCTCAGCTAGGTAGCAGGCTCCTATGGGAGCTCAGCTGTAAGAAATCTGGGCACTGCATTTCTGCTTGCAATTTCATAGAAATTAAATTCTGCTGTAGGCTTGATGAGGCTTGAAGTCAGGCTGTGAAAGTGCAGGACACTTTGAAATTGTTAAGGGAATCTGATTCCCTTAAATATATAACATTTCATTACTGATATTGGTCTTGCTGTTGTTTTGGGGTTTTTTGCTGAAATTAAGTCTCAAGAGAAAGCCAGACCTCATGGGTAAAACTTCATTAGTGCTGTGTTCTCTCAGTTAGCTTGTAGCCTATTCATCTTTCCTATTCTTGAATCATTTGTATGACTGTCACATTTCTGCAGCTCCCTTTTCTTTATTGTGTTTTCATGTTGGCTAATGGCTTATGCTATTGTCTTCCTTGAACGTGTCCAAAAAAGTTGGAACTGAAGTAAATATTTTTGGGTTCTTACTCTGGAACATAATTCAAGTACAAGTTCTTTATTATCTTTATATCACTTCTTCCTTTGTGTAACGGGACCTTAGGACCTTCCCTGTGAAAGCGCAGGCATTTAATTCCATGGGTCTATCCTCAATCACTTGCCAATTTCTTATATAACACGAGAGATGCTTTTTGCTTGCAATGAGGAGCAGTTACGACTAGATCTGCCTTCTTCCTCCTGCAAGCTATGCCCTTTCTATCCCCAGAGGTGGGCAGTGTGCCCTTACACAGTTCAGTAGCAGATCACTCACTTTGTCCCTTCTCCAACAGGACTTTGGTGATTCAGATATTAGCAATATCTGCACAGCAGGGGGACTGGGCAGAATGGGCACCTTACACAGGTTTTAATCAGGAGAGTTTGTGAGGTTTGCTACCCCTATATGCTTATGTAGGAACATCAGCATTTCCTATTTCAGCATACATCATAGAAATTTGTCAGCTGATTTTTCTCTCTCAGAGTTGTGGGAAGGGGAAATTATCCCTTGTTTGTTACACAACAGAGCTACCCTGCTACCTTGAATCATATTAATAAAGTTTAATTCTGATCCTAACAGCATTTTGTTCATAAAGTTGTTTTTTTTTAGTATTATGGAATGTATTTCTTCAGTCATCCCAATCTAATGATAAGCATCAAGATAGAAGACTTCTGCTAATCTGAGTTTTCTATTAAAAATTGAGAGGACATTGATACCAATATGGGAGTATAATTGGATGTGGGAACACTATACTGCCTTTGTGGGACTACATGCTATACAGGCAGCTGGGCAGACATAAACCAGCAAAATTGGTGCTTGACTCTGCCTGTTTATAAAAGAGAGAGAGGTTGAGAAGTTCAACTACTGTCATCTGGCTAGGTAAGTTCTATGTATTGAGAGCAGTTAAGCTGTGCTAGTTGCTCATCTGCTTTTAGCCACATGTGATTCTCAGACAAAGGTACTGTAGACAAATCCCTCCTGGCACAGCTCTTGCCTGTTCTCATGCGTTGCTGTCTGGCCACAAACTCCCAGCCCCAGCTGAGAAGAGATATAATGACATTCAATGTAAAATAAAATTTTCTGATTGTTTAAATGCATCCATTTAAATTACATTAAAGTTCTTGAATTTATATTTCTGATACCAGGTACAGAATCAGCTGTCACCAGTTCATGTGTATGGAATGGACAAGTGAGACTCATCACTTATCCAGAGTGATGAGTCTGTGTGGTTTTGGTTTGCAGAAGAGGCTGTCTTGGAAAAGATGAATAAAAGACTTCTGTAAAAAAACCTTCTGAGATAAAACCATTCTTAATATTTTCAATCCTCTGGAGTATTTTGTTTTACAGAAGAAAATTAAAATAGCTAGTGACACTTTAAATGCTGTCATTCAATGGAATGAAACAATAACAGCTAGTAGAGTATTAAATATATTAAAGTATTATGGCATATCAAGATTATATTTTTTAATTTGCAAAACATTAAAACTCTTATGCTGTTGTACATCTTTTATTAACTTTAACTGAATAAAATATGAAATTTACTTCAGTTACATAAATAACTCTTGAAATGAAATAATCAAATCGGGACCCAAGGCAATTATATTTAATCAGGTTAGAGTATATGTGACACAGATGGCTGATATTAAAGCAAAATTCAGTTCATCACTAGTTATAGCAAAGAATGGATAAAAGGAAAAACTGACTTCTGATTTTACTTCACAGCATTCAACTGGGCTACGATTCAGATATTTTTTTATTTTGATACTTTTAGTGTCAACCCATGCTCTGCTGGTATTCTAGGAATCAGTTTGCAGATGGAGCCATCATTATTCATTTATGCAAAAGCTTTCTGGTAAGGTAGCTTAAATAAGCAAGCAATGGAAGCCTAGGACAGCCTGGGTAATAAGTACTGACAGTGTAGGAGTACCTTCCTGAGGCCATGCTCTCTTAGTCTCCTTATAATTTTGAGTAAGTTGCAGGAATGAGTGCTGTGCTCTGCCTCTGTCCATTGGAAGTGCTGGCCAGCTGTCTAGTGGAGGTTAAAAACTGCGGCTGTTACCTTGGAATGCAAAGTGAAAAGCTCTCTTTGATTGAAAGTTAAATTATACAACCAATGAAATACTTCTTGTTGCCGTCATTTTGAAACAGGACTCAGTTAAAATATGACTAGTTATAAGAAATTTACCTGGAAGTGAGATCCTTTCCTCAATCCTCATGCTTGGACCTTGTTTCTGACCAGTTCACATCCATCTTTCTGTGATTCTATGATGCCGTATGTACCATAACATACAATACAAGTAACACAAATCAAACAATACAAACTATAGAACACAACATGCATAATACCTAAAATATAATACCTAAAGGCCTAACATATAATAACAATATATATCAAATCAGAAAACAGCTATACACAATGCAATACATAACAGCCTCCCAGAGTGAACAATAAGCACCATAGAGTGGATAAAGTGATACGTTATACAATAGAATGAATACTATTATATACCATGCAACACAACATACACTACAATACATAGGCTCTGCACAACAAATGCACAGTAAGAGGCTCAATACATCCCAAAGCATAACACAATACAAAAGACAACAAAAAATATAGATCACAATGCATTAAAGGATATAGAACACAATGCAATACATATAATATCAACAATAAAAGTAATACCCAGAATATATGCAGTATGTACTGGACAATAAACACCATATCATACTGTACTCAAACAAGACCAAGTGCAAGGTACTGTACCTCAGTCAGAGCAACCCCTGCCACTAACACAGGCTAGGGGATGAACAGATGGAGAGCAGCCCTGAGGAGAAGGACTTGGGGGTGCTGGTGGGTGAAAGACTGGACATGACCCAGCCAGGAGCACTCCCAGCCCAGAGAGCCAAACGTGTCCTGGGCTGCATCCAAAGCAGCATGGGCAGCAGGGCCAGGGAGGGGATTCTGCCCCTCTGCTCTGCTCTGCTCTGGTGAGACCCCACCTGGAGCACGGCAGCCAGCTCTGGGGTTCCAGCACAGGAAGGACAGGGACCTGCTGGAACAAGTCCAGGGAAAAACCCCTATTTTCATTAGAGGGACCAGCACCCCTCCTGTGAGGAAAGGTTGAGAGAACTGGGATTTCTCAGCCTGGTACGGAAAAGGATTTGGTGTGACCTGATTGCAGCCTTCCAGCACCTAAAGGGAGCCCACAAGAAAGATGGAGAGGGACTTTTACAAGGGCATGAAATAATAGGACAAGGTGGAATGGCTTTAAAATGGGAGTCAGTTTACAGCAGATATTAAGAAGAAATTTACTCCAGGGGTGGAGAGGCACTAGCAGAAGCTGCCCAGAGGAGCTGTGGATGCCCCATCCCTGGAAGTGTTCAAGGCCAGGTTAGATGGGGCTTTGAGGAACCCGGCCTAGTAGAAGCTGTCCCTGTCCACAGCAGGGGGTTTGGAAATATATGATCTTTAAGGTCCCTTCCAACTCCAACCATCCTATGATTTTATGATACTGTGCCATGCAGGAAAGACTTTACAATCCTGAAAACAAGGCATTCCAAAACACAATACTTTACAGCTAGCATAACTGGAATGCTTTCTGTACACACATCCACACACACACACACACACACACCGTGGAAAGGTTTTTATTGGAGGCGACAGGGGCAGATGGTGATGGACACCAGCACTGTTCCATTGCATGGATCTGTAACAGCAGCAGGGCCAGCCAGCTGTTCACCTGTGCTAAGCAGGGATGGTTCCCAAGAGGTGCTGTGTGTGTGATCCTGCTGGGAGGTGGATCACGGTGCCAGAGCTGTGGTGGGGGCTGCACTACAATGCAAAACATTGAATAATATGACAGTACAATACCAAACGAATGACAGTACAGTATATACCATACCATACAATAAATAAAATGCATAGAATGAAAAAAAAATATGCTATGACACAGTATTACTGTACACAATGCAAAAGGATTTACAATGCAATACTATATGCAAAATACAAAATAAAAAGCATAACGCAAAATAAAACACACCAAAATACCGTACATTCAGTACAACAGGCAAAATAGAATGCAGTGTGAAAGAAAATCCAATGCAACACAACACACCACAGTGCATCCATAAGTCACATAAGGCACAGTCAACACCATAGAATGTGACATAAACGACACATCCAACATGTAGCACAATACAAAATAGAAGACAAATGGAGAAACCATTTGACAAACATACATTACAATGCCAAAGAAACTGTTGCACAAAATGCAATATCAAACACTGTAAAATACATGCAGTTCAATAGAATATGTACCTGGGGTTGATCAAAAGTTAAAGGGCATTGTGAAGGGCGTTGTCCAAGAGCCTCTTTTTAAAGTACTCTCAGGCAGGGGGTATCAATCACCTCTCTAGGATGTCTGTTCCAGTGTTTGACCATCCTCTTGGTAAGGAAGTGCTTCCAAATGTCACAGTTCGTCACCTAACATAATGTACATCTGATTGTCTCACAGATGGACAACTTATCCAGAAAAATGCTGTAAGGAACAGTGTCAAAGAAATTCCAAAAATCCAGCAAAGCCATGTCCCTTCACCCACAAGGCAGACGGCCTTACCTCAGGTTAGTGAGACAGGGCTTTTCCTTTGTGAGCTCATGCTGACTGTGCCTGGTGATTGCATTTCCTGTTTGTCAGAAGCACACAGTATAATTTTTCCAGGCACTGAGGTTAGACTAACAGATCTGTACTTTCGTGAGTCTTTCCAGTAACACAGTGTGGAAATGGTCCAACATTGTCAGGCGAGAGAGACTTGACATTTGAAACATTTCTTAATTTGTTATTTTCTTGATGTTTTACCATCACTTCATCTCTTTTACAGGATACATTATTAATTTTTTGTATTTTCTGATTGCTATAGAGACATTTCATATTCCAGCTTTCAGGGCTGCAAGAAACAAGTTCCATGCAAATCATGCAATATATCTTCAATATGTCTATAGAAATATTTTAATTTTTAAAAATACTTTAAATATATCCCACACAGCATGTATGCTAATGGATTGTATATCATGTTGGACTGTGTGTTGTATGGTACTATCATCTTAGTTACTTAATCTTATTGTATGTGTAGTATTCTATGTATTGAGTGGTATTTTGTACTGTATTTGGAATTCTCTGTATTGTATTTTATGGCATGATATTGTTTGTGTGTATGTATTGCATGTATTGCATTGTACTGTATGGTATGGGGTTGTCTTATATCGCTCCTATCGTGTGTTGCACTGCGTTTTGTGTCATGGTATGTATGGTGTGTATGAAACTGTATTGTGTGTATGGCATTGTCTGTTATTTATTGGACTGCAAAGTGTTTTGTTTTGTGTGCACTGACTCGTGGGGTATGTATTCCATGGGTATTGGCATGGTACTGTCATGGATGATGCTGTAAGACTTGGTATTGCACAGTGTCGTGTCATATTGTATGGAGTTGCATGTTTTGTATGTTATGCATATATTGCATTGAATAGTACTTGTGCTATTGGTGCTGGTGTTGGTACTGGTATTGGTAGAGGTATTCAACTGAACCTCTGTCTCTTGAATCAATTAAACCACTGGGTTACTTTTCTTCCCATAAAACAGCACCCCAGAACTGCAATGGTAAAATAAGGCATAGGCTAATGCATCCCCATCTGTTGTTCTCCCCACCATCAACATCCAGCAAAGAAAAACTAGGCAGCATATAGCTATTTCAAATAATCACAGACTACTTTTATGCTCCACTATCGTATGTTCATCATCCTTTGTAGTGACTTCTGAATGCCATTAGTCCCCTATTCAATAGAATGAACTGATACCATGCTTCCCCCCGTCCCTACCCCCTATCTTCCTACCCTATAAATTTTGTGCTTTGCTCACTTTATTCTGTCTAGTATTTCATTTATATTTATGCTATCTGGATTAGACTGCCTAATGGAGACACTGATACAATGAAAACAAAGTTCTCTCTTATGTCAATACTCTTTAACTAAATCTTCTCAGAACTTGGATTGTATAATAAAGGTTAATGGGGAGACCATGTTCAGGAGTGTCTTAAAACAATTTTTAAAAGCCTGTTCCATTTCTTTGCACATGAATAATAATGAAGTCCTACAAAAGTAAGATTTCTGCCACATAAATCTTGTTATGAAATTACTGGCACCAAAGAGTGAAATGAAAGTGATAGAACTTGATTTAAGATGGCTGTGACTTTCACAGACAATACACATTTCACATGCATTTTACAGCACAAATATAGCTACTATACAGATTTTTTGAGAAGTTAGTGTTGTTTGATTTTTGTAGTGCGAGTGTGTGTTCTGCTCTTGGTCATTATTCATTATATTTTTGAACTGCTGTGTTCCAGAACAGCTTTCTGTTTCCAGGACTTATTAATTTGAAATAATATATATGTAACATTATGGCTGTACCTTTTTTTTTTTTTTTTTTGAAAGCTGGATTTTAAAGGTGTGTAGTCAAAACATTTTTTCCAGCTTCTTTTAAACTGTGTCTTGAGACTTGGAAGACCAACTTCTTACTTCAATTTTGCTAAACTTCAGTTGCTAAAACAAATTCAAAAGGAAGCCTTGTTTGCAATTTTATGGCTGCCTCTTACTACCATTTATGAACACAATATGTAGTGTATTCCTCTGTCCAGTCATGAGTGTCTTTGTGGAAGCAGTATCTGAAAACACCATGTGCTGATAAAGTGCAAGAAGTACTTTAAAGCATGTGGGGGCTGGTGCATACCTGCCAAATTTCTAATTCGTGTTAAAACTCCAGCACCAGAAAAAGAGCTTTTGATTAGCTAGTGAGAAAAACAACAGTATTTTGTGGTGATGTTGAAGCTCAACAACCTTGAGTGAAATTTCGTGGTCTCAAATCTTCATGAACAGAAAGTAAAGGTCTCTATAAATTCTAGCTGACTGAAATGTATATAGCTTGCCTCTTCCTTATGTGAAATGTCAGCTCTGAGCTGTGTTTGCTCATGCAGTCCTGCTGACTTAGATTTAATACTCCTTTTTATTAGTAATTTAACTAGCTTGTCAAGCTTGGTTTAGGACTTCAGTAAGTGCAGAACTTGGCTGAGGAGAAATGCATTTCTCAAAAATGTATTGCTGCTATCCTTTCACTGTGGTGTAGTTGAGACTGAAGGCCACCAGTTTACAGAACACATAGAGTTGTTAGAAACTGCTTATGTTCAATGGCAAGTGAAATTGTTAAAATGACACCCCCAGTAAGTTGCAATGAAAAATGTAAAAGTGGAATAAAAATGTATGTGGGAGACTCCTTAGAGGAGGGCACATGGACTGAGCGTTTGAGAAATGTATAGTACATTTAGGCTCAGGATTAGGTTATACATGTGAAAACACATCTTTAGTTGCCAGCTTTACAGAAGAAATATAATGTACTTCTGCTGAGGAGCAATGTTCTGCCATTAGGGAAGACAGGTGTCCTTGGTGGGGATTTTGTTCAAAGTATTCTGATGCTGATAGTTTTGAGGTGGTTACAAACATACTACAAAGAATTGCAGAGACTCGTCAAGGGGATGATCTTCCCTTGGATTTTTCTGCAAGAGAAATCTCTTGCTTGCTGTCTGTTCTGGTTTTGTAAAAAGTCCCTTTCCAGCTTTCTTGTAGGCTCCTACTAGAAGACTGCTATAAGGTCCTCTCGGAGCCTCCTCTCTCCAGGCTGAACAGCCCCTGCTCTTGCAGCCTTTTCTCATAGGAGAGGTGCTTCAGCCCTGTCTTTGACATACATCTGAGACTGAAGAATACTCTGGAGAGCAGAGATGCAAATTCAAAATTAGGATGACTAAAGTGAAGGATTGCAGTATGAAGTTCTAAGTGAACTACTATAGGTCTAAGACAGGAAAATAGACCTGAGAAGCTCAGTTAATTCTGATTATCAGAGGAAGCTGAGAGGTCACCTGTACTAATGCAGAGAAATTATATTAGGGAACTTATAAGAAAAAGTAATAATGGGATTTAGCGGCTAGAAGCTGAAACTTGACAATTTCAATATTAAAATAAGAAGCAAATCTCTAGCAAGATAATTAAACATTTAAAGAGCCTGTCAGAGAGTATATTGAACTTGCTATTGTTGTACAACTTTATAAAAGGTGGCATGTCTACAACATTAAATTGGATCCTGTAGCTTGAATATGTGGCTCAGACTTTGTTGGTAAATCCGGAAAACACATTAAACACAAATTAAATGTATTCAGATCACTACTTCAGTAAACTGATATATATGCACATAAAAGTAATTTCAGGCTTCATATAAATATTAACAGTATCTCAACATTTAGGCAAATTAAGACAAAAATATTTAGATGGCAATAAACAAGCAACAGAAGTGCACATCCAGTGCATTCCAGCATGGCACTGACCTTCTAGGGAAAAAAATTATATCGTGTGCTATCTATAATATAAATTTGTTGAGACCCAGGAGAGCAATCTTGTTGGTTAATGAGAGTTCCAGGTTGGGCAGGTATTGGACAAGAGGCCTTCTAGACAGGAATCTATTGGTCTCTGGCAGCGCTCAGTTCTGTATAAAAATGAAAAACAAGAAGTAGTGGAGTGATGGATTGTAACAGGCTGCTGAATACTTTCCTGCATACTTTCCTGGATACTTTATTCATTGTCCCTGTTACAATTAGAATTTGTGTAGAAGAAATAAAAAAACCATCCCCAGGTTTTGGGGACATATATGGCATGATAGGGCAAAGAAACACAGAATATTCCTTCTTAGTTAACGCTGTTGGTGTGGTCTCTGCTGGGCACAAGGAAAATGTTAATAATTAATACTTTTAATAATAATGCTTAATTTAATACTCATCATTGTATCCCACAGTTTCTTCCAAACTTGTTCATATTCTTTGCTTCTTATTCTGTGGTTTTGAGAATTTTGAGAATCTTGTGTTTAGGAAAACCAGGAAGTGGATATAGGAGGGAAAAAGCCACAATAATAAGACATAATTAGGAAGTTCTTAGCCTGATTGTGTCATGAAAAGGGTAATTGCTCTGGAGAGTAACAGTTCAAATGCTGCAACATACTTACCAAAGAGAAAAGGTCAGGTGTTTGTTGTGTGCGTATACTGCAAAGAAGGTGGTGAACTCTGGATCTGTAGACAACATGCTTGTCATCATTTGCTGTAGCAGTGTATTTTGGGTGAATCTGCTAGACTTTCAAATCTTCAGCAAGCTGCTAAGGACTCTTTACAATAAAACTATTTCTATTTAAATAACAGTTATCTAACACAATTTAAATGGAACATAGAACACACAGCTTGTCTTCTTTTCCTCTACTCACTTCTGTACCTATTACATACACTCTGTATAGTCCACAATCATTGCTTGATAAATCCATTTGCAGGGCATGTTCACTCTAGATGTTATTGTTCAATTCTAATAAGGGTGAAATGGTTTTTACAGGGTATACCCTAGAATCTGTTTTCCACAGAAGTTTAAATAATGATAGCGTGCTATAGCAAATATAGAATATGCCAGATGGGAAAATAGAATACAGAAAGTCCAAAGAACAAGCAAAATTAGACCGTGGTACTGTGTTTGGGCTAGCAAATATACGTGTTATTAAAACAAAGGGATGTAATAAACAATAGAAGTGGAAGCTGATGCAACTCGACTGAATGGATTAACTACTACTAAATTGAGGACTATGCAGACAGAATAATCCTGGAATAGGTCATTTTGGTTGGCATCAAAGGAATTATTTGCAGATTGTTCTTTGTTCCCCTCAGTTGTCCCCTATATTTAACTGAATCTGTCTGGGGAATGTGTTGTTATGGCAACCTGTAAGTTAATCTTGATGTTTCAGACTTAGAAGTTATGTTACTATTAAAAGAGAATTCAGGAAATATATAAATAAAATTTTGTTTCCTAAACATAATTGTAGATTTCTTTTTAGATCAGGGAAGAACTGTGTTCCAAAGAGAAAAGTCAGGTACACAAAACTATTGTCAATTACATCTACACAACTTTGCTATTGCTGTGAGAATGGGAGGTTTAGGTGAAAGGTGTGCAGGGAGGGTACTTAAATGAGAAGGAAGAGAGTAAGAAAATCCTTGGAGACTTTGAAACGTGAAGACTAATGCTGCTGAGTGAGGCTAACCAGTTTAACACTGACTCCTGCCAAATTCACAGGCATCAGTGTTGTCTTTTCTTGCTGGAGACAACATTGCCTAAAAGCCAGGATGTCTCATACTGTCACAGGAAAAAGGAAGCAAGGGGCTCATGCAGTTCTGCTGTCCTGCATATGTGTATGCTTTGAATTTACAGGGCTGTCTTGTCCTTCCAAGATCTCATTGTATCACTCTTTATTGTTACAGCCTTCAGAAGTTTCTCTCTGGAATAAGGCCTCCAACATGGTGTATGTCTCCACGTAAAAGCAGAGGGAATTGTCACTCATTAGCGTGAGTTTTCTATTGCATGTGCTAATGGATTCCTGAATGAATTAAACACTTGCATTTACTATTGTTGGGCTTAAAATCTTGTCTATGGGCAAAGAGGTAGTACACCTTCTATAAAGCCAACAGTGTATTTTTAATGCAATTGAGAATCTAATAATTGGGCAGGGGGGAGAGGAATAAAAATAAATTAAGCCCAAATTCTTAATTTTGTACAATTTTTCTTGGTGATTTTCTCTCTTTCTCCTCCAAGTAAATTTGGAAGTTTCATCCTGGTGGTGGAATGTTGTGGTGAGTCATCAGTATTTAGGTCCTTCACTATTAGTAATATGATATTTATGTGATTTTTTTCTCTAACTTTCACTTGAGATAATTTTTCTTTCACAAAATCACAGAATCACTTAAGTTGGAAAAGACCTCTAAGATCATTGTATCCAACCTGTGACTGATTACCCACCCTACCACCTTGTCTACTAGACCATGACACTATGTACCATGTCCAGTCATTCCTTGAACACCTCTAGGGATGGTGGCTCCACCACCTCCCTGGGCAGCTCATTCTGATGTGACCGTCCTTTCTGTGAAGAACTTCTTCCTATGTCCAACCTGAACCTTCCCTAGTGTATCTTGATGCCATTTCCTCTCATCCTGTTGCTTGTTACCTAGGAGAAGGGACTGACCCTTTGCTTGCTGACACACATTTTCAGCTTTGCTATTTTTTCATTCACCTGCAACCATTATTTCTGAATTTACACTTTTATGGGGCTCATTCCAGAATTCTTTGTTCTCTTTATAACCCTAAACCCAGTTTTGTCTGAGTCCAAGGTATTTCTTTTGGTGACTGTTGGCAAGTTACTTATACCCAAGAGGTATGAGTGCCAAGGCTCTGCCCTATGTCTTCTCATTCCATGCCTGTGAACTCTGCACCACTTCCGAAGTCCCCCTCCTATTGTACCAGGTCTTTATTCCTATACACAATGTCATTATGCAAGAGCCATAATTATCATATTTTATTGAAAAAAAGGACTCACTGCTTCATCTTGCATGATGTTATAGCTGTACTCTATGAAGAAAGTTAAATAGAACAGCAAACTTGCTGGAGGAAGACCATCAGTCCTCAATTCTGAGGACTTGGAAATTAAGTACAAGATTTCTGACCTGTAGCTAGCAATGCCAACATTCTATTACACAGATACATGGTTATAGAATGCCTGAGTTATTGCACCAAAAGTCTTCAGAAAACAGGTGCTATTGTTCATCTCTAAGTTTATCACCACATAGCATTTCAATCTTGAAGTGGTTATCTCATCATTCCATGATTCTGGGAATTAGTCATCCTTATTTTGGAATTTGTCTGAATCTGTTCTTGAGTCTATACAAAATACTCAGTCTTCCTGGAAATGCTTATTCTTAGGTTTTGTCTGTCTTCACCCGCTCAGAAGAGCAATTTTTACTTTGCTATTTCATTAATAAAACATTGCTAACTTTCACAAACTATACCCAGTGGTTTTTCTAGTCATACAGGAACACAGCAAACACTGATGCTTTGAAGACTTCAGAGCAGCTTAAAAAAGTTACAATCTGATATGTTTTTACAGCATATATTGCTCATTTTCCATTAAATCCTCTGGCAACTGAAGTTAGCCAACTATTTCGATGCAAGCTGTGCTTTGCACCCAATTTTCCTCACCATGGGGACAATGAAAACTCACACTTCTTTCCTTCTCCCTGAAATAAATTTGTTGGATTTTTGCATCAATTTCCAGGACAGGAATACATTTTTGTCAAGCAACAGGTCTGTTTTTAGAGCTGGACTGTTCATGTTTGAACAGAAATGGGCCTGCTGCATCTCTACTCGGTCAATAAAGAACCTTGGTTTGAGTATTCCTCCAAATATTTGTGCAAAAAATTAAAGCCTTTTCCCCCAGTTGTCATAAATTAAAAAGAATGCTTGATAATTTGCTGGTTTAATTCCCCAGTGAACCTGCCATGTGCTACATGGATTTTTCACACTAGCCTTTGGACTAAATTATGTCTTGCCTTTAGGAGACTCTTCATGTTTTTCATATCTGCGTTAACAGGACTCAGCAAGTTATATTTCATGTACACACTGCATGATTAGGAGGAATTGATGTATGGAAGTAGGAATGAACTACAAAAGAAGATCTTAATCTCATACCCCAGGTGTGTGCTTTGAGAAAGCTTTGAAACTGTTCATCACTGTAGGTTCAAAGATTCAGTTTGTGCTTCTCAGCTTATTTCATCAAAATTTCCACCTAGTAGATTGTGGAAGAGGAAACTAAGACATCAACATGAAAGAAGCTTCAAGTTGCATCTGTCACATTAAAGAGACTTTGTTAAAATAGTGGTAAAAAGCATCCCAGAGGGGATTTGTTGAATTTATCCAGAAAAGGATAGCTTTCCTCTGCCTGTGGAGAGGATGATTAGCAAGCCATGAGCACATGGAGGCAGTGAGAATTCATTCGATCCAGGCCCCGAGTAAACAGGATTCAGCAAGATTAGATCTCAGTTTGTGGCATACAGTGATATTAGCTGGTTATGTGATGAACTTGGGCAAACTTGGTTTTTAAAGCCCACTGTACATGATTTTTCAATTAATTTTTTCCTTTTTAGAAGACCTTGGCACACACATTTACCCCACTGTTTTACCCTTCTTGTATCTGTCCTTAGTGGTTTCTGAAGTGCAGCTGCATTTTCATCTTCAGTAATATACTTCCTTAGACACAGCAGTGAACCCTGCTCTCTGAAGGAAACTAACTTAGCCTGTCTCCTATGTAACTACACTTCCAGACGTCAAAGGGATTTCACCCCTTTTTATTTTGCAACCAACTAATGCTACATTTTCTTGGTATTGTTTAACTGAACCAGTTTTCCCAAATCTAATGTTAAAGGGTCCATTTTCTATCTGTATTTATCTCTGGACTAACTTTCCGAGTCTCTCATGTGTAAGAGAAAGATGTTTTAAGGAAAAGGACAACGCAGCATTTCTTAAATTGGCCAAAAGAGCTTGCATGTATGGTTTAGCTGATTTTCAAGGCTGCTGTCAGTAACTTAAAATGGGCAGTAGCTTTCACAGGAAAAGCTATTAATCCTTCTGTTAGCAAGGTACTGCTGTTAAGCATGAAACTCTATGAATCCAGTCTTGAAATTATAGAACTATTGTTATTTTTAAATACCACGAGAACCAACTGGGAAGTCCTTCCACTAGCTTTGACGGGAATTGAACTGTGTTTCCAGCATGCTGACTGACAGAGAGGCAAGATAAATGGTTTGGTGAGTTTGATAGTGTAAAGTTTTCAAAGGTGACAGTAGAGATTAAATTTGTATCACAAAAGTTTTTGTTTCTGGAATCAGAAGTGTAAAGCAAAACACAAAGAAAGATACTGATTTTTAGCTGACATTTGGGGGAAGTTGAAAAAAAAAATCAGCTCTCATGATATTGCTTAGAAATTTTTCTGTATTTGCTCAGAGGACAGCACAGACCATCTGACACCATTTTAAGCCCTGGGCAGCCTCTAAGATCTGAACAGTCCTCAAAACTGGCTTTGCCAAGAGACCTGCCAGCCATCTGTATGTATCAATAGAGGATTCAGAACTCAAACCAACTTGTTTATTCTATTTTTACTCCTCTAAAGAACTTCTGTGTCCAGTGATTTACAGGCAGCTTGCATGACTCCTGTCCTGGGACAGAAATCCTCCCTCCTGCAGTTCCTGCAGAGAATGTTTTACCACAGAGACAGCAATCAGACAAACAATATATTAGTTACTGAGACTGATATGTGAGTTAGGGGGTTTTGAAGAAAGTAAAGGTTTTGAAGCAGGCTCAGTTTCATCTTTCATCTCACCATTAGTCTTTGTCTAGGTCAGTGCTTGGGCCAGACCTGAGCTCCAGCTCTCTCTTCACAGTGTCAATGAGTTAGAGAATCATGGAATATTCTGAGTTGGCAGTGACCCACATGGATCAATGACTCTGACTCTTAAGTGCATGGCCCATACAGTGATCAAACCCACAATCTTGACAATATTAGCACCATGCTCTGACCAGCTGGTGTTGGTTAAGTCTTCATGCCTAAGATGATAATTGGATGTTGTCATGTATCCAGTCTTAATAACTAAATTCTTCTCCATCTCTTGCACGTCCAGTTAATTACAGAATTGTTTTAATATTTAGATTCTTAGTTCATTGCTTCACATAGGACTGTGTGAAATGTTGGGAGACTGCCCCAGGCTGAACTTTCTCTGCGTACTGAGCAAAAGCCACTTTCTGATATCTGTTTAGTACTGTTAAGGGCATATGCATATCTCTACAGCAGCTGTGATGCAAAACTCAAACTTGATAGACTTAGTATTATTTAGGAGATCCTTCTTAGCTTTGTCTTGCTTCAACAGCTCTTATATCTGGGGATTTACTGGGTGTATTTAGGGAGGAAAAAAAGCAAAGACAGAAGTCTCTTTTGCAGAACCCATCTCAAGACCTGGCATTTTGGCTAACATTATAGCTAGAAGGGCTGCATCTTGGTTATTTACTGGGACAGAACAAAAATTCAGTCTGAATTGCTATAGTAGGGAATTTAGATCTTGATGCTGATTGAAAGGGAGATTCTCTATAAAACTGACTGCCGTATATAATGATAAGTAAACTAAAACTGCATATATTAATAAAAAAGTTAACAATAAATTTACCTAAAACAGCAGGAGGAAGATTTTGCTTGTGACATAATTATAAAGAAACATTTGTGATTGCAGAGAATGAGGCTCATATTATGTCTGGAAATGCTTGAAGCTTTTCCAGATGTCTCCTAGCCATGGAAGAAGAATATCAATCACGTGACATCTACTGCAGAGCATTATTTTGTGTGAAGAAGTGTTTGTTGGTGGAGAAGCTGAAGCAGACTAACGTGAGAGCTGTGAGATGGTTTAAAGGTGAGGTAACAAAAGGGTGTCTCTGGATAAACACTTGGAAAGATTAAGAAACCAGTCAGTCAATAAAAAACTGCAAAACTGTATCTTTCCTTTGAATGTCTGGAAGAAAGTCAGTTTGGGAAGTGATAACGTTTCTGTATTTCAATAATGACCGTGCTATGTAAGTATATATGGTGCTGCTGCTAGGATAAAGTTGCTGCAAGATATTTTGGCACTGTGTACTAGATACATAAAATGCACTGCTGTGGTGACGGGTATGAAGTACATTTTGGCTGAATCTGAGAAACAAGTAAACAGTTATACAAGGTTAGATATATGTTCACTCTGATTTTACTCAGATTTTGACTTACTCAGCCCATGTTAAGGCCTGACGTGTGCTTGAAGCAGCACCATTAGGTCAAAGTGGGAGCACCAGGTAAGCAGGACAGGAGGCCATTGCACAGCCACGACTTGCTGGTCAGCCAGCAATTGGTAGTCTGGGTTATTAACACTAGAGAAATCTGTGGGTAGCCATATTCATTAGAGGTAATGTTCTCTGTGTGATATGAGCAGTAATCATAGTGATTGCTTCTACACTTTTAAAAGGGAGAAGATTTCACTTTAGTGAAAATTTTTCATAAACCAGTTGCTGCAGACATGGTTATCTGGGTAATGATATCTCTCCTCTTTGTAACCCAGCTTAATCTTTAGCCTAAATTCAGTCAGTACTTCCAGTAATGAATCTCCTACAGCACAAAGCAAGGTCCAATCTCACAATCTGTCCTCCCTGAGAGAAGGATTTCATGGCCTAATCATCCTCAAAGCCAATCCTAAGATCTCTGTGTACAGATAGCCAGTGCTATGTCTAGATGCCTTAGCGTAACTATAACAATTTAATTATTTGGGGAACATATGGCATATAAAGCTGAAAGAAAATGGATAAAATGTGCATATGTTCCTTGGTGCTGACTCTAATAAATCATTGATACAGGCAGAATAGCACAAGCCAGGGGATAATTGCTGCTCAAAGTCCTCATTACTCATATTGCCAAAACTCTGAATGGACTTGGGAGAAGCTCCGTGCCACCAGTTCTCTAGCTGTTGTGTTCCACTACATCTATGTCTCTTCTAAGGTCAGGCTTGCTCTCCCTATTTAAGAAGAGCCTGACTAGACACATTCTGCTCTCCCATGCTTTCTCTTCCCATGATGGGCTTTTTCCAGTTTAACATGCTAAGGTAAGCACTGAGAATGTATTTTGTGTGTATATATCTATATACGTCTTTTAATGACTCATAAATTATTTTTTGAATATGCTGAAGACATCTTGGAAGAAGTTGCACTCCTATATTTAGAAAGCTGAAATAAAACTTAAATGAGTGTTTTTGATCATCCACTCCAAAATTTTCTACTACACAGAGACATTCTACTTGTCACTGAAGGTTACTGTTATGCTACATTCATAATACAGAAATGGAAATAACAATAAAAATTTTACACAGTTCCCTGAGTTTTTGCACTAGAAATAAAGTCTTCTTATGGCAGTGGAGGCAGCTCTGCTTGGGTTTGCAGTAGCCACTTTGAAGAAAAAAATTAAGGAAAATGAGAGAAGTAGCAGACAAAGAACAAGGGAATATCAATGAACGGGAAGTAATGCCAGAAGTAGATAGGGATTACTTGAGACTGAACTGAAGTGATAGGCAAGTATTTGTGTGACAGACTTTCAGGTAAATTATGAGCTTTTGGACCTCAAGGAGTAAAATTTGGACACCAACTATATAACCTTCATGCATTATGTTAATTGTACCCAAGAAATTATTGGGTGTCAGTGCTAAGAGCAGTTCTGGTCTATTGACATGTCAATGACTGGTGGAGATCTCTCAGTCACAGAAAGGATTTGTGCAAAAACCTATGGGGCTAAATTTCTCTTCTCTGGAAACAAAATCAAGGCAAAATGTTAAACTGATGTCTACTGAAAAATGCCCTTTTGCTTTTTAGTAGGCATTTATCTAGAAGAAAATGAGACCATGGTCAGCAACAGGCATAGATAAAGACCAGTGTTTTCCATTTTGAAGAGAATGAAAAATAATCTGCCTTTATACTTGCGGACCATTTACATACAAGTGGTATATTCAGGAATATATTGGTTGATTCACAGTTGAAGTGGGATTCATGTTACGTCACTTCTAAATTAGAACCTTAAGATGTGATTTAAGAATTAGTTCTCTGCTTACAGAAATAGAGAGTTTGTGAATATCTTGCAGAAGAGAGAGAGAGGTCAGCTGTCTGGAGGAACATGGGCTGGCAGCCTCATTGCTGTGGAGCCTTTTTACTCTGTCCCAGGCACCTCTGCCAACCTCCTCTTGTGCCACAGATGCTCTGCAGCACGGAGAAGCCCAATCAAGGGCTTAGCTGCTCACAGAGATCATGAGTTACCTTCTGCTGTTCTCCTTCAGGTTGTGATAGGTTGGAATCTCAGTCCAAATGCATCTTCATAACTGTGTCAGGACATGTAATTATTCTTTAACAATTTATTCATGTAAAATTCATTAACACTTGAAGACAGTTTAGATGGGCCACTCATCCTGGCTTCTGTGTTAAGCCTTGGAGAAGAAAAGCAAGTGTTTACCAAACAGAAAGACTGTGTATGCTTCAAAAGGAGATTTTCAAAGCAGGTATTAAGAGTACTTCAGTATCTCTGTGGGGATGATCTGCTCTCTGCAGAGTTGTCCACTTTGACATGGCTTTGAAGTAAGGCCCTGCTGGCTGGGGGAAAATAAAATCATGCTATAAGGAAAGCACCCAAAATCTTTTCAAGATAAAAATACAGGTGGAACACATGTCCTCTGCAGAGATTTGTAAGGTATGAGAAATGTAAACTTCAAGTGTGCAATTGTTTCAGAAGTTCAGAAGATGCTGTGGTTACTCTTGTGATTTTTTTCTTCCTTTTTGCTAGCTCTCTAGAGCACCCCATCCAAACGTACCCTGCTGAACATCTGCTTGTGAAACAAGTTCCTGACTACATGCCATGAAGGGAGTTGCAGATTTGGGACTACAGTTTGTACCGGTTTTAACCCTTGTGAACACTGCCTGCCCTGTTGTGGGTGACATTTTGAAGCACCAGACCAAATAATTGATATATTTAGAGGTGAATACTGGGTCCTCTGTGCTTTAACAGTACACCCCAAAATCTCTTCTTCCAACCGGATGAGTATTCTCTAAAGGGAGAGATTATCCTTATTGCTACATTAGGATGGAAACGTTAGGCTTCTTGTTTGCAGAGAACATATGGGAATGAGCAGAAAAGGACCCTGAAGGATTGTGTCATACTTTCAAGACCCTTCCCAAGCTTAAAAAACTTTAAGCAATTAAAGTGTTTGTAAGCAATTAAATGGCCAGTAAGCAATTAAAATGTTTCTACATTCATGTCAAGACTTCCTCAGATTTATTCTTTTTGAGAAGGTTTTCCTAAAGGAGGCTCTGTGTTATGTGTACATGTCTTGTTTTCCCAGCACCTTGACAAAGCAACCTGCTTATTCTGACAGTCGGGCAAGTCTTACATGGCTGATTTAGAGCAGAAAGAGCAGAGTAAAGTTTGAAGGATAACATCAGGAAAAAACCCCTAGATGAGTCAACTGTAGTAATGGACATACCTTCTTTATCATAACATCTCCTTGCATCTCACATTGTTGTGTTTTACTTCTCAGCACCATTGCCTTCAGGCTGAGTCAATGCAGTGTGATCTTCATTGGGATCTTTCTTATTCTAGAGTTTAAGATTTGTTTCTTGAGTTTCCTGGACTGAAGAATTGAACTTTGCAAAAGCTGTTGTGAAAACTTAGAAGAAAAATAATTCACAGATAAAAAACCTCTTCCAGTCTATCTAAGTTCTCCATTTTTTGTCTTTTTCAGTATGTTTCTTTAATTAGATTCTGCCAGCTCCTTGAACCATGAGAATTACTAATTTTTAAAAGCAAGAAATATTTCACAGAGAAAAATTCTATTAAGATTTCTGGATGTATTAGACCAGGAGCCAAATAGTCCTTTAATTTGTCATTAGGTATTTGTTATAAAAGCTGTGACCATGGTAAACTTGTCCGGTATTAATGAGAATGTCCTGTGTTCCCACAGGAGACCCATTGCAATTCAGCAATAATTAATGTACTATTGCAGCAAAGTGTCAATGAAAGGTCATACTTTTTAGTGCTTGTCTTTTCAAAACAATTAAACGATTAATTACTGTCCTCTAACCTCCTGCTCAGTTCAATTTCTTTCTGACAAAAAAAAAAAAAAAAGCGGTTTCTTTATATCCTGTCATTCCTGTCAAATTATCTACCCATCCTCCAAGAATGAACATTTTTCTTGGTATCACAGAAGTCTCATGAGAAAAAAGGTAATTGAAATTAACATGCTAATAATTCAGGCTGCAAATTTTGCTGTTAGCAGGGCTTTGCTGGTCATAATATAGAATAGCTATCCTTTACAAATGGCAGATATTATTGAGCCTGTGTAGCTGCAGAACACTTTCTGTGTATTCTTGTGCACAGTTCTGCATGAATTTGCTTTTGAATGAATGTTTCTCTCTCTTTAGCTTTGTAACATCTTTCGCATAAATATTTTAAGCCAATTATTTATTAGTAGTTTTATCTTAGCTGATCACTCCAGTTTCTACATTTAGACAGGATGTGAGTGTTCCTAATTGGGCATAAACAGCTGCTTTTAACTTTAGTGTAGAAAGGCTTGGAAGTGACAGTACAAACCTAACCACCATTTTTTATTCATAGCAGACAATTTTTGTGTTTGGGGAAGGTTTTTTGCATACCCTGAGAAATGTGGATTTGTCACCTGCCATGCATGTTTTGTTGCATACCACATAGCTGCAGTTGGAGGAGAAACTTCCTTGCAGCTCAATGCGAACTTAAAAAAATTACACAAATTCCCACCAGGAGCAATGTGGGGTGTTGCTGTGATGGAGCAGGATCAAACTGCCAAAGAAAAGGCTTCTGTTTTCCAAAAAAGTGAGACAGAAGGTATTGGCCTGGAGAGAACACCGCCTAGCACAAGAGCAGTGGATCCGTTCGAAAGCTGTTAATGGAGCAATAACTACAGCTCTTGAACAGTTTATCCACTGAAGTAATTTTATGGTTGCTTAGCATTTAATCAGTTAAGATGGCTAACAGACCTAACCTGTGGAGATCACTAGACCATGGTATTCTATAAATGGTCTTGGCATACCTTGTAATTTCTTGTAAAAAGAAATAGATGAGCTTTTTTTAGAGAAAAGCCTCTGCTGTGACAATACATTCACAGGCTTACCTTTGTCTTCAAGGGTATTTTAGCATGGGCTATTTTTCTCTTTTGGCACTCTTTCCCATTTCATGTTTGAAACTTGTACCTGTCTGGAACAGGAAGTCAAAAATTATCTGTCACTGGAGAGGTTTGGTGCAGTAAATGATTATGGAGGCCCAGATCTTCCTCTAGGCAAGTTATTATGGTTGAGGAAGACTCTTCAGTAGGAAGAATCTCTAACTGAATAAATTTTACTAAGCCACAGCTCAAATTTCAGAGTAAAGATAGGATTCCTGTGAAAATTTTTTCCCTGCAGCACTTTTTGTGTCTGAGTAAATGCTATCTCCAGTGCTCTCTGTTTCTGTCCCTGACAAGAACATCCATGCAGTTGGATACCTGAAACACATCCTGTACCCAGCATTCATATGGATATTTAACTGAGGGAGAATGGACAAAACATGCTCTGCAGAGGCATGCAAATATTTACTTGAACCACCAATGTGCTAGATTTTACTAGCAGAATAAGGTCTGTATTTATAGGACACCTGAGTCACTAGCAGTAATGAATGCAATTTGCCGAAGGTAAAAACATCTTTGCAAAGTTGTGCTAATTTTATATGAACATATTAATGTTTTGGAAATATATTTTAATATATTGATGCATGGAGAACAGATTCTTTCTCCAGAGTCCTTCACTGAGTATCCAGAATAATCTGAGACTTAGACACAGGTCTTAGATTTAAGCTTGTCAGTTTTGGTCTTCACACTGGGTTGCCTTTACTTTGGGTACTGACATTTGAAATATATAGTTTATTTACCTGCTCATTTTCTCTTTGAAGCAGCAAGTAGCAGAGGCAGGACATCTAGCTTTCCATCTGTATTTCCTGTATTGAGTTTTTGTGGTCAGATTTTGGTAGCAGGGGCTAACGGGCTGCGTTCTGTGAGAAGCTGCCAGAAGCTTCCTCTATGTCTGGCATGGCCAGTGCCAGCTGGCTCCAGGACAGACCTGCCACTGGACAAGGCCGAGGCAATCAGAAATGGTAGTAGTTCCTTTGTGATAACATATTTAAGGAAAAAAAAAAGCTACTGCACAGATGTAATTGCAGCCAGAGAAGACTGAAGTGAGACTGTGTGAGAGGAACAGCCCGGCACACACCAAGGTCAGAGCAGAAGGAGAGGCAGGAGTTGCTCCGGGCACTGGAGCTGAGGCTCCCCTGCAGCCCGTGGTGCAGACCATGGTGAGGCAGCTGTGCCCCTACAGCCCATGGAGGTTCATGGGGAAGCAGAGATCCACCTGCAGCCCCTGGAGGAGCCCCACGCTGGAGCAGGTGGATGTTTGACAGGAGGCTGTGACCCCTTGGGAGGCCCGTGCAGGAGCGGGCTCCTGGCAGGGACCTGCAGACCCAAGAACAGAGTAGCCATGCTGGAGCAGGTCTGCTGGCAGGACTTGTGACCCTGTGGGAGACCCACACTGGAGCAGGCTGTGCCTGAAGGACTGCACCCTGTAGAAGAGTGACCCACGTTGGAGCAGTTTGTGGAGAACAGTTGTTCATGGGATGGACTCACATTGAAGAAGTTCATGGAGAACTGTCTCCTATGGGAAGGACCCCATGCAGGAGCAGCGACTCTTCTCCCTGAGCAGTGTCAGAAATAATGTGTGAAAACTGACCATAACCCCTATTCCCAGTCTCTCTGTGTCACTGGTGGGAGCAGGTAGAGCCCAGAAAGGAGGTAGGGGTGGGGAAAAGGTGTTTTTATGGTTTATTTTAATTCTCATTATCCTGCTCTGATTTTGTTAGTAATAAATTCAATTAGTATCCCAAGTTGTGTCGGTTTTGCCCATGATGGTATTTAGTGAGCGATCTCTCTCTGTCCTTATTTCTGTTCCTGGCCCCTATTTTCTCTTCCCTGCTCACTTGTGGATGAGAGTGATAGAGCAGCTTTGGTGGGTGCCTGACATCCAGCCAGGGTCCACTCACGACACATGTATACCTTAATTTCTTCTTCCCATTTTCCATCTAGATGCAGTGCTATGCAGTTAAGACTAATTTAAATTACCAAGCTCTTCTGAGAGGAAAAAGGGGAAGTTGAAAGAATTTGCTGCCCAAGTAACATGCCATGACTGTTCTATTCCTGTGTCAGAGTTAACCAGTGTTTTGATCTAGTCACAGAATTAGCATATAATCTAATACTACAACACTCTGCATAACTTCTAAATTTTGTTCATCTTGTTTCTTAGATTTCTGGATTTTAATATTTGTTTTTTGTTGTTAGCTTCCCAACATTACATTGTTTTTTGGGTTTTTTTTTGTTTAGAATGCACATCCTAAAATAATTAGAGAGCTGGTTTTATAGCAAATATTACCTTATTTATTGTACCTCTCAAGTCAGTGACAGCTTAGGCTAAGAAATGATTCAGGTAAAGGAAAAGAACTAGAAGTCTGCCTCAAGATTTGTAGTTCTTGAAGGATACCAGACAATCACATTTCATTCCGCAAATGCTTAAGCTGGAATCTGGCTAATCAGTGTTTAAGCCAGGATGGAAAGGTTGGGTGGATGGATGTTTTGGACATCCAGGCTGGCTGACTTCAAGATTTGTTTGCTCAAAATCATAAGTAATGGTTCTAGTTATTTGTACAAAGAGTCATAAACCACAAAATGTATGTGCCCTCTCAGTACTAGTGTTACATTATACTTCTGAAGAAGTTTGTTCTTCCACCTAGTCCTGTTCATCAGGATTGACAGGGGATGCAGATGCCTGAATCTTGCTGTTTTTCACAGTTCTGGAGTGCCCAGAGCAATGTGTGGACCGCTTTGTTTCAGTGAAGTGACAGGGCATGGATTCTGTTATGTTAACAAAACAGTAGGAATAGTTAAATCTGTTGTAGTTAATATACTGTCTCACTTGTCTGTCTTCACAGGACCCAAATCTGTAAATCCACCTTCTCAAGGGTAGATGGTAGAAAACCATCACTTACAAGAGTAGGTGCTGGACATGTGCAAGCCCTGTTGATGATCAGTAAGGTGTCTTCATGGACTAAAATGTAGCAGCCGCACTTGACAAGCTTTAAGCCCCATTATGGGCATTTATATACAATTTATTCAAAATCTGTCATTCTGCACATGCATAAATATTGCTATTTGTTTCTGCTGGTCTGCCAGTAAGTGTTTTTCTACATACAGGTTTATTTTCCAGTTTAAATGGATTTTCATCTGTCTTTTGGGGTTTTTGCCACAATGTTTTGTGGTTCTATTGGAAAGAAGTCACTTCAGCAAATACCTATTTTCCTAATGTTTTTGCTTAACCATACTTAATTTTACTACAACAGAGATATTTTTCTCAATGAGATGTGAATTCTGAATCTTTCTGACCATTTATTTGCTGTCAGAAGGCAATTTTAACTTGCAGAAAGCCTGCAAGAGGCTACGATTAGGCAGACACCAACCTCTCTCCTGGTTACTATCCCTGCTTATCAGGGACACACAGAATACCTTAACCATCATGCAGTAGCTCAGTCAACATTCTGACTATGAGGATCTTGTTTCAAAAGGGTAAGAATTTCTGAATATTATTAACTTGGGCTTCTTCAGGTTTTTAATAATCCAGGAAAAAGGAAGAGAACTATTTATCTGATAGTAAAATTGGAATTGAATGCCCTTAATTACACTGCTGTAAAACAAAGATGACATGACAGGGGCGTGAGACTTCTGATTTTCCTTTTGTATTTCTTTGAACTTTTCTGGTTTTGGCTGATAGCTCACTGCTCAACTGTTGGATTTGCAACATGGAGATCTGCACATGAAATTGTACTAAATGGAAATTATGTTTTCATATATTCTCTTTCATATGCTGAATTTTACATATGCATGAAGAGTGGAGTAGTTGAGAGTACCTGAAGAATATAAAGTACTTCAGATGCATCCATAGTTGCAATCATCGGAACTGTAGGACTGTTTTCTGCTGATAAAACAAACAAAGCAAACAAGTTTGGCTTTCAGGAGCTGTTACCTTGATGACTGTACTTTGAATAGCAATGGATGGCTCTCAGGTAGCTCTGAACTCAGATAAAAAGCAAACTTCTCTACGTGCAAGATATCAGAAATGTGGATTTTTGTCAGTTATCTAGTAATAAATTGTTAAAGGCAGGAAAATAGGCTGTAGGTTTTCAACTGATGGCAAACATTTTATCTAAAATGTTTTTCCTATATTTTGGTGGTTTAGGTTTAGGTAGAGACAATCTGTGAGATTTAAAAAGCTTTCAAGGTTTAACATTCTTAATGTATAAGAGTTTCACAGGGAACTGTGTCCAGCAAGCCCACTTACTCCTTTTACCTTTTGCTTAGGAGCAGCTTCTCAAAAAACAAAGGTAGTAAGTTTACACAAATGTGTATAAATTAGAGAATCATGTTGACATCACATATAATCAATAAAGAAATGATTGCAAGGGATACAGCTTAAATCTTCTGTCAGGATGTCCTGCTGGAGAAACTCTGAATTTACTTATCTGTTGGAGGAACTAAAAAATCCTCTTTCTAAGAAGCCCAAGCGTGTTGTCGACTGGAACCAGGTCTCAAGTGAGACAGTGCTGCACTTGGTAGGGGTACAAATGCTTCAGCTCACTGAGCTGATTGCTAACTGCCTCCTGGGATATGTTAGGGGAATTAGGCACATCTCAGAGCTATTTCAATTCCTCTTTCACCTGTGTCTAATAGGATTTTAAACTTATTGTAACTGAACTGGGAAATAGTTACAGAATTTTTCAAAGTGTCTTCTTTTTCTATTTTTTCTCACAGTTCTACTTCAGATGAACTAGTTTGTTTAACATAGTTTATTTTCCAGCTAGTTTGCTTTATCTTATTTTCTTACACTGCTGTGAAGTGTCTAACTTCAAATGGTAATTTGCAACAAAAATATGGTGTTAACTATCAATTTCCATCAATATGAAGTTCAAGTGTTAATGATCATTGTATGTGCACAGAAAAAGTGTGAGTTTTTTACGTCTCAAAATATTATTAGTATTCATTTTTCTTCAACAATGGGCAATGGAATGCAGTTAGAAATCTCAGGAGCCATGAAAAAATGCATACAGCAACTTTTAGAGTATTACCTTTGATTTAACCTATTTGATAATTTTGCTATGCTGTAATGTAGTTAACAGAATTACTAAAAGATAAGTAATCAAGTCATTTATGAAATACTTGAAAATAGGGAGGACTAGGGAGAATGGGTTTCAATAGAAGCTGGAGGTTTCTGGCAGTTCTGTTTGCTTTTATCACACAGTTTCTATGCTAGCCATGAATTTATGTTTTCCATTGAGAAATATTTCCTAACATTTCACACTTTTTTTTTTTAACTTCAAAATTGACATCCTGAAAAAACATTGTATTGATTCTTCCTAGGTGGACAGACTAATATGTGAATGTTTGACTCGGAAAAGTTTAATGAAAACCTCTGTGCAAGGAAGGTCTTCCTTGCAGAATAGAGGATATAGATGTTGTGTGGTGGTTTTGAATTTTCAAGGAAGATGCTGTAATTGGTCGAGTGTATCCCAAGAAGCCCTGTAGACCTTGTTACTTCAGCAATCTGATCATGTTGAGGCATATCAATATTACATGCAATGCTGCTCTGGAAAGACATTTTTTAGGATGAGGAATTTGTCCTTATATTTCTGTTTAGAAGAGATAGAAAGGTCCTGCTGTTTTGTGGAATGGGACCTGTGTTTTTATAGTCAGAAGTGATGTGCATGCAAGTGGTGTGCAGGAGAATGGTGGGGAGAGGTTCAGAGTACTACTGAAGATCCAAAGGCTTGTGTTCCCTGACCCACATGTTTATGGTAAAGCACATATAAATTGGATATGTTTCAAATAAGCTAATAAACAATGTCTCCCTTGAAAAGTGAAATATATATTTCTATATGAATGTGTGGGTGTGATGGTAACTGATTAAAAAAGCAATGTGCAATGTGCTGCAAGTCTTGAGGAAGAAAATACATGCAAACAATTAAAAAGAATTAATTGTCATTAGTCACATCCTATGTGAAATGGAACTGATAAACTTTCCATGTCTTAGTTTTCTATCTGCTTTTCAAATGCATTCCCTTCTGCCTGTAGAAAAAAACCATGAAATATTCATCACTATAGAGGCAGTATGAAGGCAACAAGGAGGTATGATGAAAAGATGCAACTGGTAGCACTATTATTGCTGGGAAGAAAATAAAAAGACTGATATAAAGTGAGAACTGAGTTAATTCCCTTCTCTTTTGAGGTGACAGCCTGCTGCAAAAGATGTTATTTTATTCTATGAAATATTAAATAAGTCTTTTCTCCAGCAAGATCACTATATCTATGAAGAGGAAGGAGAGGTAGAGAGCTCTGATGGTTTGCTCTAGGAACTTGCTAATTGTTGTCTGATCATCTGAAAAATCCTTCTGCAGGATTCCTGGGAAGTCCCAGAGGTGCACTTGCTACTAGTACTTTATACATGAAACTTTTTTCCTTTTTTTTTCTTTTTTTTTTTTCTTTTGAGTGGTACCAAGTCTACCACAAAGGACAAACTTCCAGGAATAAAGAGACAAAACAGTACTTTAAATACAGCCAAGCCAATCAGCTGTGTTAAATGGGTCTAGATATTTCTTAGATATTTTGTAAGAACATATAGTTGTCTAAAATGTGCCTCTACTTTTTTTCTGTGTGGTACAGCATATACTAGTGATCCATTGTTTATATCATTGACACTGATCACAGGGCGGAAAAGTGACTCATGGTAAGTACTGTGAAACAGTGTTTCAGTGGAAGAGTGTCCAATTAGTAAGAGGGAAGGAAGACTTTCCAGGTCTCAGTTTGCCCCTTCTTAGCAGGCAGTGCAGTCACATTGAAAACCTCAACATATGATGTGTATCAGCAGAAGCTTCTTTCAGGGCTCAAAGTGAGATATGCAAAATGTTTTCTCTGTTCCTTTCCTCCTCTCACCTTCCTGCCTGTAACACAAATGCACCTCCTGCTGCATTCTATTCTGCTGTGGCTATGTCCAATACTGCTGCTATAAAGAGAAAACTGAAGCTTGGTGTGGTTAACCTGGGTAGCTCTGTATTCTGGAATGGATGAAGCTAATTCTCACTGCAGGCTTCAGAAGCCAGGAGGGATCACTGATATCATTTTACAGCTGGAGGAATAGAGACAGGAAGGTTGAAATACTTTATTCACTGCCAAAAATGAGTCAGAGAAGAGATGAAAAGCCTTGGAAGCTTCTATCCTCCTTAAAGCTAGCTAAAGAATTATTTTTGTTAGCCAAAATCTGCAAACCGGTGCCTGTTTTCCTTCCATCATAGAGGAAGTATGCTCCAAGACTTCAATTCCTAATGGCTGGGCTATGAAGGGTCCACATGTCTGGGATAATGCAGTCTCAGTCTGAATTCCTGCACCCTCTTTTTAGGCAAGATCCTGAATACTCCACACTGCTGGTCTCTCCCTTTGCATTTTCGTTTTTCATCTCCATTTTGTATGAAATTAGATCAGACTATCTGACTTTCTCATGTTCAAACAACTGAGCCAGAGACTTGTGTTTATATCCCTTCTCTAGACTGACTATATATGAGTTTTGGCTTCTACATCACTTTCCAAGAGATTTCTCAAGTGAAAAGTTATTCTGATGTGCCGCAACTGCCTGTGAAAATGTTTTGAAGGATTTCCTTTCTTCTGCACTGAAACGAGGTTTTGAGCAGAGTGAAGCTCTAGAAAAGACTTCTGGGATGAGCAGATGGACCACAAAATTCATCTGTTTCAGAGTTCTAGTCTCCGAGTAATAATACACACCAATACTACATTTTTACAAACATGCTTTATGAAACACACATTATTTTGAAAAAAAAGCAAAAATGTGGCTATTACTATTCCTTCTGGCCACAAAGTAAAAAAAAAAAAAAAAAAAAAAAAAGAAGAAAAAAAAATTCAAGTTATATCGTTTATTTCTGAGTTTTCTTTTAATTTGTTTGGTTTAAAATTTTTTTAAACAGCATAGCACTGTTGTGTCTCCAACATGGTATTTATATTATTAGATTATTATGAAAATGTCTTTAGGATTAAAGTATGCTTTTGAATATTTTTGAAATGGAATCTATTTAAGTAGCAATTTAATATGCACTGAAATTTTGAAAATATTTATTTGAATGTTTGTAGAGCTGTGTTTTAACACTTAGTAGAACTCTGTGACTGCTTCTGCTTGGTGTACTTCATGCTGCAGGGCATTTTGACAGGATTGTTGCAGCTCACAGTGCCTTTCAGAGACCTCTTTGAAGAGGGACAGTATTTTGTCCTCTTCAGAAAGCCAAAGACCTCCAATTTAAAAATTGGAAAAGAAAAAATATTGATATTGAACTAACGTGGCACAGTAGCACAGCAACTCCACACAGCAACCTGCGTAAGATAGATAAGAATAAGAAAATTTAGCAGGAAATATCACAGCTGGTGACATACAAATCTTTGTAAAGCTACTTTAAGAGTGGATAAGAAGTTTTAGGACAGATCTCAGAGGTACACATATTGGCTTAACTTCCTACTCTTGTTTACATGAAGAAGACACTCCTCCAGCCTAATAGCTACAGAACCACAGCATAGTTTAAATTGGAAAGGACGACTACACCACATTTGGTCCTCGCTCCTGCACAAAGCACATCTGGCTAGATGAGGCAAAACTGTGTTTTCCTTTTGTCAGAATGTGTGCTATTATTTTCCTTTTCCTGTGTCTATATGCTCCTTTTATTCCTTCTGAAAAAAATGTGATGTGTGAGCAAGGAGGGATTTGTGATCTTCCTTGTCCTCATCTCCAGATCAAGTAACCAGAGCCTAAAGATTGTATCATTTACCTGCCAGGCTACAAACCTAGCTCTGAAGAGACAGGAAAAGCATACTCATATGTAGAAGCTGAGGAAAGGTCAATTTCCTTTAGCTTCCTACATTATCTTAATTTTTACATGAAAGACTCACTTGCTTCCAAAAAACTGCCATTTCCAAAGGAACAGAAGAACTCAACTGCTCTGCTGCAGCAGAATTGTCTTAAAAGACAGACCGTCTTTTACATGGACCCAGTTGGGGTGATGCTTCATTTTCTTGTCTATTTTTACATTACCTGTTCTTTACATAATATCTAAGACAGTATAGGGTGCCTACTAAAGAATGGTAACATACGACTTTGTAATATTATATGAAAAAATGCTCCTCACAGGAGACAGCAGGTTTTCTCTTTTTGAAGCTACCACAGAGAAAAAACAAAATTACAAGCATTTTATCTGCAGCTTGATATGGCAAACTTTCTTTGCAGATTGAAGAAGCTTAATTTGTTTTCTACATTCTTTTTTCTAGTACTGATCTAATTAGCAGAGAAGTACTGTCTTTCATCAGCAGTTGTCAAGGTTAAATCTCTGAGTAGCAAGGTTCCAGTGCTCAGCTGTGCCTCACTTCTTACTCTAGTAAGAAACTTCTCACTGTTCCAGCTCAGACCAGGACTGGAACAGGAAACCAAATTTGACTATTTGGCAAAATAGCCAATACTAAAACAACAATGAAAAAACCAACAAAACCAACATCATTGACTGCATACGGAGGGTTCATTTTTTTGAGATTTTTGTTTTCCAACCAAATACCAATTTCTATGTGAATATTTGAAATTTGAATATTCTATATGTCTTAAAAGTTAAAATTAGTATTGCCAAAATTTCTGGCACAAATATGTCCAAAATCAACTTTAAATAATTTCCCATGAATTTCACACACACACACATATACTAAAAAAAAAAA
>VZTJ01006325.1:568387-637966 GCA_013397795.1 Orthonyx spaldingii | reverse complement strand
TTTTTTTTTTTTTTTTTAAAGTAGTGGCTGCCTAGATCCTAAAAGAGGAGGTAGTTGCAGACTTACACTTTTGCAGATAATATTTCCAGTAAACTGCTGTAATTTTATTTATTCCTGCTTTAATAAATTAAATTCTCAAGCCGTCTCTTATGGTAATAAAGCAGATGGAAACAATCATTTGCATATCTCATGAGAACAACACACAGGGTATTCAGAGATACAGGGAAAAACCACAGAATATTATAGATAAATTACTGTATTTTAGCATGTAGTAGACACCAATTATTTAATTTTATCCAGCTATCTATTTATTGATTTATTTTGCCAGCTAAAGTTTAAAGTAATACAGTTACTTAGGTGATTTTAGAATGAATGGAAATATACTATATGAAGGTTCTTATTGAAGATTGAAATATATCTAAATTTAGTTGTTTATTAAGTTTAAATTGCTATGACTTCTTAACTACAAAAAGTAAAATAACATAATTAAGTTTTCAAAATACACAATTACAATTATTGGTAATTAGTTCAACTGCTCATGTTTCCAAATGAGACAATTATTCATAGAATTATAGAATGATTTGTGTTGGAAGAGATCTTGAAGATTATCTAGCTCCAACCTCCCTGTCATGGGCAGGGATACCTTCCACTAGACCTGGTTTTTCACAGTTCTGATTGTGAACACTTCCAGGGAAAACGCATCCACAACTTCTCTGGACAACCTGTTCCAGTGCCTCACCACCCTCGCACTAAAGAATTTCTTCCTAATAGCTACTGTAAACCTACTCTCTTTGAGAGTTTGAAGTTATGCCTCCTTGTCCTGTCACTACATGCTCTTGTAAAATGTCTTTCTATGTCTTTTTGTAGACTCCCTTCGGAAGAAAAGCTGTACTTAAGTCACTCTGAAGCCTTCTCTTTTCCAGGCTAAAAAATCCCAACTCTCTCAGCCTTTCCTCATAGGAGAGATGCTCCATCACTCTGTTAATCTTGGTGGCCTCCTCTGGACTCACTCCAGCAGGTCCATGTCCTTCCTGTGTTGGGACCCCAGAGCTGGATGCAGTGTTCCAGGTGGGGTCTCACCAGAGCAGAGCAGAGCAGAGGGGCAGAATCCCCTCCCTGGCCCTGCTGCCCACGCTGCTTTGGATGCAGCCCAGGACATGTTTGGCTTTCTGGGCTGGGAGTGCTCATGGCTGGGTCATGTCCAGCCTTTCACCCACCAGCACCCCCCAGTCCTTCTCCTCAGGGCTGCTCCCCATCTGTTCGTCTCCAGCCTGTGTTGATACCCGAGGCTGCTCTGACTGAGGTACAGTACCTTGCACTTGATCTTGTTAAACCTCATGAGATTCCCATAGGCCCATTTCTCAAGCTTGTCCAGGTCCCTCTGCGTGGCATCCCATCCTTCAGGTGTGCCAACTGCACCACTCAGCTTGGTGTCATCTAAAAGCTTGCTGAGGGTCCATTTGATCCCTTCATCTGTGTCATTGATGAATTTATTAAATAGCACCGGTCCCAATATGGACACCATGTGTCACTGATGTTTATCAGGACTTTAAGCCATTGACCAGTCTCCCGTGGATGCAAAATCTTCTGAGTTGAATGATTTTGTAACTTAGAATACATTTGTCCACAGAAAGTGAACAATGATTAAACAGTCTTAACAAGTATTACTGAGAAGCATTTTAGCTCCAAATTTCACTAAATAAAATCTAAATTAGTCATAGCTGTAGTGTCTGACATTTATTTTCTTCAGACCTTAGAAAAGTGAAGTTTCCTTCAGTCAGGTGTTTGATTTACATTTAAAATGTGCTTAGGCATAGTGATTGTAATCTGATGACTAATTACTAGGTTTTAGATGTTTTTGTCTAATTCAAATATGACCAAGACTGACAGCTACAAAAAGTCTGAGCTGACTATCATGGGCAAGCTTTTTAAAATTTTTGTTTGGTTGTTTGGCTTGGGGGTGGGTAAGATTATTGTTTTGTTACTTGTTTTAGGGTTTATTTAATCTTTTTAAATTCTTTTTACCAGCATGAACCATCACAAAATTCATTCTTAGTCTCACTTTATGCAGAAAGGAAAGTTATACCATAGTGGGTAAGTGCTTGTATCCAAACAAGTGCATTTGGTTGTAAGGAGGTGGCCTGAAATCAAACAGAAAGATGCCTTTCTCTGTGTGAGTGAGCCATTCTAGTGCAGTGGGAGGCACCTGGTAGTAGCTGAATACAGTGAAGCAAGGAAATGTCATAGTATTTCCCCTATAAACTAATAGTTTCTCAGCAGAAATGCTTCACTGTGTTCAAATAATCATTTATATGAGAGCTGAAATGTATGTTCCATGAGACCACTGCAATGGTGAGGCTGTCTGGGGATATTTTGTGCAGGTTGGGTGGTTTTAGAATTTGGACAGGCATATGTTCTAGTTCTATGAATGCTCTTGTAAGAGAAGCCTTGGTTTTGGCAAATCAGTAATTTTAGGGAAGTCCTCGAGAGATTTCCAATTGGTGCTCTTGGTCCTGACACTTAGCATTTTCTACTTATACCATATCATTTGCTTGCCCTTCGTCTTCAATCAAGAAGCAGTTATTTGTGATAAAACAGTTCCTTCAGTGTACTCTTTTTAAAATGAAGACTACAGGGAAGTGTTTGAATGGGTTAATACCACAAGATTTTGACTCTTACACCTGTCATTTAGCAAGATACTTAAATAAGGAGTACATGAAAGGAAGAAACTACATTTTTTTTCAGTCCATTTTGACCATTTTGTCTTCTAAACCAGCGCTGAGTGGTTGCAAATCATACTGTTTATCAATAGCTGCCAGCAGGAGTACCAGAATCACAGGAACCATCTTTTCTCTCATCCCTGCACCATAGCACCCTGAAACTACTGGGAGGGAGGGAACTGATGGGAGGTGTGCTTCTCCCTTACCTCTGCATAAGCAACCAGGAGTGATTGTGATAGCTGCATCTGGCTTAAGCTGGACTTGTCAGACTCCACCTGGAGTGCTGCATCCAGCTCTGGGGTCCTCAGCACAGATTGGACCTGTTGGAGCAAGTCTGGAGGAGGCCATCAATGTTTAAATGGATGAAGCATCTCTCCTGTGAGGAAAGGCTAACAGAATTGCATTTGTTGAGCCTCAAAAAGAGAAGGCTTTGGCGTGACACAATTGCAGCCTTCCAGCCCCTGAAGGGAGCCTACAAGATAGATGGAGAGACACCTTTTACAAGGGCATGTAGTGACAGGACAAAGAGCAATGTCTTCAAACTCTCAAAGAGATAAGTTTACAGTAGATATTAGGAAGCAATTCTTTACTGTGATGGTGGTGAAGCACTGGGACAAGTTGCCCAGAGAAGTTGTGGATGCCCTGTCTCTGGAGGTGTTCAAGGCCAGGTTGGATTGAGTTTTTCGCAGCTTGGTCTAGTGGAAGGTATCCCTGTCCGTGGCAGGAGAGCTGGAAGTAGATGAACTTTAAGGTCATTTTTCAACCCAAGCCCTTCTATGATTCTGTGATTCTGGGAGTACAGAAAACAACACAAGCTAAGGGTCATAAATCTTACTCAACAGCTGAAGCCTACATGACCATGTGCCAAAAAAATTACATCATATGCAAATGTGACTATAAGTCAATCACTTTGCTCTGTAAATAGTGGGCAACCCAGGGCCCATTGAGATGTCCTACATGGCAGCAGTCTGCATGCCAAGGTACCCCCTTGAGTAGGGGTGCCTCTCAGGATTGCTCCTTGTAGCTGAGACATTCCTTGCTGAAACAGATTCTTGGCAAGTAATCAATAGCATGCTAAACTTTGAAATTTTATCTAAGTGATATAAAGCATTATATATATAATCATTTAGACATAAGCCATCAACCACATCTAGGACTAAGTCTGGATATAGCCTCATGTAAACTCAAACAGGAATTTAGAATGCAAGGAGGTCCTTTCCGAACCTCATGACTCAATGGGAGTTTTGCCTAACCCTGTCTTCTATACAGTAAATGTTCAAGTGTACCTTGCCATCAAATGTTAAATCACTGTTGCAGTTACTGTTGCACTTTGTTAGATCACTGTTTTATATCAATAAACATGCTCCTACTTCTCTCTTACAAGTGAAACACATCACTCATTCTGTCATAGTGTCAAAAGACTGGCTGACACATGTCTTTTCCTTTTTCCAGAGTTCTTGTCTAAGCATTACTTTCTAGGTTGAACTGGGAGAGGTTGTGATATAAATCCCTTTCAGTCCTTTGTTTTGATCTAAAAGGCATGGTACTGAACACCTGGTCCTGTGTTCATTTGTTTGACTCTGACATATACACATACTTATCTTCTACTTTTGTGATTATGTTTTGTGATTTTTGTGATCTTCTAATACCACAGTCTGTAATGTGAACGTCCATACATATATGCTGTTTATTTTCTTATCTTTTCCCCAAGAGGCTTTCCTTTATAGACAGTGTATTGTTTTGTGAAAGCAGAATTTAAAGGGCATGGGTTCATTTTTTTTCCCAGCTGCAGCAAAGCTGTCATGAACTTGAGGTTAACCTGAAACTTTGTAACAAGTTTTCATTGAGCTGCCCCAGTCAGCCAATTTTGTATTTTCAGAAAGAGAATATTACATGGTGCTTTCTAGATGTTCAGTAAGGAGCTTGTCTCAGATGCAAATACTCTTGGTCTATTGAATCTGTCTCTTAATACTCTCTAAATACTCTTTTAATGGACCAATGGGCTGGAAAAATATAAGGAAAATATAAAGACTTAATTCTTTTTTTCCCTGGATGTAGTATGTATACAGGGTATGTATCTATGTGAGAAACAAAGACTGTATCTTTCAAGGAAAAAAATTAATCATTCAGTGGGGTGATGCAGGTCCTCTTACACAGACAATCTCTCTTGCCTTGCTACATTAGTGGTTTTGAATGCAAACTACATGCTTTGGGATTTGGCTTATTTACACCAGTTGGAAAAGACTATTTCTATTTTGTTGCTAAACATCTTAATACCAAACAGGGGTTTGCAGCTGTGTCTGTGAACAGACAGAACTAGGAGCAGTTTTAGAGTTCTCTTGGATCATGTGCTTCCTGCTTGTTGTAACAAGTATACTATTAAGAGAAAACTTAATAGTATAATGCTGTGGGAACAAGAGATGCATAGTCCCCAGTAGATCACAGCTGCTACAGTGCATTCAGTGAATTATATTTGTTACCATGATTTGTGTAATGTGGTCTCTTATCTTATATTTGGTGCCCAGTGAATCTCCATTACCACAAAATCACAGAACAGGTAATGTTGCAAGAGACCACAGCAAGTCATCTGACCTAACTCTCCTGTTCAAGCAGGGTCACCCTAGAGCACACTGCACAGGATTGCAATGAGTTGGTGTTTGTATATGTGCAGGAAGACTCTACAATTTCACTGGACAATCTGTTCCAGTGCTTGCTCATCCACACAGCAAAGTTCTTCCTCATGTTCAAGTGTAAGTTCCTGTGCATCACTTTCTGCACGTTGCCTCCTGTCCTGTTCCTGGGCACCACTAAGAAATGCCTGGCTCCATCCTTTTGGCACCCTCCCTTCAGATTCTTGTAGATACTGATGACATCCTCCCTTCTCTGCCCACCTCTCTAGCTTGTTGAAGTCCCTCTGAGGGGCTGCACAGGCCTCTGGCATATCGGCCACTACTCCCAGCTTTGCTGAGAAGGCATCTGCCCCTTCATCCAAGTTACTGATGAATAAGTAAAAGAATACTGGGCCCAGTATGGAACCTTTGGGGACACCACCAGTGAGAGGCCTCCAATTACAACCTGTGTCACTGACAGACCCTCTGGAACTCTCCTGTCCAGTCAATTCCAAATCCACCTCACTGTCCACTCATCTAGTCCCCACTTCCTGAGTTTGCCCCTGAGGATGTTATGAGAGAGTTGAATGCCTTATGATGTTGAGTTTTACCAGCCTGTTGGATGTGCAGGTGTTCAATGAAGAAATAGAATGTACAATGTTTAAGAGAACAAAATATGTGCCAGAAAGTGATATGTGGCTACAGAAAGGAAGTTAGATAAAATGCACTGACTTCTCTTTCACTCTTCTCACTTCCCTCACCCTGAAAAAACCAGTACTTAAGAGCTAAAGAAACTGTATACACATAATCTCCTAGTGGTAAAACAGCTTTCAAGTTCTTTTGAATGAAGAGTTAAACCTCTTACTTTTTCTCCTTCCCACAGTATACATGTATAGTAGTTAGGCTTATAAAACATTGCAAACTGGGTTGAATGAATTCTGGAATCGGAGTCTTTTTGTGAGAAGTGTCTGTGTGTTTTGGCTTTAGTTAGTACCCTAACGTATTTTATATAAGATTAAAAACAAAACATAAAAGGAACAGTCCTGTTGGAACTCTTCCTGCTGGGAGTACCCATCAGGCTTACTAAGTGTGGCTGTTTTAAAAGGCAGAAAAAACCTTAAGGAACACTGCTGTTTCACATTAGGCAAAACATGACTAAGAGAAATAATATTGTGGACACAATAAGGAAACAACAGTCTTGGTATATTAAGCTCAACTGTGAAAACTCCTTTTGTAATTTCTGTGTTGATATCACTAACAGCCAAATAGATTGTTTCTCTTTTGTAGACATGTTTCTTTCAGGATTAGCTGAAGCCTGGTTGCTGGGAAGAGGACTGGGAATTAAGAGGACTGTACTCCTGGTCTGCTTCTTGGTCTCACTGCTCCTGAAGAAATAATTTACCTGTTCTGGTTGTGGAGACAGAGGTGGAAAAGTTCAAGCTGGGATCAGTGGGATAGGACAGTGTTCATTGGTTATGCCTTGCTTAAGGGAGCTTGTTGAAATGTTTCATGATTTTATTTTATTATTTTATTTTATTTTATTTTATTTTATTTTATTTTATTTTATTTTATTTTATTTTATTTTATTTTATTTTATTTTATTATTTTATTTTATTTTTCTCTGATCTGGTCTGGTTTGCTTTGGTTTGGTCTGGTTTGAAGCTTCAGTCACTCAGCCTGAGACACTTAACCAGATGATACATGGGGTTTATGGAGTTTATGGCAACCTACCTTAGAAAAGCAACTGCACTCACTTCTTCAGAAAATGCAATATTCGGGACTTTGTTTTGGCTTGGAACTCAATCACGTCTTTAAACAGCTTTACCTGAGTATCTCTACGCCAGTTGTATTGTACATTCATACTTAGAAAACAGTCCAAGTGCACCAACATGCAAAGAAGTGTCATAAACAAAAAGTTTTAGTTGGTTTTCTAGATAAGAGACAGGTGAGTTCTGATTAATTGCACAGTTTATATCCTTGGGTTTGCAGCCAGGCCTTCAATGAAGCAAGGACAAGCCAAGTGTTCTGTGAGATCTGCTTTCCTTCAGAAGGAGTTATGGGTTTGAGATCAGGGAGTTACCTGCAAGGGACACCTGCGAGACTGTGTCTTGAAGAATAGATCTCCATGGCACAAAGGCTGAGGATGCAGGCTGGCCTGACTGACCTGTATTCATAACAGAAATAGGAGATGTGCTTGTGGCAACACATACAGAATTTGGGACTTTTTTGCATTTCTTTTAGCAGGTTTTTCTGATTTTCCACTTGTGTGTTTCAAACTGGTTTACTGACATGAGAAGATTCTCCTGCTTTTGGAGTCAGTTTGTTTCCTTCTTCTTCTGGTAAGTGTGTATGCAGGACAGTGAGGAACAGCAACATGTGACAGTTGGACACTTTGATGGTTTTGGTGTGTATGCATGTCCTGGTGATTCCAAACTGTAGATATGTCAGATACCTTGTTCCATTTCTGCAAGTTCCCACTGTCTTGGCAATGTTAGGCAAGAAGGAGGAAGTGATCCCTCTGGCTCAGGCAATGCCAAGGACTGAAACGGGAGGTGGCGGTCCCCAGGCATCCTGACCCCCACGGCAGTGCTGCAGAGATGCCTAGCAAAGAACACTGCGGGCTGGTAGGGGTGGTTCCATGGGCTAGCTGGGCTGCTGGCCAGGCCAGGATCGCACAGGGAACAGAGCAAAGTGGCTCTGAGCAACTCTACTTAGAGCAAGTATTATTGCTGTTATTGATGGCCAGTGGGTTCCTGCAGCCTGTCATGTGCAGAACAAAGACAGGGCTGTATAACATGGAAGATATCCCACTGAACTGTATGAGCTCTATGAGCAGAAAGAAATTATTTTAATGCCACATATTTTTTGCCACCCCTGCAAAATACTTTGGTTCAGCAATGCGTTTCAGCTCACTCCTCCATATTTTTTTAAAGAAAATTTTCCTAATTTTAATGCATGTGGTATTTGGATATGTTAGGAACAGCCAACAGCATCTGTCTTTTCCTAAAGTTGTATATGTTTTTCCTGCTATTAGAAATTAAATTCTGTTTTCAATTTCAAAGTGGGCAATAGTGCCAGATTCTTTGTACAGCATAGCTGGCAAGCAGCTGAAATATTTAATTACTTTTTCTTTCCCAGATCATTAAAAAGTCCAGAAATATGTTCTAAAACTTTAGCCTTGGCCTATTTCATTTTTCAAGCAGCTTTCTCCTATACAGATTGTGAATGAAGTGTTGATGTCATCCAACATCTTTAAAAACTCACACAAGAGTATAAAAAATTATTATCAATTCCACAAGCCAAACACTGCATTTAGCTCCATACAATTTAAAGTAACCCCATAATAACAGTCCTATAAAGGTTAGAAGCCAGTTCTTTTCATTTCATTCCTATTTTAATACATCTTGCTTCCATGCTAGATACACCTGAAGAGGATTCTTAGTTTCAAGATGGATATATGACTGTACAGTTTATAGAAGGGGCATAGGCATGACTCTTGACAATTCAGACAACCCCCAGGCCTAATTGGCAAATCTGAGAAAAATTGGATGCAGTCAGGCTTCATCCCCATCCTTATAATTAGGCTAAACACAGTATTCCTGTGAAAGAGATCAAACAATATGGATGCTTTTTAAAAACATCTACTACTTAACTCAATGTTAGGATGTTGTTCAAAATATTGACATCAAAGACAGGAATTCATTTCTACTTTGCTGGTCAGATTTAAAAAAATGTGCTAACATAAGATGGTGGAACTCAGCAGTAGCTCTACAAGGTAACTGAAGTAACTTAGGAAGAATGTGCACTAATTTAATTGTTGCACTTAAATGAAGAGAACAGTGTTACAAAGAACAGTAAAGATATGGAAAAAAAGCCAGTGAGTTTTGTGAACTGAAGTCTCTCCCCATGTGAATTAATGAGTTCTGTCAGAAATAAAGATTAACTCTAATGGACAGTTCTGCACTGAAATTTTAGATCACTGGTAGTATATTTTTTTTAAAAAAGTGACAGCATTTACTTAAATAGTTGATATATCTAATAGTAGCAGGCAATAAGTTTTGTGCCTTAGAGGAGGACTGTTTTGCAGAAACCTAATAGCACTCTTATATTGCTTTCCAGAAATTGTGTAATGATCTGCTTTTAAAAGTGGTCATATTGTACTCATTGCTTTTAAAGCTGCTGTGGAGTGAAAGTTTGCAGGCATTTTAACACATTTATGTAATTATGATCTAGTAAGGAAAAAGTAAGATTTCAAGCTCTATCAGAGCAAATCACATAAGGTAAGAAAAAGGTTTGTTTAGCACAGGCTATATAATAGGAAAACGATTAAGGTAACTCCTGAGGCTAGCCCATTAGTTCAGTATCACCATTTGGTTAAAAAAAAAAGGTACTTCAGGACTTCTTTCTCCCTCTTAGCAAGTATCTAATAAAATTCTCCCTCTTGTATGACCAGATGGATGGATTTTCAGATTTTTCTCAGTCACACATACTCTTCCCTAAGAGTCATCAAACTGAGAGGAGGTAAATAGAGACTCTGGTGCTTAATTTTAGGTTATGAGTCTTGCCTACCGTGCCTAGTTCTGCTTAATCAGCCATCTCCAGAAAACAGGAGACTTCCAGGAATAAATGAGTAACTATTCATGAGCCAAAAACGCCTCAGATGGAGTTGACACTAGTTCTTTCCTAAAAGGAGCTATCTAGACAGCTTGACTTTCTAAAATCAAGCTAACACTTCATGTGAGCATTATCCACTGTGAAATTTGAGAAATTCTCTTCCAATCTACTGAAGCATGTCCAAGAAAGAGCAAAAAAGTTAATGAAGGGTCTGGAGCACAAATCCTGTGAGGAGTGTCTGAAAAAGCTGGGGTTGTTTAGCCTGGAGAAAAGGAGGCTCAGGGGAGCCCTTATCACTCTCTCCAACTGCCTGAAAGGAGGATATAGCCAGGTGGGGGTCAGCCTCTTCTCCCAGGTAAAAAGTGATAAGACAAGAGGAAATGGCTTCAGGTTTTACCAGGGATGGTTTAGATTAGATGAAAAGGGTTGTCAAACACTTGAACAGGTTTCCTGGGGTAGCGGTGGAATTGCCATCTCTCAAAAGGAGATGGGTACTTAGGGACATGGTTTGGTGGTGGACCTGGCAGTGTTGGGTTAATGGCTGGGCTCCAGCATCTTAGAGGTCTTTTCCAACCTTAATGAGTCCATGATTCGATAATCAGACAGAAATTACCACAAGAGTGTGTATTTCTGTCCTTTTGATGTTTTGTATTCCACTCTGAATTGAAAGAGAAAAAAAAACATTGTGCTGCAATGCTATGACTACAATGCTATAACTAGAAAGAGTTGGGATCTTCCAAATTTACTTACTTCTCTTTGAAAGATGTGAGCTGTGGCACCCATGCTGAAATACTCTTTGGAAGGTTGCATTTTTGAATATAAAGTATGATCTGGTTTGTTATGGGTTAACCCCAGTAGGCAGTTCAGGCCCACACAGCTGCTCACTCACTTCCTACAGCAGGACAGGGGAGAGGTTCGAAAGGACAGAAGTAAGAAAACTTGTGATTAAGACAGTTTAATAGGTGGAGGGGAGAAAGGAAACAAAATATAACAAAATTCAAATGATGTGAGAGCAATCACACACCACCAGCTGCTTGGTGTTCAACCAGTCCCTGAACAAGGGTGACACTGGAGAACATCCCTTCAGTTTAATTGCTGAGCATGATGTTATATACAAGTATGAGATATCCTTTGGTCACTTGGAACCAGCTGTCTTGTCTGTGTCCCCTACCACCCTCTTGCCTGCCATCAGTCTACTTGTCTGGAGGGGAGAGAAGGGCTTGACGCTCTAAGACACTGTCCAGCAATAGCTAGAAAAAGGGCCTGTTATCAATATTGTTCAGAGTAGTCACATATGCAGGTTATAGCACCATATGAGGTGATATTAAGAAAATCAACTCCACCCCAGACAGACGCAGTATCTGATTAAAAACTCCACATCTTTCCTTAGCTAGAGAATTTTTAGCTATTCAGTTACTAATGTAAATGATACAAGTGTTTTCCTTTGCTCTGTTGTTTGTAGAAGGTGTAACTAAATTCAGTGCAGACCTGTAACTGAAGTTGTCCTGACACACATCAGCCAGGACAGATTATATTACAACAGAGACAAAAACTCTCTCTTTTTCTATGTGGCAGCAGGCGCTAAGTTACTTGTTTTCAGAAGAATAATTTGTTTGTCCTACTATTTCTTTCCACACTGCTTTGGGAAACTTTCTTGTTGGGACCTATGTACATTTTCAAAGCAGTCCTTATACGATTTTCAGCAAAGGTGTACGTACCACTTTGCTTAAAAGCATTTGAATGATTAGCAATCTCCCACTGAAACCTGTGAGACATTGGCACTCAGGTATCTGAAGATTTGAGCTTTGAAAGCTTAATAAGCAAACTTTCAAAGACTTCTGAAATGAATAGGTGTTGTGGTACATTTCAGTGAGATTTGAACTTCCAAGCTCAATTACTTCAGAAGTAGAATTGTGGGGTTTTTGAAAACGCTGTCCTTGCTTCACTGAAAAGTAATTGATCTGGTCTAGCTGAACTGCAATACTGTTTGAGGTCTTTGTCATGGCAGTTGATATTCTAGACAATATTAATTCATGGATTAAAAAAAACCAAACGGTAAAGATTGTTGCCTAAACATGAAGGTCAATGCCCAAAGAACTATCTAATATACTAAGGTATATTATCTCAAATTTTTTCCCAAAATTACCCATGTAGACACCATCCATCAAAAGTCAAATGGAGACTTATGTGTATCTCTACGTAGTTAATTATCCTTATGTACTCTTTGATTTGGCTTCATGATGCAATACCTATAGCTTTACTTTCCCTGTTTAAAAAGTGTTTCTAATGTTACTGCTGCATCACAGATCTTTTTCAGAAATCTCCACAAAATTAAAAGGAATAAATTCCTTTTAAATTCTATGCAATACAGATGTTGTGTTCCTTGTTTTAATTTTAGTTGCATAATCTGTAATTCTAAGAAAAACAAAATACCTAAAATAATATGGGTACTGCTCTATGTAAGTATTGTCCTAAATTGCTCTAAAATATATGTTCAAATAAATGAGGAAAAATTAAAGGTGTAGAAGAATTCCACGAGGGTCACAGATGTTTTACATGGTCCACTAAGTAAAAGGCCACCTTCTGAGCTCCGACAGACACTTCTTACTGCAGTGAACAGAGCTTCACATATAATGACATGGAGGTTTCACAGCCGGAAAGAACCAATGTTGCACACTCTACCACTCATATAGATACTGCTAAGGATTAAAGTATTAGTCTGTGCATAAACATGTTTGTCTTTTTTTTAGGAGGATTAAATGGTCTGGTGCACTCAAGTCCAGACAGGAGAAGGATTCCAGAATTGAACCAGAAGCAGGCGCGTGGAAGGCAAAATTGATAACTCTGGCTACTTTGGAGAGAAAAAAGAAAATTGAAGAAAAAAAAGAAATCTCTCTCTCTTTCCCAGTCTTTCCCTGCCATTTTCTCTCCTCTCCCAGTAGGACAAGATGCTTGTCATCCATCCCTTTCTTTAAAGGTCCTGTTCTACCTGCACCTATGCAAAAAAGAAAAGGAATGAATTTAAAAATTATTTTGTTAAAATGGAATTGCATCATCCTAATGCCATGTATAGGACTTCAAAAGCTCTTGCAGGTTAGACATACCCAGAACCAAGGAGCTAAAAGATGATCCTCAAAAACAACTTCTTTTTCATTTTAGATCTGTGCTTGGCACAGAAGAATTCAAAACCAAAACAACACATTACTTTCTCTGCTTTCTTATTTCTGTTTTGTTCCAGATTATCTGGGAAAGAAAGGTACACAATTGCTGTTGTAATTTAACAGAATCATATGACAGGATATGCATGATTGGTGCTCAATTTAATTTTTATATCTATAACTCTCTCCACAGCAAAAGAGTGGATTACAAAAAGCACAGACTTCTTACAGAGGAATCAGCTCAAAATGTCCCAAAAAACGTCAGTTTTTAGTGATGATTTGTACTGACATTACAAGCAAAATATACTCCTTTAAAGATTTTCTTCTGCAAAAAAAGAGATGACACTGAGCACATGAAATTAAGATCTTATTTAGGCACACGCAAATACTGAGAGAAACTTTTGTGAACCAAAGTGATTCTTGTAGTATAAGCACCTACTGACAGACAATTTACAGCCAATGTACATGGGAATACAGAACACGTGAACTTCTTAACTTAGAAATTTCTTTATTACTAAGCTCCCTTTGCCCTATTGCTAAACAAGAGAGACATGCCCCCAAGCATCAACTGCAAACCCAAAATAGGAATTCACATATGGACCGTTGTGTCTGATTTTGAACTCCATGGTGCAAGGGAACATGACATTGAAAAAACTGAAGTGAGTCTCAGAATGGCCTCCTAGATGATTAAGGGACTGAGGCACCTGTCATGTTACAAGAGGCTGACAGACAGCTGAGTTTATTCAGCCTGGATAAGAGAAGTGTAATGGGGAAATTTCATTGCAGTCTTCTGATCTGTAATGGAGAATATAGAGAAAATGGAATCATACTCTCCTTTAAGGTCTGCAGTGGCAAAAGGAGAGGCAACAGACAAAATCTGCAGGAAGGGAAATCCTGATTAAACATAGGTAAGCTTTTCTTCATGAAGATGACAAAATGCTTGAAGAGGGGCTCAGAGATTCCAGAATGTGACTAGTCACAGCCCATCTAACTGGAAGTGGTCTGAGTTAGGTGTTTGAAGCAGATGACCTCCAGATGTCCCTTCCAATGTATCCTGTTCTGTGATACTGTGGTCACCTGAACAGAATTTAAAAAAAAAAAACAAAAAAAACCAAAACAACAAACCAACAATTATTTTGGTCCTTAAATTATTTGGGGTGTTTTGATATATTGAATCAGTGGTTTCCTAATGTCCATGTTTTTATACCTTCGCATTCTGGTTTTGCTTTGGTCATATGTGTTTTGGTGCAGATTCACTGGAGGATAAACTTGTAAATAATCTGTGAATGATTGCATACATATTCCTATTTTTTGTGGTCATAAAAAAAATTATCCTGTAAATGTCATAGATAATTCTTTCTAAATGATTTCTGTTATAATTTAGTTTCTTCTTCAGCTCAGCAAGTATCTAGAGGCAGATAATTATTTCTTCAATTAATTTGCTACTCTTCATTCAAAAATATGAGACTTTTCTTTCTACTGCCTATGTTTTGACAGTCAGCAGTGGGATTTTAAGTGTTCTATACTGGATATTCAAGTAACAAATTTTTATGAGAAAAAAGACAAACTATTGCACTGACCTTTAACAGGACAGATGTGAACTGGGAGCTGCAGAGCTGAAAAGGGATGGATGCTTTTTAGAAAGATTGGAAATTACTGTTCTACTTGCAAAGGTTAAGATTTCAGTTCCTAATGTTCAGCACTGCAGCAGACTGGAAGGAATAGTAAACACAGGCTGCTATGAGTGAGTCTCTGTGAAATTCAGGGACTATGGAGGTTTGACCCGTCATCTGTTTTCTTATTTCATGTTTACTTAGCTAGGACTGTAACCTTCCTGCTGTAAAATAGCATCCAGATCTTTGGAAAGTAGTTTGTGTTCGTGTTGTGTGTGTTTTCTGTCTGACAGGCAAAGGCTAATCACCATACTCTCCAGGCAAAGCCTGCTGAGGAGCAGTAGAGATAATAATTAATTGAAAATGTTATATGACAACAATTCTTCTGGGCTCATGAGTCTATCTAGAGTAATTTAAAATAGATTTTTGTGAGAAAATGAACTAGTATCTCAAGTGATAAAAATAATAATGAAGAAGTGCAGGTGGGGAGCTGCTTTTGCTTTTGGCCTGTACAAGTTCTTGTGATGGAAATTAATCAAAGTCACATTCATCTAAATCAATCATATTTTAAGTAAAACAGATCCACTCCTCAAGTCACTACAGGATACTGGGCTATTTAACCATCTTCTGATAATTTGTGAGAAACATTTTCGAAAGTCCCATCTCCCATCAGTGTTTAGCTTTACACTGTTATATGCATTAAATATATACTCTCTTGCTAATTCTTCCATTGAAAACCATAGCTGCATTTGTGATTTAGCACTCACTTATGAGGTAAGGACCTGTGGAGAGGCCTCTCCAGTTCATCCTTCGCCTGTAGAGCATACTGCTGTATGTCTACAAGAAGTGGGAATGATGACGAGAAGCCAGAGAATCCCACCACTGGAAAAACATAAAATAACCAGCATTGCAAATAACCAGAGTCTACTCTATCTGAGAAAACGGATACAAAACCGCTGTGAAGATATAGGAATGTCTATGGAGCAAAATCATAGTGTGCAGCCAATAGTAGCCTTCACTTCTAGGAGTAGTAACAGCTTGTGTATCTGCGGTGGCTCATACGGCTTCAATAGACAAATTCTATCACTTACTTAGCTTTATTCTGGAGAAATTATCGTAAGCAGGTTAGTTTTCACTGTGTAAGTTTTTGTATTTCTATAGTGGTTAGTATGATAGTATGGATATGTGCCTACCACTAAATGCAGAGGGGATCCTGTTAGGATCAAAGACAGGACACAGAGAAGGCAGAGTTACTGAACACCTACTTTGTATTGGTCTTCACTGACAAGATCAGCCCCCAGGAATCTCTGACTCAGGAGATCAGGGTAAAGGAAAGTTGGAAGGGACACTTCCCCTTTGTCAGGGGGGTTGGGTTCACCATGAGAGAACATCTAGGCAAACTTGACACCTAAAAGTTCATGTGCCCTGATGAATGCATCCAGAAGTACTGAGATGTCGCCTATGATCCTATTTGAAAGGTTCTGGTGACCCAGAGAGGTGCCTGAGGACTGAAATTAAGCAAATGTCACTCCAATCTTCAACAAGGACAAGATGGACCAAAGAACCAACTAGTCAGCCTCACCTAAATCCCCAGAAAGGACAAAGTGCCTCGCTCTGGAGGCTGTTAATATCCACACAGATGACAAGAAGGTTATCGGGAGCAGTCAACATGGGTTCACCAAAATAAATCATTATTGATGAATCTGACTGCCTTCTACAATGAAACAACTACCTGGATGGACAAGGGGAGAGCAGTGGATACTGTCTAACTTGATTCAGTAAGGCTTTCTGACAGTGTCTCACCAAACATCCTATACTTAAATTTGTAAAGTTTGAATTGGGTGAGTGGACAGTGAGGTGTAATAAGAACTGGCTGAACAGCAGGTCCCAGGGGGTCATAATCAATGGCAAAGGGTCTGGTTGGAGATCTGTCACTAGTGGTGTCCCCCAGGGTTCTATACTGGGCCCAGTGTAGTTTAATGTATTCATCAATGACTGGGATGAAGGAGCAGATGCCTCCTCAGTTGAGTTCATTGATAACACAAAGCTGGGAACAGTGGCCAATACCCCAGAGGGATGTGCAGCCCTTCAGAAGGATCTTGACAGACTGGAGGGATGGGAAGAGAAGAAACATCTGAAATTGAGCAAAGGCAAGTGCAGTATCCTCCAGAGGAAAAATAACCCCAGGTCCCAGCACAGGCTGGAGCTGAACTGCTGGAAAGCAGTTCTGTGGAGAAGGACCTGGGGATCCTGGTGGACAACAAGCTGTCCATGAGCCAGCAGTGTGTCCTGGGGGCCAAGAAGGCCAATGGGATCTTGGGGTGCATTAAGAAGAGCATTGCCAGCAGGTCGAGGGAGGTGATTCCATCCCTCTGCTCAGCCCTGGAGAGGCACATCTGGAGTGCTGTGTCCAGTTCTGGGCTCCTCAGTACAACAGACACATGAAGCTGCTGGAGCAGGTCCAGTGGAGGGTGACAAAGATGATGAGGGGACTGGAGCATCTCCCTTACAAGGAAAGGCTGAGGGAGTGGGCCTGTTCAGCTTCAAGAAGAGACAACTGAGGGGGGACCTCAGCAATGTCTATAAGGGACATCTGAAGGAAGAGTGTAAAGAGGATGGTACCAGGATCTGCTCAGTGGTGCCAAGCAACAGGACAAGAAAGTGTTGCACAGGAAATTTCACCTGAACATGAGGAAGAACTTTATTGTGTGAATGACCGAGCACTGGAACAGACTGCTCAGAGATGTGGAGTCTCCCTCACTGGAGCTATTCAAGAAACATCTGGACACAATCCTGTGTCATGTGCTCTGGGATAACTCTGCTTGCACAGGGAGGCAGGAGCAGATAACCCACTGTGGTCCCTTCAAACCTTACCCATTCTGTGATTCTGTGGTATGGGAGCTGGCCCAGGAAGAAGATCTAGCAGTGAAAATGGTTTTAAGTTTTTTTCCAATCCATTCATTTTATATCCAGTATACAGAGTAGGTATTAACAGCTCAAGCCTTTGTTGAAAAAAAAAAAAAACCAAAAAAGACAACCCTTTTTTTTGTTTTGCTGCAGAAATTACAATGATAAATCTGATACTACTTGCTAAAAAAATACAACAGTCTTGCCAAAACCAAAAATATTTCCCCCCTGCAAAAACCATCCCCTCCAAAAAAGGAAAAGAAAAAGCAAGGCAATTCAATTTGCTTTAGTTTTAATTTTTTTTCAAATATTCCATACCATCAAAAACTTGATTGCCTAAAAATTTGGTGAGTTATCTACAGAGATTTGGTTCAGAATATTTCACCTCATTGTCAGAAGATGATGTCCTGAAATATACATGTACAGTAACAAATCATGGTAGGACTCTGAAGGCAACGGCATCAAGGGTAGGAGAAGCCAGAAAGTCTGGCACAGAAAGTCATTGTGCTGGAAAACATTTGAAGAAGAGCCTAAGACTCAACAAATCTCAAATGCTTAGCTGATTTGCATATATCAGACATGTTTAAGATTATCTTTCTATAAATCAAATGAGTAGCAAATTCAATTTGCTATGGTTGGAAGGATTTAATCTGCAAATGAAAACCCCTCATCTTGCAAATCCTTCAAGAATGAAACTGTTCAGGTCAAAACGAGTAGCATATGGCAAGGGTGTTGAAGATGTGTTTCTGTCAATCTGTAGAGAGAAACCTGTTGAGAGAGAGTTATCATCAGGAAATATACTGTTAAACAGAGAGATACAAAATTGCTTCAAAGATAATGCTTCTGTTTCAATATGGGTTCTGGTCTTTTGTTTGATTGTGGTAATTGTGGTTTATAGGTAATTTTGATTCAGCCGCAGTTTGGGACAGGGCCCATGAAGCAGAGATGAAAACGTTTGTTTACTGGCAGTTTGCCTCTCTTACATTTCAAGAAATATAACCAAAAAGCTAGATTTCCTCTGGATATTTTTTGCTCTTCCTGTCCTTCTTCACAAAAAACCAGTTCTTTCATCACTCAGAGGGCAATTGTCTACACCAGAGAGAATAATTCACTTCACCTTGAGAGAATCAAGGTGATGACAACCTTTTAAAGCTGTGAGACCAAGCAAAATTACATTATAATCACAAGACTTCTCACTTAATCATAACTTCTGTCTACTTTTCAAACTGAATCTAAAATAATTTAGGCATAGGGCTGTCACTTGTGAAACATGTTTTCTTGAACACAAATTTTATCTGTACTTTTCCTACTGCTATATTAAGTCATGTATAAATTAAGTAAATAGTTCCAAGAACTTACATAAAAGTTACAGTAACCCCTCTCTTTTCCCCAAGTAAATGGACTAGTTTTATGTGTTGCGGTACTCACATCCAGGAGGAAGAAACATAGCATTCAAAGGCATAGAATTCTTTGTTAAAGCATCTGTGAAGTACTGTGCACAATAACATTCTGTAACAGAGAGGCTGGAGAGATGCAAGGAACTTTTTTCAAAGAAGAGATTTATGTCGTATCCTAAGATTTCAGTACTATAAACTAATGCAATTAGGTTGCACCCAGTTTGAAACCACATGGCAGGAGCTTGCTGAATTTGAATATATCTCAGTTTAGCATAAGACATTAAAAGAAAACCAAAGGTTCACATATGGCTTTTTTAATTGTATGTGATCTTAATGTTTTGTTCTAGTGGTGTGTGATGAACAAACTTTTACCTGTATAAACTCCCTCTGTTACACCGAAAAAAACCTTGGAGTTTTCCTTTACATCAATTCTAAAGCACAATTATTATCCTACAGCATTGCATTTGACCTGCTTTAGAAAACCCAATGGAGTGGATGAATGAAGTATTTCTCTCTCATAATGAAATCTTGCATGTGGAGAAAACAGGGAGGAGTGAAGAGAACAGATTGAGCACTGAGTGCTCCATGTAGTATCTGGTTTGACAATATGTTAAGGTTATTGGCTGAAATTAATATATACAAGAAAGGGAAGTTAATAAAGCAGAAAGAAAAGAAAAAAAATTATAATTGTGCTCCTTTGTTGTTGCTCAATATTTGTCTCTAATCCTTCTTTGGAACACTTTTGCATTATCAGAGACACAGAAATATGCTGCTCTTGCAGAAGCCTATGTGTGGAAAGAAACCTAACTTAAATTATTTCAAAAAAATTTTCATTTTACAGCAGCTAACACAACTAATGTATCCTGCATCTCCTCAGCAATATATCCTGCATATCTTCATTTTTGCTTAAGACTGAGAAAGTTCCGAGTGTACCATGTCAGTTCTGTGACTGTCACCAGGAATAATCTAAAAGTGATATGTGCAGGGAAAACACAAGGTTAGAAACAGTAGTAACAGGAAATGCAGCAGATCACAGAAGTAACAGTGAAGGGCTGATCTGAAGTGTTTTTTACTTGCTATGCAGGAATCCTAACCTTTGCAAATGCCTGAGGTGTTCTCTTTATAGCAGTGCTGAAGACTGTCCAGGTAATATGTATCCCAGGATAATTCTCTTTCTGAACCACTCACAGCCGTCCCGCTTAAGGGATCATTCTGATACTCAGATTAACAGGCTATCACAGCCATAGTTGTGATCTGCTGAGTCTTTAAGCCAGGAAACTGCTGTAGTAGGTGGAAAATAGCCATTACAACAGATTGCCTTCACTGGCAGCCCAGGCTTTACAACATCCATTAACAATTACCTGGGTTGTGGTTTTCTTCTACTTAAAGAGGGAAACAGAAACTCCATTAGTCTGTGTGGTCTTTCAGCTGTGCAGAAGACTTTGCTTATATGATATCACGATTTTAAGCACTTCTTCATTTTTCAAATCCATGTATGTTGTCCAGGTGTCTTGCACCAGAATTTATATCTGTTTTTCTGTTTTTCTGACTCAGAAATGAAAATACTGTCTTACAAAATAATTTGACGTCTTGATACTTGATCAAGACCTCAAGATCAAACCCATCCGTGAAAAGAACAAAACCCTTAAAATAGGTTGGATTACCCATCCCTTCAACAAAGAGACCGGAATATTCCTGTTTACATCCCCGAAGTGTGGTAATTCTGGAAGAGATGTGCATTTTGTTACCACTGTCTTACCACTGATCAAACTGCAGCTCCAAAGCTGGATGTGGCGCCTTCAAAGCAGTCACTGTACAACCCAGCTAAGTGCAAAGAAGACCCATATTTTACATTGATAGAGAAAACCCCGCAGCATGTCAATGTACATATAGTTACGGTGGTCCCATTTAAGCCCTTACACAAAATACCTGCTGTGATTGAAGGCAAAAGTGAGCAAAGAGGGTTCTAAACTCAGTGCACACCTACTTGGATATGTGGTAACTTTCTGATATTCTCTTTTCAATTCCTTTAATGGAGCCATCTAGATGGCCTGAAGATCAGGTTTCTGTTCACATACCATGTTTGTTTCTGAGGAATAAGGAAGTGCAGAGTTTAAAGAAAATAAAAAGAGATCAAATAATCTTCTTTGACCACTTCTTTCCTGTCTTTGCCTAACCCCACTCCTATGAGTAAATATAAAATACCACATAAAAGTCTGGTTTGGGATAAAAGGCAAGTTTTTTATATAATCAGGAAAAAAAGCAAGATAGAGGGAAAGCAAATCCATGAATATTTGCAAAAATAACAAGAAGAGGAAGGTATAACTCAAACATGTAACTAAGGAAAAACAAAATCTAAGCAGCAAGCAAAATTCTGAGAAAAATATTTCAAAGGTAGTGATAAAAACTCCATCTGCAAATGGCATTTCACAGGTAAGATGTAGAAGACTAACTTGTCTGTTTTGTCAAGTGGATCTGTACTCTCCAGTTTGTATTCACTCAATCTTCAGGGTTAATCTACAACTAACTGAATAAAATAGTAACTTTAAAAGCGAAAAATGTAAATATAATTTAAATGTAAAAAAGTAATTTTAAAAGGCTCTTATCTGACCTTTCAGCTGAACTGTTTTAGCCAGATTTCCGCTTTTTGCTTTCAGCTATAGCAGTTGTAAGGTCACTAAGGAGACCTTCTTACCAGAATGAAGTCCTGCTTTCCCTTCAGATCTCCATTCTCTTTCTTCCTTCTCATAGGGTGTCCTTCAGTTTTTACTTCCAGGGGTGTTACCCTGCTAATTCCACCAACAGAACTGACAGCAAAGTCTTTCCTTACTTTGTCGTCCTCCACTGATATTTTCCAGATCTCTCAATTCTTTCTCTTCCTCTTCTATGATAACCTCCTGGGATTTCATCATCTACTCCAGAGTTTCAGCTGCTACATACTCTAAAATGTAATGCTTTGCAAGTAAAGAGCAATCTTTCACCTGACAAACTGATTAATTCTATTGTTTGTCTTGGGTTGTATATAGATGTTGGCTGCATTACAGTCAATTCAGAAAAAATTACCCATAATTTGTAACTCACAAGATGTTTAGAAAAGTTTTATTACTCTACTTCTAACTACACCTCACTTTTGCTTCCCACCTCCTTCTCTCCCTCTCCACTCTCTTCTCCACAGACTCCTTTCTCAGGATGAGTTATGAGTTAATGACTTCTCATAAACCAAATGTCTGTTACATTTGCAATGTGTTTGTTTTGGGTTTTTTTTAACTACTATAACAACTATTATTGCAGAAATAATTCTATTTAAATGCACTTATAAAAATAAGTTAAATAAAATGCAAACCATTATCTTTATTAAATGCTTGTTTTATGCAAAATGAACACTGTGATTTTTGAATATTTCCCTCACTGATGTTTACATGATTTAAAAATAGTCTGGCAAATTGTTATGTTTGTTATTGTCCACAAGAAACACTTTCCTATATGTAATAAGAGGTTCTTTTAGACAAATGTAATAACTTCAGTTGTAGGAAAATGTGAAGAGTATTTTCAGTATGTGGTCTAAATGAAATTAAAAGGATTGTAACTCATTCAATATACATCTAAAGTAATGTGGCACTGAGGGTTTACACCATATAATAATTGGGTGGTAAACATTTTAAAAAGAGATAGTGACTCAGAGACAACTCTGTCCTTCAAAGCATTGGTGAAAAAATTCATTAATCAAAAGGTGTCCTTATAATTACTCAGCTGGTTAAAACTTTCCAAAGCAATGCTAACCCTACTTAATGAGTCCAACTATTATTTTTCAGTAAACTTGACATCTTCACTCCTTTAGAGCTGAGCATAAAAATAAACTGATGTAAAGCAGCATCGAAGGATATGAATTAAACATCTCAATACTTCAGCAACCTTTTCAGAAAGGTTACATTTGATCCATATAGATGGAAACCCTTTCAAAGTCTCATTTCTAGTCTTCTCCTGAGAAATGGTAATCCCCAATGTGTCATTTCCAATTTTTGATTTTACTGTTTCTCTTATCAATAAATAAACACTATCTCTCTTCCTCAGCACAGGAACCACTCAACAACTTTTATATTGCTCAACATAAAAATAAGCCAGAGACTACATCCAGAATTTATTTGACAGTTTATATACATTTAGCAAGTAAAATTATTAATTAGAATGGCAGTATTTGTCAAATGAGAAATAATGGAGTTTCAGGCACAAATTATTTGCTTGAGTTTTTTTACAGTTATTTCGTAAGTGGGCCAAAAGTTGCACATAAAAGTTTCCAATATGTGTAAAGTGGATCCCCACTACAAATGATCAAAGAAATCAGAGCTGACAAGATTTATCTGTGTGGTACCTCATTGTAAAATCAAACGGTGAGTTTTGAGGGCCATAGTAATTCCTGGTCCTTATTATCAGAAAAAAAAAAAAATTAAAAATCCTGCTGGATAACATATAATTGCTGAGTTTTAGTTATTTTGTTTATTTTTTCTTTGGGTTTGTTTTGGGTTTTTTTGGTGTATGTGGTTTTTTGTTTGTTTTGTTTGTGTATTTTAGGTTTTTGCTTGCTTGATTGTTTTTTAATCATAGAATCATTAAATGTTTTGGTTTGGAAGGGACCTTAACAACCACCTAGTTTCACTTCCCTACCATAGGCAGGGGCACCTTTCACTAGGTTTCTCAGAGCTCCATCAAGCTTGGCTTGAAACACGTCCAGAGATGGGTCATTCACAGCTTCTCTGAAAACCTGTTGCACTGCCTCACCACCCTCACAGTGAAGAAGTTATTCCCAATATCGAATCTAAATCTACCCTCCCTCATCTTAGGGAACTTCCCCTTTCTGCCAGTACTCCATGCCATTGTGAAAAGTCCCTCTCCAGCTCTGTTGTAGGCTCCCTTCTGGTACCAGAAAGTGCTATAAGATCTTCCCTCTGTAGCAGAAATGACATTAATTTAACTTTAATTTAAAGCTTTTTAAATTCTTTTTAAAGTTGGAAGTTTAAAAAGATAAATAATTATCACTTTCCTGTGCTAAAGTAAAATCCTTTATTCTAAGTGGTACAGTTATTACTCTCTTTTTGAGACTTTTTTTTCTCCCTGTTTTTTACCTAATAATGGAAGCATCAAGGCTAAACTGTCAGTACTTTTTACCGGACTTCTAGAGAAATGGCTGATCTTTATTCAGTTATGTTAACCATTGGAAGAATTGGAAATTAAATTACTTACAGAATAGTGCTGCATATTAACAAAATATTTCAGATAAACATAGATACAAGTTGCAAATGAGAAACTGAAATGATAGCTTTGTTGACAATCACCTTTGGATTTTGATAGGGTCATTGCATATATAGCTATGATTGTTTGCATTACTGAAAAATTTTTGGTCATAGCTCCCCCATCTTCTTTTCTGATGTCAGTATGAATAACAGGAACTATTGCTTTCTTGCATTAGCAAAAATTTCCTGAGAACAGCTAATCTCATTAAACTGACCTAGGATATGAGTATTTTGATATTTCCTGATCTCTTGAAAGGTTCTTAATCTTCTTTTTGAACTTGCTACCAAAAAATACTCAGCTGCATTTTAACGTCATTAGTTCCACACCTGAAATTCAGTGGTTATCTGGGTTGAATTTCAAGCATAACTGTAGTCTAAAAGGTCTGGAAAAAAGCTGAGGCTCTGTAGGGTGCAAAGTATTCCCCTTAATACCACGGAAGTGAAAATTTCTAAGATGTGAAAATTGCTACTGGCAAGTTAACAAATGCCAAAACCAAGTTTAAGGAAAGCAGATGATGTAATTATGTTACAGACTCTAGGGGAGTAAGGCAGAGAAAATCAAGGACAGTGAGAATACTGTGAGTTTTGGGGTCCTCTGAATGGTCTGTGTGCCCAAGCCAGGTCATGCAATGCCACCCATTTGGTGCCTTCTGCTGCAGCCTGAGATGGTTGTTGTGGAGTCAGGACAGAGGGCTGTAATTTTCCCGCTTGTAAAATGTTTGCAGAAATCAACATTCCTCTTAAACTTTAGAAAATACTGCTTTGGTTATCACATGAGACCTTTCAAGGATGCCTTAGGACTTGGTAGGATTATTACTGCTTGGAGCAGAAATTTAGAAGGCTGTAGGATGTGAGGACTTCTTCATGTACTGTTTTACTATGTGACAGTAACAGCTGCTTTAGAACACGTTCACAAGAATCACTTCCTGTAAAACTTGACTATCTAATTTTATTAATTTCTTAATGTAGCTTAATGTCTGGTAGATTTACTATGCACTCTATCAGGTTACTTGAGAATAAAAATGAATAAAGATAAGGTCTGCTATTTCCAAAGGCATGATAAAGCCCATCGGGCTTTCCTTTTAATAATATGTATGTATTTCTTGTTCATTATCAGAATGTCTGGCGCCTCATAATTTCAGTCAATGTTCACAGAATTTCTGTTCCCTGCCTATTTAAAATGATATCTGTTCTTCTTTGGAGACATCTCTTTGGTATGGCAGAATAACAAAGTAAAAAGCAGGAATGACTCCAGGATCATGATACAGAGTTTGAATGCCCAGGACATGGAGGTGAGACTGAACAGCATTCCCCCGGGGTTGGGAAAATTGCAGATTCAAATGATAGGTCAGCAGTGAGACAATTCCTACAGCATAACAGAACAGTGATTTCCATGACAACAGGCTGTGGGTAGGAAGGGTGACTCAGAGGCAGAGATAATCCCACAGGACCGACAGTTACTGATGATTGCTCTTTTCACACTCCTGAAACTAGATTCTGGCTTCCATGGAGAAGAGGATGAGAAGCTTCAGTGGAAACTGAATCAGAAGGCGGAGAAGCCAATAACAGACTGAATTCCTTCAGGCTGGGAAAATTATTCACAGCTTCAGAAGGTTCAGACTTTTCCACTGAGCAGTTGCAGTGAGTTTCTGCTTTCCACAACACAGTGGAACTTAAAATTAGCAGCCTTCAATCTGGAAAACCAGGCATTGATTATTGCTGGCTGTGATTAAATGAGTATATAGATATTGCTAAATGGTATCTAGGCAGATGACTGGATAAGATGGAGTGAGGGGTGCAATTCGGTCAATCTGATGATCTCTTTCTTTGGTGCATTGATATTCAGTGACCCTTAAAGTCAGAAAGGGTTAATCTATGAATTAAGATGACTATTCTAAGCTGCTCCTATATTTTCCATGTGGATAGCTAGATGTCTGTTCCAGAAGTGAAGGTTCAGGTTATTATGTCCTGGTTCTCTGAAAATGATCAGTTTTTCTGATGGAAACCTGAGACTTTGCATTTCTCCTTTAAATATGAATGCGACTAGTGAATCGGATAAAGAGAATAATTAAATGGGTACGCATGCACTCACCTAGACTGAAGACTCTCTAAAGATAGAAGAGCCATGCACGTTTGTGTGCATGCATATTGCACATCTGTGTGTGCCTGTGCATATACAGTAGTTGGCACAGCAATATTCTGACTGAGGTTCTTATCACACAAAAAATTAAAGAGTGATAATGACAACAAAAGTACAGACAACTGCAGACAAGGTGGCAGATTGGATTGATAACTGGGTATTTTTTCACGCCTTCTTAACTGACTTACATTTTCTTTTCAGCCTAAACTGTTCTGTTAGGTGTGCAGATTCATGTACATATTTTAGTATGCAATTTCAATCCTATGTTTTGAAAAGCAACCCAGTAAGGGAAGTAAACATAAAATACTTACATTTTCTGTCTGTCTCTAAATGACTCAAACTGTGGTGTAGACAAATTAATTTTTCGGAAGCAAAGTGAACAATTTGAATGGGCTTTGTTGTCAGTCAGCATGACAAGAGAAAACATATCCTTTTTAAGTTTTAACCCTCATATACAAGACAGAATTAACTTTCTTTAAACATCCTGTGCTGGTTTCAGTTGGGATAGGGTTAATTTGCTTCACAGTGACTTGTATGGGGTTGTTTTGGATTTGTGCTGAATACAGGGTTGATAATATAGAGATGTTTTTGTTATTGCTGAGCAGGACTTACACAAAGCCTTTTCTGCTTTTTCCACTGTCATGGTGGTAAGGAAGTTGGGGTGCATGGGAGGCTGGGAGGAGACACAGACAGGACAGGTGACCCCAACTGACCAAAGGCATAGTCCAGGCCATATGGCATCATGCTCAGTATATGAAGTGGGAAAAGGAAAGGGGAGGACGTTTGTGGTGATGTCATTTGTGTTCCCAAGTCACTATTACTTGTGATGGGACCCTGCTCCCCTGGAGATGGCTGAATGCCTGCCTGTCCACGGGAAGGGGTGAATTAATTCCTTATTTTGATTTGCTTTTGTACATTGCCTTTCCTATACCTATTAAACTACCTTTATCTCAACCCACAACTTTTCTGCCTTTTACCCGTCTGATACTGTCCCTGATCCCACTGGTCTGGAAGTGAGTGAGTGGCTGCATGGGGCTTGGTTGCTGGCTGGGGTTAAACCATGACATATCTGCATTTTAACAGCTACACTCCTATAACTAGGAGTCTTTTCACTAATTTTAAATTTTCCTGCTGTATTAAAGTTGCATATTCATGAGGATAGCCGTACTTATGCAGACGTAAAAAAAATATGGATATATGTTATAAATCTTATTATGAGTAAATTGAGCAGATCTCAGGAAGCTTTTGGGTATGAAATGAATATTAAAAGAACATATTTATAAAAGCTCTATAACTGGTAAGCTTCTGAGCAGAGAAAGGCATCCAGAAATGGTATTGCTCTCTCAGGACGTGATACGCATTCATTTCTTTTTGCACCGCAATCAACCCTGCAACTCACAGAACCATACAGAATTATTGAATGTCCTGGGCTGGAAGGGACCCTAAAAGTCATCTAGTTTCAATCCCCCTGCTATGGGCAGGGACACTTTTCACTAGACGAGGTTGATCAGAGCCCCATCCAATCTGGCCTTGAACATTTTGAGGAAAGGGGCATCCACAATTTAAATGGGCAACCTGTTCCAATACCTCTCCATCCTCACAGTAGAGATTTTCTTTCAAATATTTACTGTAAACTGACTGTCAGTTTAAAGTCATTACCCATTTTGCTATCACTACATGCTCTTGTAAAGTCTCTCTCCGTCTTTCTTGTATGTTCCCTTCACGTGCTTCTCTTTTCCAGGCTGAACATTCCCAATTTTGCTAGCCTTTCCTCATAGGGGAGGGGCTTCCTCCTTCTAACTATCTTCATTGCCTCCCCTGGACTCACTCCAACAGATCCATGCCCTTCCTGTGCTGGAACCCCAGAGCTGGATGCAGTATTTCAGGTGGGGTCTCTGCAGAGCAGAGCAGAGGGGCAGAATCCCCTCCCTGGCCCTGCTGCCCACACTGCTTTGGATGCAGCCCAGGACACGTTTGGCTTTCTGGGCTGGGAGTGCTCATGGTTGGGTCATGTCCAGCCTCTCATCCACCAGCACCCCCACGTCCTTCTCCCCAGGGCTGCTCTCCATCTGTCCATTCCCAGCCTGTGTTGATAGTGGAGATTGCCCCGACCCAGGTGCAGCACCTTGCACTTAGTCTTTTTAAACCACATGACATTCCCATGGAATTTTAACAGCTCGTTCAGCTTGTCCAGGTCCTTCTGAATGTGTGGATTGCACCTGGTAGGGATAGAAAACGAAGTGTTATATAACTACTTTGCCAGGCACATACTTGTGATTTCAGTAGAATCTGCAAATTGCACATCAGGCAAAACTGGCCACTTTTTTGAGGGTAGTCACCAGTGGAGTTCTGGGGAAGAGCTATTGAGTTTGGAAAGAAAAAGTAGCTGGAGGCAAAACTTAAATGACTAAAGAAGTAAAGTTCCGAACATCACACATAGTGTGCAGTGAAATGTTTCCTGGTCCTGTCAGAAAGCTGCATTCCAACCGTGGTTCAGAACTATAGTGCTACAGAAAATTATGATGGGAGGCGTGCTTAGTGGACTGCTAGTGATTCAGAGCATGAGCTTGAGATCTATGAAAATTTGTCTAGTGAAGTAATGCTATCATGTTTCTGAATTTCCAGCTCATCTAAAGATGTCAAATATAAAATGGGTATTTCTCAATATTGGTTTCCCATGTAAGTGATTGTATGGGATGGTTGTAGGTTACCAGTAAAAGGCAGGTGGTTGAAATTGTCAGGGAGGCAACTCTGTGATAGCACAGAGTTCTTAGGTAGTATATGAGACACTCAGTAAGTTAATTTTCCCCTCTGTTTTACTTCAAAAGAAGAAGTAAACAGTAAATTTCACTGGTATACTTAACACATTTTCAAAGAACATAACTTTTGTTGAGGAAAGAAAAATAAAAAACCCTATCAATAATAATTTATGTGGGAAAAGTTACTCTCTCATTGTGACATGAATGGCAAAAAACAGGCTTTCTCACTAGTATTAGTTCTTAAAAAAATTGACTTTTTAAGTTCATAAAACTTTTAAATTAATTTTATTGTTTGTGCAGGACAGTAACACTGCAGATCAGATTTTTAGTGCAAAAGATAATGAATACTTATTTTGTAGAAGTATTTATCATTTTGTCAGAGTACTTAAAGTGAAAACAATTTCATGAACAAATTCTAATGGAAGAGATGAAAAGATACTCTTAAAATTACGAAGTCTTTAGGAGTTGGTTAGTTGGTGGTTTTTTGTAGGTTTTTTTGTTGAGTTGGTTGGTCATTTTTTTGGGAGTTTTGTTTTTGTTTTTACCCGCTTCTGTGCTTGAGTAGAAGAGATCAAACCCACTGTCTTCATCTACATGCATTTTTAGATTAACATAACTTATTTTTCTCACAGATTTTCTAGCACATATAAATAAATAAATAAAAATTCAGATTACAAGCTTACTGGGGACTGGAAGAATTCTGCAATAAATGGGCCTTACATGAAAGTGGTACAAAGTGAAAGATCAAGCCGTATCAGGGGTTCAATAGAAGAGACCAAAAGTGATACGCTGGAAAAATTGGTGGACAAATGCTTTGCATTTGTATGTATTTACAGAAGAGCTTTGTGAGGTTCCTGCCCCAGTGCATCTCTCACACAGATGTGTCTAGGCAATTTGACTCATGACAAACATCAGCACTTTTTCCTTAAAATTTGTCATGGACACTTCCCCCGGCACTGCATAGGAACTTATTTTCTGTGAATTCTTAAACATTGTATTTAGTTGTTCAAAATCACATTCTTCAGAGTTGTTTTGGTTTGTTCATGTGTGTGTGTGTGAGGAAGAAATGACAGAAATTTTCCTGTCTTTATTTGGATGAAGAATTATGTTATTGAGGACTTGCTCTTGTAACATGTTAGCTTCACATCAGAAGACTCTGTTCACATCTGAGATCCTCTTCTGTTTAAATTGTTACTTAAATCTGGCCTTGACACCTCTTGCCCCATCCAGATAATTTCTCTAGAGCTACCCTGCATATATATGATGCTAACAGGATGGCTTAAAGTCTGACTAGTCTATTTAAAGCAGTCTACTTTTAACTGCATTCCTAGGTAATTTTTTTGAACTTTTCTGACACTGCTGCTGCCACTCAAATTTAACCTTGGACAACAGGATATTTCAACCATACCAGTACTCAGCTCCCACTTCTGAAGTTGTCAAATAACTATTGAAGCAGTCAAAACTCTGGAAGTGAAACCCTGAAAGGGCTTTTTTCTTTCAAACCATTGGCAGATAGTTTAAAAATACCCAGAACTATGCAAAAGATGAGTATTTCGTCTGTATTGATGAAGGCAAACAAATCACAGTAAATAAAAGAAGTCTAAAAAGTGAGTATAATTCCCCTTTTGCTTCCTTCTCTTCTGTTCTAGTGGCTTAGATAGAGCTTAATGGCTGTCAGGCCAGCCTTCCTACTCTGCTGGTGGTGTAGCTAAAAACATTTTAAACTCTTTTCAGTCAGTATGCTGATGCTACAGCCAAATCCAAATTCGGGGACTTGCAAGACACTTTAAAAACTTTCCTTGTGAGTTTGCTAGATACTTTTCTTCCTGTATGCAGAGGACCAAAGATTGTAAGATTATTTCCAATTAATGGAATTCTATTTTTAGGATCCTGTTCTAGTTCTCATATGCAACTTATAAAGGGTTGGTTTATACATCATTATCTTTCTACCATCACTATACATCACTAAAATTAGTTTAATTTCATTTATTTCATTGCACTTATTTATCATATGATTTATACAATTTTCAAAAAGCATTCTTCTTAACCGGTGTTCAATTAAAATCTCTTTTCTAAACCAGCCCCTCTTAATACAGAAATAGTCGTAGCAGCATGCTCTTTTGTCTTTTGGACAGTTCATTACACAAGTCTCCTCTGATATGCAAATATCTGCAAGGGAAAACCACAAAAACCCCATGTAGTGTAGCTAGTACTACGTAATGCAAGAAGGCAGACAACAGGTGCTAATGTCTTAGAACTGTTTTAATATTACACTTATTCCCTGCTTTCCTCAGTCTCATGTTTAATGCTTAGAGTTGGCTGGTAGTTACTGTGCTGTAATTATATTTTTAGTTTCAACCTGCAAGCTCTTTAGAACTCTAAGACACTATTTTTAAAGCTCTGTTTGTGCACACAGCATTATTAAGACCTGTTTTCATTACATGTGGCAAGTAGGATTGTGAACTGTTAAAGGCATTGTGCGCACATGGAATAAACCTTCATGTTCTGGGATCCAGAGAAGCACCCAAAAGCTGTAGCTATATAACTTAAGAAGACTTCAGTATGTGTTAACCAAGAAAGGGTATTCTTCCTCTGTTCCCATTTCCCACTCCTTCCACAGGATCAAGATTTGGCCATGTGCCATGGCTAACGTTGTGTGACTCTGTGAGCAGATGGATCAGTGACCTGAACTGGCAGAAACTACTCCTTTAGAAAGGAGGCAAGACCAAGTAGTTGATCTGCCTTGACACTGAGCCTAATGAATCCTGGAGGTGGTATTAGAGAGAAGACAAGGATGCCTGGGCCAAAACAGTGAGCAAGGTAAAAAACAGTAATCAGGAGAACTTGATGGAAAATGACACTCTGAAATGCTCTCTTCTCACTTTTGCAGACTGGATTTCCTGGGCTGCTGTACAGGACAATTTCAGGGTTTGTAATTCCACTCAGTCGTTGCAATTGTCTTGCCATAAAACTGACACCAAGTCAAACGAAGAGGCAAGAAGAATCACCAAAGAAGCAATTAAGCCAAGGAGTAGAGACCATCTCTCAAACTCTCAGGGAGATTTCTCATGCAGTGTTTTTGCCAGGCATTACTATAGCAACTGATAAGAATATTGATTACAGCAAAATTCCCTTTCTTCCAGATGCTGGAGGTAGATTATTAGTGATTTGGTTTTGGGTTTTTCTCTCCTCTCTTGAGGGCAGTGCTATAGCACAAATAATGCTGCAGATTTATGTTAAGAGAAGCTGTTAACACTGTGCTTCTCTTCTGATTATGAATGCTAGTCTGTTTAGGACTTGCAGGAAATATGAAAATGAGATTGGTTTTCAGTTGCTTTGTGAATCAGTCACAGTACAGGACAGTTTATTTTAGTCCAATAAAACATTTAGAAAACACAGTACATAAAAATTTTGTGATAGTGACGGTAGACCACTGCATATTCTTAAATATGTATATTTATAGAGGCAACATTGCTATTTTGCCAAGGAAAACTCCTTATTTTTGTGAAGAAATAAAGACAGGTTTATGGCAAGTTTATGTGTATGATGTAGTGAAAGATTATGATGTATAAGATTTTTGTCTTTCTAGTTTCTTCAGGTGTGCATTTAATACAGATATGATCATGTCTTCATGGATTATTGATTTTGGTGTTCAGCATTTGTTGATACTTGAACATGATTTCAATACAGATATGATCATGTCTTCATGGATTATTGATTTTGGTGTTCAGCATTTGTTGATACTTGAACATGATTTCAATACAGATATGATCATGTCTTCATGGATTATTGATTTTGGTGTTCAGCATTTGTTGATACTTGAACATGATTTCAAAAGTGGTGGATAATTTTGGAAGCTGTACTTGATAAATGTCAGACAGGTAGTTTGTTTTTTTTCCTTTTGTGCCTTTTCCTAAGTATCTGATTTTACTTCACATTTGAAGTACGTTCTTTAAGTCCAAGTTATATCCCTTTTTAATGTCCTCTGCTGCCAGATCTTTCCTGAATCCTTGGCTTTAATGGCTTTAATGGCAACAGTAATATTGGCATTACCAATCTTCTTCCCTGTGACCAGGGAAGCTGACATTGAGGGAGATGATTTGAAATAGGAATATTGCCCCATAAGTTTCCCCTACCTTTTTCTTTCCGAACACAATTATCACTGATTTCCCTTACTGGCATTGACATACTCCTGCAGGTATCACTTTGTTGCTCTTGATTCTTTCCTGAATGTTCTGGATGCTGGGTGTGATGCATTCATGAAAAAAACACAAAATTCTGGCCATAGAAGCCCTCTTGGATGTGATTACCTGGGAAATATACATGTTGTGTCTCCTTTATGTTTTGAGCTGTCATAAATCTTGTGTGAGACTAGGTGCTTCAGGAATTAACAGGTATTTTTGCATCAGGGAAGGATATTTCTGTTTGGGCAATATTGTAGCAAAAAGGACAAAGGAGAGGTGAGAAATATCACTTTAAAAATATATAAAACTATTTCAGAAGCTTTAAGATAAGGACTCCAATGTTTTATAACTAGAAAGAAACCCTGCCTTCCACTATCATCATTGAAATTGCTTTGTGTATTGCCTGGGGTAAAAAAAATAAGGCTGATAGGATAAATAAAGAACAGAAAACAAACTACTGTTTTTGATAAGAAAGGAAAAGCATAAGGGGCAGATTCAGGACTGTGCAGAGAAATAACTTCGTCTCATTTGTGTGTTGGTAGAACTTCATACCAAACCAAAAGGGGCATGAAAAAATGTTTGTTCTTACTTTGTTCTTACTGGAGCTTGAGTGGAACTTATCATTTTCCTTCTGTGTTTTCCTGCTTTGTAAAGGGGTTTCTTTGCCCACTCTCTGCTCCGTTAGAAAAATTTTCATGAAGATGTTTAACAACTTGATCCTTACCTTCAGTAAAGCCCAAAATTATTACTGTTACTATGTTTTAGATGTTTCTGAATTTTTCTCAAAAACCCAATTGTTGCTGTGCTGAAGTAGCTTGATCTCATGCACTATAAGATTAGTATGGTGTGGGAGATATGGAATACATACAGATGGAATTAAAACTGAAAGAAAAGATTGGCTGTTTTTGGCGTGTTTGTATCATAGGATCACTATTAGCAACTAGCAAACGCTCTGCAACTGTTTTCATCCAGAACTAGGGTAACGGTATGGGAGTAATCAGATAATAGAAGGCACTTTCTGATTGTTGTGGATAAGTATACAAAAAACAGCTCAGTAGAACAAGGTTTTAGCCAGTGGTTTTTTTTCCCCTGTCCCCATGGGGCCAATGTGTTATCTCTCGCTTTCAATCTCGCTATCAATGTGTGACTGTCTCTCTCTAATTATTTTTACAAGCTTAACAAATATGAGATGAAACTTGCAAGGAAGATTGAAACAGACTGTCAAATTACTAATTTTACAGGTAATTTTGATTTATTTTATTCCATCTTGAAGGTAGTACAAGTCTTGCAATCAGTAGATCACCTAGTAGCAATCAGTAGATGACCTTGTATCATTTCAGTCTCTTCTTGTGGAACTTGTTTGAAACAGAAGTAGTTCTTAAAAATTTACAAATATATTTTAGGGGTAGCTATCATATATTTTACATCAGTGATTATTTTTCCCCATGAGAACTGATTTAATAAATAATTTGTTTAAATAATTAAAATTATAATCATGTTTGGCATGAGAAAAAGTATAAGAAATGTAGAGATTATTGCACATTAATTGTGTGAATGGCTCTTCCAAGTTTTAAAAAAATTATTTTCTGTATTGTTCAATTTGGCTTACAAAAAGTGACATTCAATGACATTCAAATAAATAGTAAAGTGCTTTTACAGTATGAACACTTGAACGTACACACTGCATATGAGCACAGATACCTGTTCAACAACTGCTAAATTCTTCTGGTGACCTGAATTTAAAATTGATGTGCCTCCAACAGATGTAAGGAAAGGAAACTCAGATGAAAATCTAAGCCCAGACCAGTAAATAAAAGTTTTGCTATTGATTTTTAATGAGGCAAGGACTAACTCTGAGAATTTAGTGCTGCTAAATGAAACCTGAATTTGACCTAGAAGGAGTATATAAGCATGTCAAGTGTTGTGAAAATCCCTAGGGAAAGGAATCATGACAGTAACATAAAAGAGGGTTGAACTTCAAAAAATTAGAATTCTTTCTACCATTCTTCTCTCACAATTGGAAGATACTTGCTTGAAGAATAAGGAAAAGATCTCATTAAGAAAAAATTGAGCTTGATTTGTGCTCTTTAAATAGCCTGCTAAATTTATGATCTCACCTCCTAATCAGACATACCTTTGAAAATCTGAAAGGTGCAGTTAAAATCTATATGGACTAGAGGCTATCAGGTGTAGGTCTCTAAATCTGCAGCTGTGCTGAGTGATAATTAATTTCACTGCATTATTTGTATTACCACTACATTGTACATAAAAGCCCACTGTCAAAGTCCAGCTTTGTTTCAAAAACAAACATCTCTTCAACATGTGTCCTTGTTGTCTTGGGTATCAGCACGCCTACATGATTATTCAAAAACGTGTAAGCTTTGCTACTTAATCCACTAAAATGAAACATAAACATTGTAGAGCAATTAAGTTGTGTAAAATTTCTCCTTCTCTTTCCTGGATTTAATTAATCTTATTGACATATTGTGGAATATTATTGACATGTGCCAAGGAGTGGGTAGTGGGAGCTCTGTGGGAGCTCCTCCTTTATTCTCAAAGTCTGCCTGTGCAGAAAAATGGTAGATAAAAAGCAATTTTGAAATAGTTGCTTTGCATATATGTGTCTTCAGCAGGTTCACAACAGTTAAATCTGTAATCCATGGAACAAAACTGCAGCTACTGTCTAGAAATTACTCCTCTAGCATACAGTATGGATGTCAGGCTACTAGCAATCTTTCTCTGAAATTCATTCCTGTTCAGTCTTACTGCTTCTTATTGTGGCTTAAGCACAATTGTTTTCTCTTTTCTGAGAAACATAAAGAACTTGAACACAACTTTGTCTTCTTATTTATCTAGAGGGGTGGCTTGGGCTTGGAAGTAGAACCTATGCTATGTGTCTGCTTCTGACTTTGGCACAAAGTTATAATTCTATAATCATTGAATCCTTGGGTAGGATGGGACCTTAACAACAACATAGTTCCACCCTGTCTGTCATGGTCAGGGACACCTTCATTTAGACCAGGCTGCTCAGAGCCACATCCAACCTGGCTGTGAACACTCTCAGGATGGAGCATCCACAGCTCCTCTGGGCAATGTTCCAGTGCCTCACTGCCTTCAAAGTAAAAAATTTCTTCCTAATAGCTAATCTAAACCTACTCTTTGTCAGTTTAAATATATTAACCTTTGTCCTGTCACTTCATGTCCTGATAAATAGCCCCTACTTATCTTTCTGCTAGTCCCCCTATGAGTACTGGAAAGCTGCTCTAAGGTTTCTGTTCTCTCCTCCAGGCTGAACAACCTCAACTCTCCCAGGCTGTTCTCAAATGGTAGGTGTTCTGATCATATTCTTGGCCTGAATCTGGACCCACTTGAGCATGTGGGTATATCTTTTTTATGCTGGAGACCCCAGAGCTGAACACAGTGCTCCATGTGGGTTCTCACCAGAGCCCTGGTGGCCACGCTGCTTTGGATGCATCCCAGGACATGGTTTGCTTTCTGAGCTGCAAGTGCACATCACCAGCTTATATTCATTTTTGCATCCACCAGCTATCCCAAATCCTTCTCCTCACAGCTGCTCTCAATTAATTCTCTGCTCAGTCTGTATTTGTGATTGGGATTGCCCTGACCTAGGTGCAGAACCTTGCAGCTGACCTGGTTTAATTTCATAAGTTTCACACAGGCCTACCTCTGCAGCCTGTCCAAGTCCCTCTGGAGGCATCCCTTCTCACTAGCATGTTAACTGCACCACACAGCTTGGTGTCATCAGCAAACCTGCTGAGGGTGCACTTAATCCCCCTGTCCATGTCAATGAGAATGATATTAAATAATATTGGTCCCAATGCAGGCCTCTGAGAGACACCACTTATCATTTGTCTCCACCTGGACACAGAGCTATTGATCTCATTCCTGTGAGCCAGATCAACCAGCCAATTCCTTATCTACTGAATACTCTATCTGTCAAATCCATGTTGAGAAAATGATGTTGGTAAGGACAGTGTGAAATGCTTTGCATAGTTCAAGGCTGATCACATCAGTCAAGCTTCCCTCATCCACAAATGCTCTAACCCCAAATTTGGCAGTAGAAGGCCACCAAATTTGTCAGGCACATTTCGCCCTTAGTGTTGACTGTTAGCAATGACAGAATTTCACTAGGCCATGACCACTGCAGCCCAGACTACTTACAGTCTTGACCTTTCACATAAGTTTTTCTGCATTAGTGAGCAACAGATCCAGCAATGTTTCTTCTTTGATCAGAGTCTCCATCACCCATTCTAGAAAGCTATCCTCAATGGAGCCATAGCCTGGACTACTTGCAGTCTGTTGGGTCACTTTTCCAGATGTTAGAGTTGGTTGAAGTCCCCTACCAGGCTCAGGGCCTGCAAGCAGGAGGATTCCTGAAGTTGACAAAGGGACTTCTCATCTACCTCCTCTTCTTGATCCGATGGCCTGCAGTAGATACCACCAATAAAATTTCCTTTTTTGACTTGTTCTCTAATTTTTCACCCATGAGCTCTCAACTCTTACATTCAAAGAGTTCCTTGTGATCAAAGCCATTATTGACACAATGGGCAACTTTCCCACTTCTCCTTCCTTAGATTCTTTCTCATGAGAAAGACTTACAGTGACTTCTTTTGATGTGTAGAAGCTAGTAGTGAAGGAGACATAGGCCAGGTTGTTGCTATTTTTAGCCCACTTTCCAGGCTTACATTCCCTCTCATTCCACAAGTTGCTAATTCTCCAATAGCTGTAGTACTACTGTTCCTGCTCCTTTTAACTTAATCTGATGCAACAAGAAAGTACTTCAGACTCCACCAAGGAGATATTATTGCTTCCATAACAGCAAATTTGGTTCTGCATTGAGTGCCCTATTTTTATTAAGCTTCAAAAAAAGGGTCAAATATATTTCTGATGTTTTAAATATCTGTAATTTGTTTGTTTCATCAATGAGTAGTGTAATATGTTTGCTCTCTATAGCCCCACTGGTAAGTCAACCTATACTTCCCTGCTCATGCCCTTTGACCAGTCAACTTTATAAGGCAAGGAGAAATATGAAAAACAAGGATTTAAATGTATGAATAAGAAAATAATTTGCTAGTTTCCCCTTCATTAAACTTCATAAGACACTCTACAATGAGGAATATTTTTATGTGCTGCCTTTTTCCTAAGGAAGAAAGCCTTTTGCCTTTACTGTTTTACACCTGTTTTTATGCTATACCTTTCCCTATCCCAAATTAACCACCTTTAAGGTCACTAGGGAGCTTATATACAAGTTCACACCATTATTTCATGTCATATTATTACAGCAGTAGTTTATTTTTGCAAAGAAAACCAAGAATAATGTAATCAAGAAGCTGCTGGACAGCCTTTATGGCTAACAGGAGCAATTGCAACAAAGGAAAACTGAGTCTATGGATAAATAACTTACTTCCAATTCTGTGAAAAAGCAGATGCTTGTACTTTTTTGCAGGGAGTTGCATTCAAAATATATAACAATATATTTAAATAAGAATTGCTAGGATGTGAATACAGATTATTGATAACTGAGGGTTACTTTCCTTTTTTTACTTTTTCCTCCTCTAAGCTGTATGTGTGAACATATATAAATATATAAATATAAATTATCACTGGGGAAATGAATGTTAGACCTTTGAAAGCTGTATTTATCATAAAGCCACAAGTAGCAATTAGAAGAGGATCTTAAAAGTTATCGGAGCATAGCTGAAGGTATTTGAAATTTCTGTGACCAATGGTGAGGTTTTTTAGTCATAAGTCAAGTTATTCTTCATTGCAATTTTCTCTTACCAGAAAAAAAGTTGCTCTATTTTATTGAAAAAATGCTTGCAATGGGAAATGTAGTTAATAAAAAAGTTACTACAACTGGCATGAAATTGCATTATTTAACAAGACTCAAACTGCCCACATGAAGTCATTGGGAGGATATTCCTCTGAGAAAGTCACTGGCCCTCAACAATGCTACTTGTACAATTTGCTATTTCCCCCCACTTTCTAATAATGTGACATGGATGGATATAATTGTACATTCATCCATCTGATTTTTTCTATACAGGTACCAATTTGTCTAGCAGTCATGAATTACGTTCTTTCTGGTACCTAAATTATATTTCCTTTCTCTCTTTTTGCTTATAAACACTCCTTTAATGAAATGACTCATCTAGTTTTATTCATGTTAGAACCTGTTCCTTTATTTTTTGTGCTTCTAAGATTCTGATAAAACTAAAAGTGCTGAAACAGCTTTTTAGTAATAGGTTGCCAGTCTTCAAGTGTAAAAAAAAAAATAGCCCAGTTTGGCTGATTGCCTTAACAAAAGGCTCATTTCAAATCTCTGATCAGTTGTGGGAGTTTTTCTCTCTCCCATTCTTCCCCAGATCAAAAGCCATTTAATAAATGTCTCATTTTTGTCTCATTTTTGTCTCATTTCAGTTTGGGTGCTTTAAGGTTGTGCACTGGCAGGAGCTATGAATCCATCAAGTTTTATTTCAGTATTTTGCATTGTTCATCATTGTGAATTCATATTGGTATTTCTAGCCTTGAGGTCTAAGAATCAATTCTCTAGTACTCCAGAAGCTTCCTAAGAAGTTATACTTGTTCTTTTCTCTTTTCTCAGTCTACTTACCTGCGCTGAGGTGTGTTACTCGTACCTTTCTCTTAAAAGGTACTTTTCCTGAAGATATATAGCTAAAAGGACTGCTAGTCAATACCTTGCTGGTTATTTGCCACAATACAGATTAATCAAATAATCCAATAGCAATCAGCTTCTATAATGATATGGCTGCAATATGTTGGTTAAGCATTGCAGTTCCTTCTTGTCATGTAACACTTATTTGATTGTTGTTCATACATAACCATTTTACCTTATATGGATGCCTTCTTCATCCTGTGTGTTTCTGCAAGAGCCTTCCAAATCATAAAGGCAAGTATGTAATGTAAGCCCTCATTGCATCTGCTTAGGCACAAATTCTGTGCAAAAGGGCCTGTGGGACGAGGTGACGCATGAGCAACCCACAGGCGGTGTTGATTGTTACGGGTGTAGACTGTAGGCTGGAGGCCAGATATTCTTGACTTGGCTGCAGAGAAATGCCAACCCAATTTCTTCCTCTAAATGCAGAGGATGAGAATTTCTAAGACTGTTCCATAAAGCTGTGACTGTTTAGCCTGGAGAAGAGAAAGTTTGTAGCAGGGGTTTCAAGTGTATATAAATCTCTGAAGTGAGAGTGAGAAGAAGATGCAGCCAAATGCTTTTCGGTGGTGCCCAGTGACAAGATCACAAGTGGGCACAAACAGATAAACAGAAGGTTCTGTATGGCCACGTTTTTGCTGTCAGGGTTACTAAGCACTAGCATGGTTTGCCAGAGAGGTGGTGAAATCTGCATCCTTGGAGACACCCAGAAGCTGACTGGACACAGTTCTAGGTAGCCTGCTCTAGATGTTCCTGCTTTAGCAGGAGTTGGTTCACCAGAGGCCTTTTCCATCTGTAATCATTTTGTGAGTTTTTGAGTTCACTTTACAGTTAATGGATCAGTAAAAGAATCCTCTTTTGGGAGCTGCTTAACTTACACAATTATCTTTCAGTACAGAGATAATCATCAGGTTATCTTATTCTGGTTTTCTTTTGACATGTGAAATATTAAGACACCAAAATTGCCTCTGTTGTTTCATGACAGCTGGTCTCCCAAATACTTCTGGAGCACCAGCAGCCAAGCTGGTGAACATATATACCAAGTAAATGTTTACAGTGGTCACAAAGATTCTTTTGGGCTTTGAAAGCAAACCTTAGGTTTGAATAAAAAACATGGCTGCGGTAAGCCTGCTTTCAGCGTCCCTTAGCATGTTACAGGGATGTGTTGAGTGAAAGACAGAACGGAAAGACCTGTACCATATGTCTTCATATCACTCTGTTTAACTGAGAGACTTCTTGGGGTTGTCACACCAATTTAAAACTCACACAGTTTATGATGGGATGAATAATCATTGCTGTTACCAATGAGAATTTTCTGATTAAATTTATCCTTCCCTCATCCTTAACATTGGTGACTATATAATTTTGTCTGTTTAATACCTATGGACTTGAAATAATGAAAATCATGAAAACCAGAGGTGACAGTTACTCTTAGAAGTCTTCAAATAATAAGAATAAGACCCAGAGTAGAAGTAGTAATTTAAAGCATTTATTGCTAGAAGTTGGTAATGAATTTATTCAAGACAATGAATAAATACCATAAGGATTTGATTATAATTCTAAGTGAAAGATTTGATCCAAATCCAGCATAAAAATGCACAGCAGATGCAGCTATTTCATTAATTTTGCCAGATAATGTTCTTTGTCTCATGTTAAATGCTTTGGAAAAACATATAACACTTACAGCTATTGTTATGCACCCTAAAATGTGGAGGTGGTCAAAACAAATTCCTCTAGCTGGAGAAAGTATCAATGTAAAAGAATAAATAAGTTTATTGTCTGTCTTGAAACTGTCAGGAACCTTCTCTTTTTGCTGGTTGGGTCAGTTGACACAAATGTTCTGACAGGTTGACTTTGATTGCTGGTACCTAACCTTCTGATCAAATCTTATTTGCATAAAAGAACAAGGCTATAAGGAATTAAAAATGAATGCATTTTAGGCATAAAGTGCAACATTTGAAGTTTAGGGTAGTACAGCTTCATTCTTTTTGTTCCATGCAACTGAAAGTTCAAAGAATTTGAAACTCTGCTAAGATACCAAATGAGAAATGAAGAGTATGAGAAAAAAAACAAAGAAGTAATATTTCTATTCAGGTGACTGGTTGTTTAAATAAAAACTGGTAATAAAGTCAGTCTGAAAACAGCATCATATCTGAAACAAATATGGTGTGTCACCTTCTTCCCCAGGTGTAGATGACACCTTAGAGTCCATATCCCCTGTATGTTTATCTGTCATGCTATTGCTTTAGCAGCTATATAAACCCATTACTAACAGGAATTATGCTGGTTGGTCAGAAGAGTTGCAGGGAACAGCTGATGCATGCAAGAATCTTCTTGATATAATCTTGGTTATCATGTAATTTAAATTGTAATCCGGTTTGAACAGGGGCAATTAATAAAATTTATATAAAGAAAAGATGCACAAGACAGTGTCAGAAAAGAGAGATTTTCCATTAAAGTTGATATCCTTTATCAATTTTAGTTACCAGAAGAAATTAATTTCTGTCAAATGAAGACATGGAACAGTCAAATATTTCCAGTGGTTCTTGACCAATTTTTGAATTAAACAAGCCATACATAGAAAATAAATCATGTGCAGGTTTTTGTTGTTGTCGTTTTGGTGTTTGCGGCTTTTTGTTTATTTGCTTGGGGGTTTTTTATCTGAAGTATTTCAGCCATATTCAAAATATTTAAGTAAAAAACTGGAGCAGTAATATGTAGTAAAACAGTATATTATTTTTCAGATCACAATTATTTCATGATTCTTCCATTGGCAAAAGGTAATATAGTAATTGACCCAAATCCTCATAAGTTGTTTATAGAATGCTGCTTTTTTTACCCAGGAAATTTTGAACTAGATCAAATTATTGGAATCTGTAATTATCTTCCAAATACTATTGGGAACTATAAATGTCATAGTTTTTCAGAGGACCTGCACTATGTTGAATCCTGAGAAGAGACAAATGTCTCTGTCAAGTACAGATGAAGATTCTGCATCTGCAAATTTGTTTAAAATAGATTTTAATTACATTGGAGAAATATAAATATACTGATAGCAGGTTTTTGTGGTGTGCCATTTCTTACAGTTGAAAAGTGAGGCCAGTCAAAAATACAGAAGACTTTTTAACCTGTCATGCAGTTCCTAGATGTATGAGTCTTTCTTTTAAATTGTTAATGGTATAAATGAAAGAAAAACACACCAACCTTAATTCCAGCCAAATGATTCCACTGTCCTAAATTTATACTGTCATTTAGCTGTTTGAAGTCTCTGTTGGTGTTAGGTTTTTTTCATGCATAAATAATTTGCAAAAAAAAATATTTTATAATAAGACAGGAATCCTGTTCTGGCATATCCTAAATATAACACTCAAATAACTTTTTAATCTTCCTTATTTCTTTCATTCTTTTCGCTTATCTGATTATGTAGTTCTTTGCTCAACTGTCATCCAATACATGGATTTTGGCAGTGTAATTTCTGACCTCTGCTGACAGTGCTTAAATTTCTCTCCTTCTGAATTTCTTATTTGAGGGTAGTTGCTTGTGCCCAACAGAAGATAATCTCTGGAGCAGGAATCTCATACTGAATTTGCTTTGCCATGGCATGGTGCGACCAGCCAAAAGAGGGGGAGGAGAAAAAACTTAGTGCTAGTTAAATGAAAGGAGTAAGAGGAAGATGACTCAGTAAGTCAGAAAATATACTTGCTCACATGTCATTAGATTCTTTGTCTCTCTTTGGTAGAATTGTTGGCAAAAATAAAAACACAAAAAAGCCAAACAGAAAAAAAGGGACAGGGAAAAAAGAGGAAAATATTTTTAAAAGCCTCCCATAATACATTACTGGGCAAATTACCTCTAGTATTACCATTAAAAAGTTGTTCCTGATCTGAGGATGGCCTTAGGAAGCTGACCAGTGTGAACATATGGGGTATTATTGGTAGTGTTTACTTTTTTTCTCCTCTGAAGGGAGGCACTGTTCTTTCTTCCCTCAGTGGCATGTGACTTTATCCATTTACTGAGAAGCACTTTGGAGAACTAGTTCTGAAAGGCAGGCTGATTTTTGACTCATGCTGTGATGTGGTTGACCTTTTGAGTATTGTTTATAGTGGAGCTTGCTCCTATGCAGGTCTTCTGGCATTTGAAACCTATGGGGTTTTGGAGAGGTGCATAACAACCACAGAAGGGGTGTTATTTCCCAAGTATCCAGCCATCTCTGCAATAACATTAGCCTAATTGGGACTTTGTCATATTTCTGTATAGTTGGCAGGAACAAACAGCAATGTATGTTTGAGACAGGAGCTGGAAATTGTTTGCCGAATTCTGTTCAACATGTAACTTTTTTAAAAAAGCCCCTTTCATGCCAATTTGTACAATACACTGTTGCTTTACACTAGCCTCATCAAAGCAAACATCCCTTCGCAGTTGGAGCCTGATACTGGATCTTCTCTAAACTGCTGCATTCTGTAGTTTTTATGAAGTTACAAAAACAACAAGGTCAAAGATGGCAGGAAACACGAGAAAATGCAGAGTTTTCAGACTTGGCAGGAGGCAAGAAAGGTTAAACGGTACAGGCTGATCTTGTGTAATAGCTATAAAGTAAATTGACAAGCGTTTCTGAATTAGCAGCCGCTGGTCACTTGGTTCAGCTCTGAGATGAGGTTCAGCTCTGACATGGAGATTGCTTTGACTGCTCCTGTGCCAGGACCCCACTGCAAGGGGTTGACACTGCTCCTTGAGCACATTTCTCTTCTCTTTCAAATGGTTTCTAAATCTAGAGATAAAACATTTTCTGGGAAGGAAGGAAGAAAGAGAAACAAGCAATACATTTTCCAGTTCTCTGGCAGAAGATGTGCCTGTGGTAATGTCCTGGTGCATCAGACAGAAAAATGGTAATGCTCTGCCTTCTATCTGTTTAAATAGAAAAAACGAGCAAATGAGAAATAAGCATAAATAAACCATTGTGGCCTAATACTCTGCCCACAACAGGTAATCAAACTGCAAGCCAATGATGGCAAGGCTTCACAAGTTCACCAGTTTGTGTCTGACCAGGTATGGGTGTAAGTGTGTTGAAACTAGTATTTATTTTGGAATCTCTGTGCTTAAGCTACAAATCTTTCAGGATGAGTGGTTTTCTTTTTCTGCAAGATACATATTTGTTCAAGTGCTGCAGTGAGACAGATAGCAAGAGAAGATATGCATCAACTTCTCTGCAATACTCAGCGTTTTGAATTTGTGGCACTGTGGTTCACAGAGCTAGTAAGGGGAAACATGGACAAATGAATTTGAAACAATTTAAAGAGAAAATTGTATGTGCATAGGAACTGTAAGGTTCATTTTCCGTATGCTAGCAGAGCTGCATAGGAGAATCAATAACTATATATCACTATCTTTATCTCACATGTACTATAAAAAACTCAGCTGTCTGTAGCAATTTCTTGGCTTATCACTGCTGTTACTAGAGGGGGTTTTTTTGTTTGTTGGTCTTTTCAAATGGGTTAGTCAAAAGACTCTTCAAATCAGACTCAGAGTACTGTTGCAAGAATGCATTTTTGCTATTACCAAAATACTCCTAACCAACAGAAATAATTCTATTCCACTTCATATTCAAAATAATTCTTCTTCTACTGGTTAAAATCATGCATAGATTCTGAGTGTCCTAGGACTAAAAAAATTGTTACAAGATACAAAATTAAAGCAATTCAAAACCATCAAACTGTTGAAATATTTCCAGAAGCAGACAACCAGAATAGTGAGGAGTCTCGAGGGCGAGACTTATGAGGAGTGGCTTAGTCCATTTGGTTTGTTTGGCTTGACAAAGAGAAAACTGAAAGATGACTGCATAGCGGTTTACAACTTCCTAAGGGGGAGGGAGGGAGCAGTGGAAGGGGAGATATTTATCTCCTCTCTGTGGTCACCAAAGATAGAACACAAGGAAATGAAATAAAAATGCATCAAGGGAAGTTCAAACTTAATTTTAGGAAAAGGTTCACTGAGAGGGATGTTGGTCCATGGAACGAGTTCCCCAGGGAAGTGGTCATGGCACCAACCTTGTCAAAATGTCTTCAAGGAGCAATTGGATGATATTCTTAGTCACATGATTTAGTCTCAGGTAGTTCTACAAGGAGCAGGGTGTTGGACTAGATGATCCTTACCAGTTCCTTCCAATTTGAAACATTCTGTGATTATATGGTCCTATACGTTGCAACTTTCACAGCTTGTTTTGGAAGGGAGAAACACTAGACCACACCAAATGCTTTGTTATATCTCTGATTCCCATTCACTCTCTCTTCTGTTCTGATTCATTAAAATGTGAACTTCTTCTAATGCTGAGCATTTCTACTAATAATTAAGTTAGTCACCTACACTTACTTGATAGAAGTTATATTTTTCTGTTACTCCCTTTTCAGGCTCTATATAGGTAGATGACCAAGGTATGTATGGTATACATATGGCGTTATCCAACCCTGGAAGAATAATTTTACTGTGATTTTCATGCAGCCCATATCAACTATGCTGTTTCTACAGGGTACCAGGGCTTGGACAGATACAAAACACACCACTTTGTCTAGATGTAACCTGATAATCCATGTTTAACATCATGACTGAAATGTAAGAATGTGGTTTAAGAATGGTAAGTCCCAATATAGTGCTCCCACTGGCACTTGCTTCCACTCCCTGTAGTAGGAAGTTCTAAAGCCAAAGATCGCAGGAACAATTTACTGGAAACAGCAATGAGATAAGCAAACAAACAATAACAGCAGCTATATTAATAACAAATTGTACAAAGACAAATTTATTTACATGCAAAGTATTCACCAAGCCTGGAACAACAAAAATCAATGGTGACTGGATTTCCCTACACCACCGCACTTTTTTCTTGACTGCAAGCCATGCACTTTAAAGTCTTTAAATCTGTGGAAGGCTTCTTCTTCATTCTTTGACTCATTTTTAATGACCCTTTTGATTTTTCTTCAGTTTTTTACTACATTTTTTTTAAAAACAGGGCATCAAAAATCCCTAGAGGATTCCAAGCCTGACATCTTAATGTCATATAAAGAAGCAAAAAGCTTCTTGCTACTTCCATTTCCTGTACCTATTAATACACCAAAGGACTACATTGCCTTTTTTAGTCACAAACATTTCAAAGGAATCTTTTATTTTGTGTGTTTCCCATCCCTATTCTGAATTCTTTTTATTATATCTGTAGCCTTACACTTAGCCATACTAAAAAATTTTCAATTTCAAACAGGACACCTTGAAAAAATAAATCATATTGCTCTGTCTTCATGTCCACATAACCATGCATAGAAGACTGCAAAACATTTGTTGTGCCAGATCACCCCCTTTCTTACATCCTAATTTCTGGCATGTCCCGAGTACTCTTTTATTACTAGAGATATTATTTTCAATGATCCTATTGATCAGACTATTTTAGACAAAAGTTGCAGAGATGCACCTTTTTTTCCACTTCCATGCTAACATAGAAATAAACATTGCAAAAAGCCTGAATGCTTCTCAGAATTTTTAATTCTCTCAACCTTCACTGGGCAGTAAGTCAAACCTTATATTGCTTGCTGAGTGTTACAAATATTTAACTTTTTGTTAGAAACTGAGACTACACAGAACATAATATGAAACACAGTTACTAGTTGAAAGCATTAGAGGGACTTAAAGACTTCCAGACTTAATTGCAAATTTACACTTGATGAACAATCTAGTATATGATTTTTTCAGGAAGTCTGACATGCTACAGAATGTAGGAGCAAATGTATTCCATGTCATGCAAGCTCTCTATACTACTTGTGAAAAAATATGTTATTCCAGCTTCAAAAGTCAATAACATTTAAATTAATTGCTATCTGAATTTTTCCTTCTCTGACTTTATAAATTTATCTCTGAAGAATACTGCTTTTTATGGACAGATTTCAAATTCTTATTCTCCTGGACATATTTCTTATTTTCTGTTTTCATTAAGCTATTACGTTAGTCATATAATGAGTGTTTTTTCTCATTAAAATGAGTCAATTTTCCTTGGCTCTAGTTCTTTTTCATTTTTGATTATTGTTTCACTGACACTGTCTACTGTCAAGTTCACTGGCCATGCTTGTGTATAGGAGGGTGGAGAGGAAGTGAATGGGTTAGCATACAGCTTTCCTTGACCACGGAAGCTCACTCTACTGTGGAATTTATTATATAGACACAGCACAGTTATCTTCCTGCAGAAAAGCATTATATGTAAGCGATGAAACTTTGTATAAAAATGCCAGTTTCCTAGAATACTCTTGTTCTCTTTCCAAGGTGTAACATAAATAATTCTTCATGATATTTTTTTTTTAATCAAATCATATGGTGTCTTTTATAAATTATCTAAAGGCAATTTGTGTACAGCCAGCTTACACATCCCCTACAGCTTCGTGCTGAAAAAGTTTAAATGCTTCATTTTTGGAGACTCTGGTCAATTGTGGTCAGTTAGTCATTTTTCATTGTGTCTTTTGGTATTTTCAGGCCTTAAGTAAAAATGTTGAATGGTATTTATGTTATGGTTTTCTGTGACACTATCACACTAAGAACTAGATTATGGTTCTCAATAAATAGAAAACTACTTGACCAAAAGTGACATTTGTTAAAGTTACTAACAAGTTTACTTTTGACTTTGTTCTGGAGTGAAGCAAAAATCCCCACCAAAATATGGAGGAGGGGAGGGAGGGTGGGGAAAGGAAGCTGAAAACAACAATGTTCTCAGCTAAATATCCAACAGGAATATTGATCTAGTTGAGGAGTCTGTAAACAAAGGTATTGCCACAATAGTATCAGTACTATATTGGGTGCCCAATAATCAACTACGTACCAATTTAATTGAAAAACATCTCATTGTCACAACAGATGCTCAGTTTGAGGTCAACACATTGAAAAGATTCAGAACGTTCTGGAAAAGTTCAATAAGACCCTATCACCCGATCTCCTCACGAATGATTAATGAACAGTCATCCAAATAAGCTACCTGGAGCATAGCTGACTAAGGCGAGGTCGTTGAACAGATAAATGTGGATGGTAGCAAATTTTTCAAGGGTTATCTTTGACAAAATAGTTTATTCTAAGTATTTTATCTAAATCTGCACTAACCTGCACTCCTTTGCTGCTGGAATTTGCCTTATAATGTTCCTCAAGAAGTAGGCTCTCAATGGATATTCCTTTTACTTGTAGACACAGTATAATTAAGCTTTCATGTTTCTTTTGGGTTTACATATACTTTATATATGAGTAATTACATATTAAATAAGTATTCTCAAACTTGGAGTTATGTCTATTCTCTTTTCTTTATGTAGGCTCTGCAGTTCTTCTTCAGCTGATCAGATGATCTTTTTCTGCTTTTGTGTCTTTTTCTGTGAAAAAATCCCCAGATTTCCTCTGGCACAATGGACTTTCTATTCCTTGTGAAGTGACAGTGTGCCTTTTCAACTCAGTCGTGGACTTAAAAAATAAGATTATGGTGTAGGCTCTTCATGATGGTCTGAGTTCAAGGGATCAAAAGGAGACAAAAAAAACCTCCAACGAACAACAAGCCCCATTTCCAGAATTTCAAGTATGCCGAAGCTCAGAGAACAGAGACACCAACTGAATTATAACAGTTTTCTCTGACTTAAGGTTTGTATAATTTAATACTTCCAAGGGTAGAAAAATGCATTTATTAATTTACAAGGAAAAGATTAATTTATTTCAGCTCTACCAGATTTTCCTTGTGAATTGGCTCTTACAATGCACATGCATTTAATACCAAACAAATCACATGCCAACATACTCTCTATTTTTACCTACTGTTATCTGATACATGGATTGGATCAAATCAATATTTATTATTTACCACAGACTCAGCTAAAGTCACAGGATGAATCTATGCCTTGTGTAACTTTGAACAGAGAAGGGATCTTTTCAATGCTTTTGGAATAGTCCTAGCACAGAACTGTTTTTTCTCTACTTCCTATTAAAGGTCACACTGAAAAAGACAGACCAGAAATGCTTAGCACAGTGACTGCACCCTGTAGCACAAGGTTGTCACACTGACTAACCCTCTGCAAACATATCCTCTATGCACCTTTCCTTGTTCAATGAGAGAGGAATGCTTTTCCCAGTGAAAGCTGTGCAACCCAAATGTTACACTTTGGAAGGTGGTCCGAATCTCCAGTCATTATTTCATGGCTGACTTTTCCTACACACTATGAACCACCACTGCTCTACTCCCTCTCAAACACTCTCAGGCACCTTTTTAGATAAGACAGTTCCAACAATCATGCTTATGTGGTCTGTCAACACAATTCCAGCTGCACATGAAAACAGGGAGGAATCAACCTGACTAGTGTAAACTAGCATTTGCCAGCTGAAAATCTATCCCAGCACACTTAAAATCCTGCTGTACCCTCCAAAAAGCGGAAGGACTTTTTTATAAAATTTAAAGTTTTCTGCTGCACTACTAATAAAATCAAAATATGTGACAGAGTTTTGCAGAAGGGAGCATCTATGAAAAGCATCATAGATGCGGGAATCAATGGGACATTAATATACAAATACATAATTGTATGTTTACTTCCTGATTCATTATTTACCAGTTTGGGAAGGGGGGGGGGGAACCCAAACCAAACCAGTTTAGTTTGTAATATTATTAGATTAAAATAATCCATGATAGTGCTCAGAGTTTTCAGATTCCAGATGAAGTCCATGTAATCTCTCTATGCACAGACATACATTCCTAAGAACAACACATATTTATATGATGAAACTACAATCTTTGGATTTGAATGTAGCAAAGAAAAATAGTCTATCTGATTATTTTATACCCTCTCCTTACTATCAAACTTCTTGATTAGAACCATTTTGGCAACTGATTAACCACCTGAAGAACACAAAGAGAAGGTAGGAAAAAATCTTATTACCATTATCATTTTCAGGTAAGAGTAAGATAATCTATAGTAAAAATATATTCTGACACAAGGCACAGAATGCACAATAATTTATCAAGTTATTAAAAAGAAAATATTAAATACTCATCTTCTAATGAAAAATTAATTTCACAGTCACTTAGCACAAGTACTATTTTCAGCATACCGACAAAGTCAGCATTTTTAAAGAGATAAAAAATGTTTAAGGAAATCAAGAATATATGGGTTATTTACTAACTATACATAAAGCTAGGTCACAGAATATGCAGAAATATGTTAAATGAAAGCATCAGTCTGAATGACTTTATTTCTGCTCCATTTTTATCTCATGCTTTTAATTTGTGTGCTTTGCTTATGTTTTGTTAGGTGGTTGTTGTGGTGGGATTCTCTCTACCTGTCATTCCTTTGTTATATAAAATATCTAGCATATTTCACTAAAGCAGACAGTATTTGAAAGGCAAAATAGCTGAGCAATGACAGCTTCCTCTGTTGTGCACCAGGGTAGCTGAAGCCTGGAAGTTTTCTTTAAAGCCTTTATAGTGAGAATGTTGTTGAACACCCCTTGAAGTAAAGAAATAATGATGGCTTGTTCTGTTTCTGTTCCAATGTCAACACCTTTTTGATAATAGACTATATTTCCATTCTTTTTGTCATGCCTTCATCATCATTAATAATGTAACATCTCAGGAAATCAAAAAGTATTTTTAATTAGAAGAAAATTAAGTACAATTTGCATGGCTGTACAAGAAGAAAATGCTTCTAATTTCTTGGGGGCATCGTGGGGGCAGTGAAAGTCTGATCTCATAGAGAAAAAAAGACTACAGAAACATATCTATAATAGGATTAGGCTGGAACATGGATAAAAGCGTTTTTTCACATTGCATCATGCCTCCAGGAATAGCATTGACACTAATGGCATTTAATAGCGACAATAGAGTAACAAGTCATATAACTTTTGTACAAGTTATTTGAATTAATTTACATAGAGTTTTCGCAAAAATTTTAGTCTTTTCCAATGTGATTGCAGTAGACATAGGCACTTGTGCTTGTACAGGGAAGGGAAGGGCAGTAGAAGTCTTGGAGTGGTTTGTTTTATGAAAATGACCTACTGGTATCAGACATGAATATTAACAAAGAAAAGTAATCCTGGGCACTGAAGGCACTGAATTCTGTTCTCTAAGGCAGTGTTTAATTTTTTTTTTTTTTAAGTTAGTGAAGTTATTTACATTTCGAAAATCCAAGAAAAGAGACAAAAACTAAGCAAGTGATTTGACCAAAATGCCTGAAGTAGTCCACAGGACTGCTGAAAGGCTCTCGCATGTTCAAGGATTATTACCTTAGTGCTTCTCCATATGGCTTTTGGGAGACAGACAAGTAAAAATTATGCCTTCAGGTATTAGATCCCTAGGACATCTTCAGTAACAGTTTTTATTTTGAAAAATATAATAATATCCACTCTTTTGAAACTTTTTCTCACCAGTTATATTTAACTTGTACCTGAGAGTAAGCACTGAAACCATCTAGCTGAATTGGTAAGAACAGTCCAGATGGAAGGAGAAAAGGAACACTCAAACTCACTCTGAGAACAGACATGTCCCCTGAGTGAAAGAACCTCTTCTTGGGCTTCTGCAAGGACCACACCAAAACTGGTTATCTGCCTGCTAAAACCAGATCAGCAGCCAGTTAAACATCTCACTGTTTTATGGGTTCTCTTTTATAGAGCTGTTGTTTCAGAATGGATAGCATTTCCTCTGAAAGTTGTCTGATCATTTATTAACCCTTTCTTTGCCCCAAATGAAAGCACAAGAATGTATGACACAAGTTTGAAAGAAAATATCTTTAGGTGTTGGCTAGTATCCTGTAAGGGAAGTAATTATAGGACATGCAAAGAACTGTTGACTTGTATGAGGGAGAGAGCTGGTTTTGTCAATTTCTAAATAGGGAATTATACTTCTTTTCCCTAAACTGATGTTACTGAACTGGAAGTCAGGGCCTGAAATAATCAGCCTCTGCCCTCCCAGCAAAAGTTCAGGATGGTGAGTCAAGGGCTGGCAGGTGCCAGTACTTTGCCCTTTTAAGTTTCAGCCCTGCCACTGAGCTCGCTGAGGACCCACCTAATCTCTTCCCCTTGAAATCATCTTTCAGAAAATTTGTGCATGCACACTTTCCCCACCAGACAAAGTTAAAAAGCATAGTTTCATTGATCCACACAGAAAACAAGTTCTTTATCATTTTAAAACCCTTCCAGACCAATGTGGTTTCAATTCCAGTCATACAGTTGGTAGCATTCACAGCAGCATTGGATTACTTTCAGCATTTGGAAGTAAAATCCACCTGGGAGGTCTAAGGGGAGTCTGTGAGCTGTGATACCCAGACTTCAAGCTTTAGAAATTTTGAATGTCATTCCTCAATAGTCAAGGACCTGTTTATTGTAAGTGACCAGTGGAATTGTAGCATTCAGTCCTCAGTAAATTATGGATTTCTATACTTGGCAGGATGTTTTGGAATATTTCCATTTACTTTTGTCTATTCTAAAATACCAATTTAACGTAATGTCTAAAAAGATAAGTGAGTGCATTGCCTTCTTAAATATACCCAGGTGTTAGCCTCCACAAAGCATTTAACTTCAGTTGGTACTAAAAACCAAATTGACCTGGAAGGATATATTTGGATTTCTAAAGAAATATATGCTAAATTACTTCAGGGAACTGAATTTGCAGCTCAGCTCAAACAGTAATTTTCTCTATTGGCAGTGGCATAAAGAGACATCCGCTTCCCTTGTAACATATGCTCTTCTGGATGACCTTTGGCAAGTTTCACTGGATCATGTGAGTGTTGCAAAAGACAGTGCTGCCATAAATAGGCAAACAAATCCCTGAAGGGATCTCATTTTAAAATTTGCTTTCTGCAGATTAACAGAGTTGGAGATACTGATACTCACATTGAATATTCCTTGAGAATTGTACATCAATGCTATGATTATTTATATGCAGAAATCTATCAGAATTTCAATTACTTTGTTGTGAATGAAGAATGGAAATACTCCAAGCATTTCTTGGTCAACCTGTGAGATATTTTTGGTGATCACTTCATTTTGCAGAGAAGCAATTTCACAAGCTTGCCTGCATTAGTGTTTGTATGGCTTCCAGACTATAACAAAACATCAGCCTGCAGTTTTGCTGAATATTTCTTGAAATTCCTTGATCATCTGTAATGGTTCCAAACCCAGAAGCAGCTAACAATCTATATGACAGGTACTGATGGAAACCCCAAGAGATATTTTGACCTTGCAATTATTTTTACTTTAGTAACTGATTAATATCATTCTAACTAATGCTGTCTTTTCTAGAAGATATTATATTTTTATTTTAAAAGCCTGCTTCCATGACTTAAAAATAAAGTGAAGCAAAACTATACCCAGAGTTTAATTTTGACCTAATTTAGCAACTTTTTTGTTCTAAAACAAATGAGATTATTTGAAATGACACTTCACAAAATTCAAAAATTCCCTTACTATTTTTAGCTCTTTGTATGAATAGGTACAAATTTGGCTTATCAGCTTCACTGGGTTTACAGATGTTTGCAAATTGTATTATGACAGGTGGTATTGACGTTCATTTGGCTTAGAGATTCACATGGAGAATAGAGAAATTTGTAGTTCCCTTGGAAGACTAGCACAAACTCAATATTGCACAGAAATGCTACGGGGCGGAGCAAACCTCATCCCTCTCTGTTTACCCCCTGTAAGCAACAGAATAGGATTTCTCTGTAGCTTTTGAAAGCATGTAGTGACAGGACAAGAGGGAATGGTTTTAAAGTGAAAAAGTGTAGATTTACGTTATATATTAGGAATACATTCATTACTGTGAGGGTGCTGAGGCACTGGAACAGGTTGTCTGGAGAAGCTGTGCATGCCCCATCCCTGGAAGTGTTCAAGGACAAGCTGGCTTGGGTTTTGAGTAACCACCTACCATGTCCTCTCTGATCTCTGTCTCTCTCAGAAATAATTTTCATCTCAAATTATATCAATGAAAGTCAAGTTTTTTCTCCCAAGGGGAGATGTGTTCCCATTGTGGTGGTTTTAAATAAATTGTACGAGCTTTTTTAGATACGACTTAGAGAAACATTACAAAGCTTCCTAATAGGATTTAATTGTCTAAGGGAGAATTAAATATTAGAAGGTGTAATGGTCATTCCTACATTAAAAAAAAAATTCTGTGATTCTAAGGAGTACTTACTTGTAAAACCTTTCTAAGTACAATAAACCATTCCAGGTCCCAAACTGCTAAAAGAAGTTAGCTTCTTTAGTCAGATTACTATGACTTGTGCTTCCTATTCCCATCATTACCAGGAAACAGAAGAAAAGATTAAAGAAAGAGAACGTGTTAGTGGAATCTCAGGCAATGTTTTCTGTGTTGTACAGCTTGCCTGTGAAACACAATTCTAAGCAAATCTGTAAAGTGGTTTATTTCATAATTTTCTTGAAGCACAAAGGCTAAACATGCATTTTAATTGGTACACAAGTGAAATGATGGACCCCTTTCACTCCTAATCTCCATAGTCAACATTATATTCTGGCCTTCAGAGTGTATATGTATTACATAAAATTGTGGGTCACCCTGCACAGGGCAAAGGGCTTCCTGCAAAGCTCTCTCGGAGATTTCAGATCAGATGCTAGTGAGGAGACCAAGGAAAGCAGTTTCTTTTTTAATAACTCAAGAAAATTAGCACTTAAGTGAGCAAGGACCCCAGTGACATCTCTTTGCTAATTATCCCCAAATCTTCCCCAACCCCACAGTTTGATGCAGGGATATCAAAGGTCAGAGCAATGGAGATTTGTGCCTGTTTTGCAAGGGACAAAGACCAGTGCTTGACTTGCACAAGAAAATTCATAGGTAGAATATCCCAAATACCTTATTTCTTCTTATAAAGGTCTGTCATTTGGAAATGTAATTCTGCTGTGATTTACAAAAGTGTAAGGACTTTGAGCCAGTGTCCACATATTCCACTTTTTCAATAGTGTGAAGCACAGCATCAGCACTCACTGACCAATAGTAACTGCACCAAATCAGTTTAGGTTTTCTCTACACATACGGTAGATCAAATGACTTTATTGCATGTTTTGTTGCTTTTAAAAATATTTAACTGTGAAAAATCTCTGTTGATTTAGTATATATAGAAAAATATTTTCCTGTAATTTGTTGAACTACCTAATTCTGTTTTATTGCAACATTGTGTGAGAGAGTACAACAGGAACAACAATGATGTGTTAGGATAAAATTTTTAAGATACATTCGCTAAAACAATGTCATCAGTATGCTCAAAAGAACTAAATAAACCGCATGTTAAATTTAGACCATTTACAGATGCACACTACTTTGTTTTCTGAACATGTTATGGACATTTTAGCATACTTTAAATTGAAAGTCACAGGACTAATTTTGAATTTAAAGTGAGTTGCAGTCTCCAGATGCCTCTGAAGTATCCTTTACGCCTAGAATTCTTGTGAAAGAATCTTACTTACATAACCAGTATCATATGAAAATGCATATGTACTGCCACAGAAGAGAAAAAGTAAATCTAATACTAGCAAAAATTGATGAAAGGGGTTTTATTTGACATCTAACTTACTGTTTGCAAATCAATTTTAAGAACTGTGTGAGGAAAAAGTAAAAAGCAACCACAGCTTCATTTTTCTGGTGGGGTTTGTAAGTAGACTTTAGTTCTTGATAGATTTACAACATGATACATTTAAAATTTCAAATTTATTTTGTTACACATAGCCATGGAGTTCAGGGATATTCTTTTCGAGGCATGAAAGAGTAATGGCTGGTGAAACTGCAGATTTGATAAAAACAATAGCTTCCTTTTTGAAACAGTTTCATTGGTTTTAACCTGGTTTTTCTTTGCTATATCTATACATTAATATTCCTGCTAAATAAAGGGGCCTAGGTTTGTAATACTTTGTGGTTTCTTCAGTTCCAGTTGTCTTTGAAAACATTGGGGAACTTTTTACTTGCTAAACAACACACATACAGAAATAATCTAAGGAAGGAAATCAGAGTTTGCATAGATTTCATGTTTGGCAGCCAAAAAACACAGGAAGATCAAACATGTACAGGAAAATTCTGAGTGGGAGGAAGTGAGGGAGACAGGGCATGAAACACTTCAATTTTCATATGCTGCTATAAAAGGTAAACAAGCAAGCAAATGTACTCTTATATCTGTAGAGAGATGTGTTACAGCTGCAGCACTGATCATCAGAATGTTTGTATGCTGAATGGTTTTGCTTCTGCATGTGAAGCGTCATTATGCAGTGGAGGTATTGAGGATGTGGGATATTAACTCAGGCATCTAGAGAGAAAAAAAGACATTAGAAATTCTATTAACTGAGTAATGACTTTAATTTTGATTTTGAAGAGGAATAATGGTGACTGACAAACACTGTAAAAAAAAGCTGTACTGAGCCCTGATTCTTCACAGGAAAAAGCACCCAACATATTTCTAAAACAAAGATAATTTGGACTCCTGACCCACCTTTCTCCCTAACAAAGGTCATTGAGAGCAGAACCAAATTGTGTCTTGCTTACTTGTTGCCCCACTCCAATTTTAATTTCTGCTTTTGTATTTCCTGATAGTCCTGGAGGATTAAGACATATTGCTAGAAAATAAGAGTTGTCTGCTCAAGTACTCAGAGACTGGCAAGAATCCCTGTAATCTTGATAAGAGAGTTTGACCAGGTCAGATACATCCATATCCATCTAGCCTGTATTTGTTTTTCAAGAAGATGCCTAAGAAAGAGTGCAAGGACATACCAGAGTATTTCACACTGTCATCATTCCAGTACTGTAAAGATTGAGGTAGTCAGGGCAAATCACTGGCTCTGCTTTGAGCTGAATTCAGCACATATATCGTGAAGAACGATGCTCCATGTTGTGAAGTTTAACGGTTTATTAATGAAGAAAAATTAACAATTAGGGATGCCCACAATACAAAGACACAGCGCTAGGTGTGTGGCTGATCTGGCCAGTAGCATATCGCCCAGACCCTGTGCACCTACTTTTATACCCTTCTAATGTCAATCAGGAGGCCTTGATACATTTATCCAGTCAGGGGTTCTGAAGTTCCCGGCCCACTGCCCATTTAAGACAGCCTGACCTAGTCCCGCCCCCATGGAGCATGCCTGGTTGTGAGACTGGGAGGGATCTTACCCTGACTGGCGTCCTGATTGACACATTACAGAGATCTTTCTAGAAGGTTGCCATGGATCTCTGGCAGCCATTTTGTCCCTATTATATTTATTGAACTTTTTATTAAAATAATGAAAAACCCCTGCCAGAGTAATACTTGATTGTGATTCTCCCTCAGATTTTAAAACAATAGGATTACAGGTTTCTTCAGGACTCTAGGATTGTTCTCCAAGGGATAGGGTGGACATCGTAGAGATTTCCGTGACCTTGGGGTAAATGCTCAGCAAGCCGTGGTGAATATTCAAAAATCTAAAACTGGTATGTCTTGATTGGACCGTAGACATATAAGCAATTTGAAATAAAAGTTTCCTTTAACATGACAACATTATAACATACAATCAACATTATAACATACTATTAACTTATGAACTGAAGTAATTAACCAATCAACTTATTAACCTTGTTAACAATTTAAATATACGAAAGTCACCTTTAACTTTGGTTGTTTATAACATATATTATGTAAGACTTGAGCTGCCTGAGAGTCTGAGGAGCTCCAGGTGCCCTCCACAAGACACAAATCTCATGCACCACCCTGGTCACAGTGAAACCATTAGCACCGACCACATGCTGATCTGCCACAGAAATTTCCTCTCCAAAACTGACCTACTGATTTATTTTAAAATTATTACAAGGACAGGCAATCTTTCACAGAAGCTGTTTGAAATATCCTCTTGAACTAAGAAATAAAAAGACACTGCATGGACTTAGATATCCGCCTGTTTTAAAGAAAGACTGGAAATGTCACTTAGAAATGTAATACCTGTACTGATCTAATACATTCAGATTTTAGAGAAGTGGGATTTCAGCTCTGTTTGTGTCCCAAATTTCCTGGTGAATAACTGAAATAGCTGCAAGCTACATGCAGTTCAACAACCTCAGCAGCTCTGGGCCCTTTGTGCCAGCTCTATTATATGGAGGGCTGAGATGCTGAATTCATCCAAGTACCAAGGAGTGCTGACCCTGGGCAGGCATCCCTAGCCAGATTTTAAGTAATCAGACTGGCAAGCAACATTTCTGGGATCTCTACTTACCAACAAGCCTACAACTACTTTCCAGTAGCGATTGCTTCCATCACGTATTTGGCACACTCCAAAGACCTGAAGATGGGAACCAGTTGGACAATTTGGCAACACTCATATCTCATAAAGGTTCATTTTAAAGGGATGGGTAGATAATATGCCTTTCTCATTTTTTGTAGACTAATATTGAGATAAAGAAAACCTGCCAAAACTTATCCCCTTCCACACATAGCTCATAATCCAACCCTATCCCCCAGATGAACAAGGCACCAGGCAGAGAGAGGAGTCAGCTGTGGAGCTTAAACTGGTTTGATCTTCCCCCAAACCTGTGCATGATTTACTACTCTGGATGGATCCTTACAACTCTGTGAGGCCTGGTAAGATTAATCCAAGACTAAAGTGCTGGTTGATGTCATAATGAGATCTCTCTCAGTGAATTTTCAAAGTTTTTGGTAATCTAGAGGGGTCCCAGTCAACTGGAAGTTGGCAAATGTTGCGATAATTTTCAAGAAGGGTAAGAAGGATTACCTTGGTAATAGCCATATCTTTAAAACACAGGAGTTCAGGAAAGTGACCTATCTCAGGGCATATATTCTACAAATCAGATATCTCTCTAACTTTACTGGCATGTAACCTTAGCTAACAAAAATTAAATTTGCAATTGTAATATTTTTGCATCTTTTGAAAGTGTACTACATCCATAGAATACGTGAATCTTTGAATATACTTGAAGTATTAAGATTTTGATCAAGCGAGCACCATAGGAACTGAGGCACTTACTATTATTTTGGAAATACACCCTTTTTTGTTTGGGCTGCATGGAATTCATGCACTAAACTCTGGGATGCACCACCACTGGGATTTCAAACCTCAGATACAGCTCTTAGCAGCTCATTAGCTGTGGGATGGCATTAGAAATTAGGTTGGGGACCACTGGCACAAAATAGGATTTAACAGTTTACTAATGCCTTGATGAAGGCTTTAAGGATGTCAGTGGCATTTGAAAAATGTCAGTGGCAAATAGGAACATTCTGTATTTACTAACTGTAGCTTAGATACTTTGCTGGGTTGAGATGCAGTTTAACACATCAGAGAATGGACATAAGAGAAAAGTCCATTAAAAAAATTAAAACTCATTTCTTTCAGGACATAGCTGACATTTGCTGATCATCAGAACAGATTAGAGTGGTTTCTGGTTGTTGTCATGGAGCTAGCCAGAGGGGAAGAGCTATGGTGCATAGTCCTTACCTGCATTCCCACAAATGTGAACCATGCCTCAAATGTACAAGGTAAATTCTGTTTTCACCAAGAGCATTAGGTGTTCAGATGAGGGACAGATATTTTCAGACATTATATTATTGGGTTTTTGCCATGGGTTAGAGAGCTGCAAAGATGAGAGCAACCAAGAAACTATCTCCAGGTGTTCAAATATGAGTTAGGAATAGCTGTGTTTACCAGGGTCGAGGAAAGGACTGTGCTGGGGGAGGCTCAGTGCCTGATGTACCAAGGCTGCAAATACTCCTGCTACAAGAATACCATGGTACACTATGGCATGCTTAGAAGCAAGTGGCTTAATAGATTTTACTGAATGGATCAAGGGGAAAATAACCAGCAGCCTGGATGACACTTACGTTCCTGGAGCTCTAGTGCTTAGCTATGTAACTGAACAATAGAAACATGAAAATAGCAGTTTCCCTGGCAACAAACGTAAATGTGCGGTTGCCTAAAAACCTACATCTAGGTTCAGGGCCAAGGCGTATCACTACTAATATTGAATGTCTTATTTTAATGCATTTGACATTCAATGCTTGCTTTTAAATAAGGGGCAGCCTCATAAGTGATGTCAGATGGTCAAAGCTCAGAATTCTGCAATAAGCTGAAATAATAAGAGATCTACTATAAAGTTCTAGTGACGGAATTGAAGTTTTATTAAGTATTCAAGGCCAGGTGGCATGGGGGTCTGGTCTAGGGGAAGGTGTCCCTGACTGTCACTGCAGGGGAGTTGCAATGAGATGTTCTTTAAGGTCCAGATCATTCTATGATTCCATGATTCTTTGAACTTCTTCCTTCATTGATAAGAAATAAGTACAGACACAATGATACATCATTAAAGTCAGTGGAAAGCTCAGACCTTTTCTCAAACTCATAGTCATCATTACATTTAGCTTTATTTATTGAAGATCTTTGTTCATGCTTCTAGGAGTTCAGTTTCTTTTCTTATCCAAAGGACATGATTGTCCTTCAGCTTCCTGTCAGTAGTGGAAGCTGAGTTTCCTCTGACTTTTGTGAATGCTACTGTGGTGTAATGATAACTAAAAGCAATTGAAGCAGCTGGTGTATTGTTAACTTACAATCTGTACTTTGCCTTCTATCCTAGCTTAATCTATCCTATGACCTTTTTTAACTAGCAAGCTTCAAGCACCTACAGTTTAAAAAGTAGCGGTGAAGTGATTTATACTGCCTCTCAGGAGTCTGGCTCTCAGAAGTAATCACGGAAGATTCCTATTTTAACACATTGCAAGTGCTGCTGCAACATCTCCTTCTTCCAGACACCAACATGTGTCCAAACTATCTGACAAGGTGTTGAGAGACATTCAATTAGTTTAAACACCACCACATTCAGGTGAATTAAGATGCAAATTCCACCACTTCTTGTTGTTGCTCTCCACAGTCTATTGTTCTTCTACTTTGGTCTGGAAAAAACACTGCAGGCAAAAAGCTTTGACAACTATTAAGTAAGAGGTTAACTTTGTTCTGCTCTCTCTATATATTCAGAGACTTCTCTGTTCCTTGCAACTGGTTTTTTCCCTAGTACCCTGGCCATATGGTCAGAGATGACTGCACTGTACAAACAGTGTGAGGCACACAGCAGAAAGAAGGCATTCATATTTTAAAGACATCAAAACTGTTCCCAATGACAGTCCTCAGAGTGAGGTGTGTTGTACAGTAGCATCCTTCCACAGGTGCAAACTGCAGTGAGTTTGCATCAACCAAGGTATAGAAACTAAACACGGTTTAAAAAACAAACACAATTAAGTGTTTGTAGGCATTTGGGATGACTCATTTGCAGAACAACAGAATATAAATACTCTATGAGACAGGCAGTCAGAGATTATAAGATATTATATATTAATAGAAGGGCATTCAAATATACTTGGTTCCCGCATAACCTGCATACAACATAAGTATATGATAGATGAAAGCCATTCAATAATTGCAAGTAATTACCACATTTACGTTCCCTGTAGACTGTGATTGCCTGCTTGAGGAAATATTTGCAAGTTGGTTTGGCATGCGTAAAAAAACAATTCTTCATTTTTTGTTTTCCATAGGAAAATGTCTTTCTGCTTATCTCTCTCCCTTTGAGTTTATTTGATAAGTTTGTCAATACAAGTGCACACAGCTGTAGTTGAAGAGCATCTGAGAGGCATGTCTGTGCCAATGCATGAAAAGGGGAATTAAGTACATTTTGAAAAGGCAAAGTCATTGAAGCTGCCAAAGCTTTGACTATACAAGCTTTGATTTTCAGCTCATAGTAGCAGACTAAGCTGACAGGATCAGAGCACTTCTCAAGTTTGCTTTTGGGGGGAGAGAGCAGGGAGGAGATCTGGCAATGTGGTTTGGAGCTAAATGGCAGGATTTTAAGAATAAAATGCACGTCTACCACCAAACTATTTAAATAATGGATTGTAAGTACATTTCAAACCATCTAGAATAGCAAGAGGTTTTCTAAAGGTTACATCACACTTACAGCTGAAAATTTCTATTGTCACCTTCAATGCAAATTTCTTTCTACTATTATGTGTAGTTCAATGTGAGCCACTCTCTCTTCTGTATGTATCCAGGATAAATTAAGAGGCACTGAACTGGAGAGATCTTACATTTTCAAAGGATGTGTCCTCAGCTGTAAAACTGAATTACAGTACTTACCTGCCTGCAGAAAGACTACTTTTCTGTGGAGTCTTCCAGACAAGATGTGATGACTGCATGGCACTGCATGCAACACTGAAATCCTGCGTCTTGCCACAAAAAGTTCTGAGCTGGCACAGAGCATGAACTTGATGTTATAACCTTCCATCAATGTGAGTAGTCATTTTTCATGTGAGACCATTCTCTCTCCAGTCAAACTCAGGCACCTGTCTCTTTATTTAAGCTGCCTTCATGGGGATTGCATGCTCCAGCTGGAAAAGTCTTTGCTGGAGGTTTTCACTGTTTCAGAGGGTTTCATTCTGTCTAAATTAGGTGTTGCAATTAGAAGAGAAAATCTTTCTTAAACACCAAATAATTTTAAATACGCTCACCAAACTATGCTCCTCACTAGACACTGATATCTTTCTGATGTGTAATTTCCTTTCCCAGCAGCATTGTCAGTGGAATTATACGCTTATTAGTTCATTGCGTGAGCTTGCTTGTCTGAAAGCAACTTAAAAACATTTCAGCAGCTAAGCAAATTTAAAAGTGAATTTTTTAATGTTTTGTGTATGGATTACAGTAATTTACCAAGAACTTAGTAAATAGACAAGTATAAGAAGTCCCAAAAATGTGGTTATTACTCATTGCCCAGATCAAAAGTTACATAACTGATCCATTTATTGTTACTTTTCATATTCCATTGGCAGTAACAATAGTTCGTAATGAGTATGACTACAAAAGGAAGTGGTGGTTAGAAAAATAGTGGTCATATGTTTGTTAAAAGTACAACTTAACACATGATTGAGAGAATCTCTTTACTACCTCCTTCTCCCAATAAGGAAATGTCAGGTTAAACCTGAGTTTTTTATTATTCCCCAGATACAAATTTGATCACCCTTGCAATTCTAACCCAAACTGTTTCCTTGTCAAGTCTGCTGGAATAAAGGTCCAGTAAGCAGAACTGTGCAAAGTGCATTCAAGAATTTGAAGTGAATGAGGTAACACCTACAGTGCAGTATAGAACTCTGCTATCAGCGCTACAGTCCATAAGCCTCTGCTTTTGCTACTGTCCATAAAGGAAGTCAGGTATCCAAGGATGCATATACTTGGGGCTGATCTCCCCCTGAACCTTTCCTGGACACCCTCCCTAAAGATTTTCGCCCTTGACCAATCATCTATCCTCTGAACAAGCACAGCTGAGGAAGCTTCTAAGAACACAGTGACATATATAAATAGGTAGATAGGTAAGTAGCTATAAAACAGAGAGTTCAAAGTAATTGCTCAAATATTAACTACTTTATTTTACAGCTTCAGTTGGTGAAATAAATCCCCACCCCTTTTTTCCTACAACAGTATTTGTAGGTACTACTTTCCTGCTATGACTAATACCTATAGTGAAAAGCAGTTTGCAGACTACAACTAGTACAGATCAGCTTAATTTTTTTACCTTAATCATATTGCTTAATTTGATAATATAATTTTGATTTATTTTATGGTGGATTTTTTTTCTTTTGTCTTTTCTCTTTGTGGAGCTTCAGAGTTTTTTGCAATTAATTAACTGTTTTTTACAATATAAGATGTCCCAGTTATTTGTTGTCCTAAAATTATTTATTCAAAATGAATTTATACAAAAATAAAGTACTAAATGATCATATTGATCATATGTCATTGTACAATAGGCTTAAACGCTCATGGTTTCTGGGTTTCAAATTTTGTTAATAGTGATTAAGATTCCTGGCTGAAATAAGGAAGTAGATTATAGTTCCAGAGATCCCTAATTTAGTGTAAGATACCTGGAAATGTTCTCAGATATTGTCAAGATTTAATTCCTTTGTCTATTTCTCTAGTTGCTAGTCAGATGTGTTCTTACCTATCTATTCTTATTGTCTGTATAATAATTCCAATCCTGCCTTACATTTCTGTGAAATCCCGTTCCCTTCTCTTTACCATGGGATTATCAAAATAGCATAGCCTTGTCATTAGACTCACATAATTTCAATCAGTTCAACTGATTAAGGAAGTGCAGTCCAAACAGGTTTAATAGTTTAAAAAAATCCCCTGTAAATCTTTAAATGTGAGTTCTGATAAAGACTTAGAGATTACCAGACTCATTAGAAGCTGAAACACTAACCATTCCTTTTATAATCTATGAGGATTTGGCCTAAAGATATGTTTGTAAATTTCTAGATAAATGAAATGTAATTTTTGTCATGAAAATATATAAACAAGGGAAAGTGAGAAATAGGTTGAGGTTGGCTTGTGAGGAGATCTATGGTCAAACTCTTAAACCTGCACTAATACCTCTTAAGAACAAAAGAGTGATTTTATCTGCACAATAAGAATTACGGAGATTATTTTAGCTGTCAATATAATTTAAATAATTCTTTAAATAAAAACCTGCTTATTTTCTTTAGTATTATATAATAATTCTGTATATTTGTCAATATTTAAATAAAATAGTACTTTTAAACAATTTTCCAATCATTTAGATTTTGGCAAGCTTTTTTCTTTTGCTTTTTTCAAAATCAGAGGTGATTATTTAAATTCTTGCAGTTTAACATCAGTCATTCTGTTCTCTCTTCAGCTTGAATGTGTTACAAGCTTCCAGTTCAACACCTTTCCGTGAAGTTTGCTTTCTAAAATAATTTTTAAATGCATGAATGGCCTGTCAAGTGGCTTTCTAAACACCAGTAGTTCAATAATCCATAGAAGCAGCAAAATGTTTTGTCATCCTAGATTGATTCAGGGACGGTAGAAACGAGCAATGTTTCTGCACCACATTATAATCCCTCGTAGTGAGGAATCATCTACCTCACATATATCTGCTATGCAGGTGCTCATGAATTACCTAAGATATCCAGCACACAGCCCACTCAGGAATTTAGATGCGAACAGGACGTGCCTACATTGTCCTCTCCTGCCAGCATTCACAGCTCTGTGATTGAAGTTATTGCAAGCCAAATTTTATTCTGAAATTAGAACATAACCAAATTTCACAAGATTTTGCATCAAGATGAAACTTTCAGTCTTAACATCACCACACAATTTTTATGTCCAGATACTGCTAAAAAGTGATGCAGAAAAATACCAGTTTTTTACTATTTTCTTCACCTAATAAAAACTGATAGCTCTTAGGTCTCCTTTTTAACCCAGTATAGAACTTGATGCCTTAAATTTTTTATTAACAGGATTATTAACAAGAATATAAAAGACCTAGTTTCATGTGCACAATTGTAAAACACGTTTGTAATACTGTCTCTCACTACAATTTTTCCAAAATAATTCTTTAAGTGCTATGTATTTTTTTTTTAAATATTGCAGTGCAGAATATTTTTCCTGAATGAAAGTTAGTCTGAAATATAATAAACCTTTTCAAAATGTCAAAGTGGTTTCTTATGTATGAAATCCCATAATAAATTAATGTAAGAAAAAGAGCTATTTATCAGGCAGAAATTTTGTGAGAAATGTCTGGTACCTTGCTAGATGTTCTGCTGATTGTTAGTAAGGTCAATTAGCAAAGCAGATCACAGTAGGGAAGATGTGCAGTCAACAAAAAAATCACTGTTCATTGGTGATTTGCTATTTGAACTAAATTTGTCAGATAGAGAGCTTCACTAGAATATTAAAAGAGCCAAATATACTAGGCTCCAGACTAGAAGCCCAAAAGCAGAAATAAAGGCAACAAGATACATTAAGTGCATCTCAAAGTTCAAAACATATGACCACAGCCAAAGCTGAAGAAATAAGGTAGAGTTTGAGTTTTTCAAAAAACTTGCTACCATTTTAACTGTGTACACCAACACATGAAGACTATTTGGAAGAGATAACCAATAGACATGAGATTATCTTCTAAGAGCAGGTTGAATGAAGTTGAAGCTTTCAGTAAGAAAGGCCCTCAGGGAGTTTAGACTTGCGAGTATGACAGATATATGACGTGTGCAAATAGAGGAAAATGGGAGGAGGTGGTCTGTAGCTACAAGGGTGAAGAGTTTTGTTTGCTTGATCTTTTGCTTTTGCACACAAGAAGATAAGACAAAATGAACATTTATCTTCAATGCTAAGCAACACCAAAATAATGTTCCCATATCCAAAAATAAGGTGGGTAAAAGCATCAGAACTGCAAGCTCAATTAACACCTGAGTTCAAACAAGTTTTATAGTATTTGATAAACCCTTAAAGAAAGAGGAGAAAGTTCCTGAATTTTCACAAAAACCAACAGACAAGTACATAAACAAGAAGTCTGTGAATCATCAAGGGATATCAGAGACACTGCTAAAGATGAACCTTATTAAAAGTCACTGGAACTCAGTATGTGACAAACAGCATATGACCACTCTATAACGATTTAAGTGGGTGCTCTCAACCAAGAGGAGATCTTCTTGAAAGATATCAGCATAGTAATTCCTCAGCTTGACATGAAAGAAGTATTTTTTAATGCACATGAAAATTAGCTGTGATCCAAAGAAGTTAATAACTAATTTTTTTTTTTCCTTGGTTCAAATGAATAGAGGCACTGAAACATGCATATAGCCAAAAATAAGCCCAGGCAAGTAAAAGAGATGATATTCCCAACTTGGTTAAAAATAGCCCGTGGAAGAGGAAGAGGTTTATTACTGCCAGAAAAAAACCCCCAAAAAACGATTAACTTCTGTGAGACAGTCTTACCAAACACAAGTAAATAGGAGATTATGCTTATCAAGTGTTTCATTGTTCGATGAAGTACCTGTTATGGTAATACCTTACAGACACATTTCACAACAAAATACAGGGGAAATCCTACTTCCCATTATTCCCATGTAAAATATCTTAGTGGAAAATAGCAGGAAAATAATAAAATATGTCCTACCAAAATGATGCAGACAGGCTTTGATGCTTATTCAGTTATGTTAAAAAGCAGAATAGTACTGGTGAAATATAGCTTATGATCACTGACTTTTTAAGACCTGCATTAGAAATTAACATCAGGATATCTACTGACCTGCTGGTGTGCATTGACAAAGAAGGCAAAGCAATATACTCAAAATATGAAGTTCCAGGAATTGCCAATATATTTTGAAAACCAGATTGTATCCAACTCTGGTGGGAAACAGCTGTCACTAACACCAAAGGCAGGCAGCAGTGAGACATAAATGGGCACCTACAGCACCTAAGTGATGTCTGCAGATCCCAGCAGGCAGAGAATTTAGCTGTTGAGATGTTTGTTCAAGAAATCCTCAGAGAGACAGTTATTACATTAGGCTGTAATAAAGAAGTCCCAGAACATGCCACAGCTAAAAGCAAGAGATTAAACAAAGCTAAACAATGTGCTGAGATCCACAGAGCACTTCATATAAAAGCACTTCAGGTTTGCTTGCTGGCTATTTATCAAATTTATTATACAGTGTTGATGTTTATTAGCTGTTTGTTACATTTGGCTGGGAGAAACAAGACAAAGAATGGTAATTTTTAAGAGCATGCAGCCTAAGCCATATTGATTAACAAAAGCTCTTGATCAGCAAGACAGCTAATGGTCCAAGCCCATTTTGAATTCCCAGATTTAGAGTGGCTTTTCATGCTGAGACAACCTCTACTCCGCAAAGACATGACATTCCCAATCTTTCTCTTTTTTTCCAGAAAAGTGCAAAAATATCAGCGGGTTTAGTACAACCACAGGGAAATCAGAAAGTCTCCCTCTTCTCAACTTCACTGCTTTCAAAGTTCAATAAATTATTGAAGGGATGGTGGAGAAGAAGATAATAAAGTGGAGGAAGGTGTACCTCCCTGTCTTGAGTGCAATGCCAGTGCGTCTTCATCTGCAAAAGGTACATACTGAAAGATTCCTTGATTGCACCAGAACATATTGTACAAAATACATACAGGTTTCATTCCATATATGCCTTATTTATATTTTGACACTGGACTTCCAGAGTCCTCTGAGAACAGGAATAGTTTATTATTAGGCCACAACATAATGGTGAGTTTCCTGGCTTTGCTTTAACACAGTAACACAAGACTTGTCAGATTCGATGAAGCATCTGACCAATTGTTCTCATAACTCTGCTCTATCTTCATGTTCTTGGAGTAAGATTGTTCTCTGGTTTTGCATGTTTCCCTGTCAGAGTGCTTCAGTATTCTGACAGAAACTTGCCTGTGCCAGAATAAGTGGAGACAACTGAAACCAAACTTAATTGTCATAACAGATTTCTCTCAATGCTATTTTCTACCGCACTTCACAAGTTCCACTATGGACAAAGGAACAAGGGCAACAAGGGCAGGGCCTAGGATACCACAGAATTCAGGGTTTTCTGCAGCTGAACCTAATCACTAATACATTTCTTGTTGCTATTTTAAAAAAAAAAAAAAAGAAAAAAGAAAAAAAAAAAAAAGAATTGAAAAATT